>JANCMC010007202.1:8703250-8893728 GCA_024363005.1 Charaxes varanes | reverse complement strand
TGGTCCGTACGACATTTTTATACTTTATGAGTTTATGCATTTGCTGCGTAATAGGCTTCCTGAAGGTTTAGGTTACATTTTTAGTCGAATTAAGTAAGAAAATAAAGAACTATAAAGTGTCGTAGAACATACAAGTTTTTTGCAATACTTCATCTGCGTACAAAACTTGGCCTTAGGTCACCCTATTATAGCCCTATCGAAAAATCCGTTTTTAACAGATTCAAAATCAAATTCAAATAATATTTTATTCAAATGGATTTTTATAAATTCTTTTGAACTGTCAAATATTTTAAAAGCTACCACTGATTCGAAAGAGTCGAGTCACGAGAAGAATCAGTAAGAAACTCGTTAGTCACTTTTTTTTAAAATAGTTCTTACAATAATTAGTTTAATACATTTCTGCATGTTAACTATAAAGTACAAATCTGGAGTGCCTCAATTCCAAGCAGTTTTATCCTTAATATGGTCTTCCAGTGTATAATACGCCTTACGAATAATCGTAATTTTAACATTTTCTTTAACTTTATTTGATTTTGTTTAAACGCAGAAACGGAGTCACAAGTTTATTCCTGCTTCTAGTTTGCTTGTCATGCATGACTCAGTTTTTTTTTATAAAGGCGAATATTTGTCCTAACAAATTGATATTGGCAAATATATACTGTGAAGCAACTGTAACCTATATAAATCTTTCGCGGAGGGAATTACGTCGCTTTAGGTTATAAATCGATCGTATGGTTCTCTTTTTTCCTATGTCAGTCGCTTGTCCCCAAAGCAGAATTCCATAAGACATCAAGCTATGAAAATATGAATAATATACAATTTTAGCTATTTCGACTGCTATTGTTATAAACTACCTCCATGTCAAATTTTGTCTTTACACGTCCAGCAGTTTTCGAAATTTTGTGTTAGGTAACCTTCTTTTATAAATCGTCAACGATGTAGTCCGAGTCGATGGTGAAGTGTGGCGGTGAAATTCATGACAGTATTTGCAACGAATAATGCGTCAAAAATTGAACAATTCCTATACATTGGGATCGCCCTTCGCAAAGGTTACTCGTGGTTAAATATGACGTATCATGCCTACTGAGGAAATTCTTAGAAATCATCGGAATAAATGTCTTTGAATATATTAGTAATTCTGGCGCAACAGAGCTAAGAAACCAATATATCACAAAAAGTCTCACTACATTACCTGCAATAAGCAATGATGTATATAGTAGTGAATGATTACATTACAATAATCTAGAAGTATGCAGAATATGGCAGGTATTTATGTTCCATACTTAACCAAAATACTAAATCAAAAAATTAAATATAAAATATATTCAAGAGTTTTGGCTATACTAGCTTCTTCTTCTATGTAGTGTTATCCCGGTCAAATATCAGGGTCCGCTTAAGTTTAGATGACCGATTGCCATTTGATGTTATCTTTGGAATCTCCACAATCTATATAATATCACGACTAATATCACTGTGATATCATTCGGGAACCACGCGTAAAAACGTGTCTCCCGCAACACGGAGGAAGTTGGATATTTGAAAAACCACTGTCCATTATCCGGCCATGGTAGAGCTACTTCACCTAACCAATCATCTCAAATGTCGACTAATGAATGATTGGGTTACTAAATACGTTAAATCGCACAAACGATTCTTGCTAATCATCCCAATAAATGACTAAAACCTTTTCAAGTTGTAGTTGTTTCACTTACGTCCTACGAGATTTTGCGTTGCGGCCAACAAAGCTGACGTGAGTTGGAACCATTGCATTGGAGTGAGGCAAAAAACCACACAAGTTTACGTGTCGAAACACAATTATTCGAACACGCACAGACACACTGGTAATCGTTTCGTCATAGTTTAACTAAATCAACAACCGCCGTGTTATTGAATTGCGTCGTACACAGCGTATTTTAAAACGCTATGTGTTTTGTTTTTGTGTGTTTTCGCTTGCCGGGTGGTCGCACCTACGTTATCTTTATCTTTGGAATGACCCTATGTCCTTCGAGAAATATTGCACAGGCGAAACTTTACTGCGTACTTTTAATTTTAGTTTTTTTTGCTATATATGACAAGTGGCAAACAGGTAGGAGATCCTTATTTACGTGATTACGGACGTAATAGCCAATACCAGAAATTTTGCTTTGCTATGTATCGGGATATATCTTTCTATTGAAGACTCGTGTGATCCATACTGATGGTACTTCTTCTACATATTTACTTTCAGTGTTATCTATTTTAAGACCATATACCATAGGACGCCTACTTTCTCTTTTACTTGACTATTTTTTCCTCTTACATTTTATTGCATTTCTTTCATTTTTCCTTTTGTTATATTTTATGAAGTCTGGCCTAATCAGTGGTCGGGATTTAAGTCGATCGCTAGGTTAAGTAGCTCTTGCTGCGACTGGGTGATAGATGGGTGACACATTCTAGCTCTGTGTGTGATTCCGACATCCTCCGTGTTTCGGAAGGCACGTAAAACAGTGGGGACCGATTAATGTTACTTCGTGATATTAGTCGTAAAGCTGTACAGATCGTGGGGTTTCCGAGGATGACGTTACATGGCATTCGGTCATCTTAACTCGCCCCACAGCAACATCCTCTGCAATCAAAGCGGACTCTGGTACTTGAACGAGATAACGCTAGGAAGAAGAAGACATTTTATGAAGTAGTCGCTTCACATAAAATTTATATATCTTATTGAAATTTACATCCTCATTCAAATATTTGTTTTTGTGCGCTTTTTGAAAGTCTGTAGCCATTATTTGGATTATCTGAGCTCTTTGGGACGGTATTGCACTACTGTTTGCTACGGGTTTTTTCTAATTATGTATAGGCTATGATGAGCACCTACTTCGGCATCGGCTCATCATCATCCTATGCCAGTTTATAACCTTGCTAATACGAAAAAAAACCATTACCATCAATTAAAAATACAAAAAATCAGCCGAAAAAAATGTCTTAAGTCTGCGATGCTTCTAAACAGATATCCAGAACAAGGTTTGTAACAATTTCAGACAGCTATTGTGCGATAGTCTATCAAATGAAATACCAATATGTCAATGTCACAATTATCACAGCCATTGAGGAAGTGAGTTTGTTAATCAAATTACTAACTCGCCTACGGGTAATTTCCGTTTTTAAACGATGCAGTAAGTACAACCTTTGAGAATTAAGTCGTTAAGACATATTAAAATTCCACAATCAATGTTAGAATTGCCTTTCAATTAAGCGAAAGGTTATACTACTCTTATAAAAAGCCTCTTACTATGATTAGATACTTGACTATGATTCAAAGGCAGCCAGGCATTTTTAGACCGAGTAATACTTGCTAACAACATAATTACATTAACAATTTGTTAGGCGTTAATACGCAAATGTTGTATTATGAGTGGGCGCTACACTAGCATGGCATGAGTAACGACCGAAGTAAGCACAGCACTTAGATTATAATTGCCCCCCTAAACTGTATCGGTTTGCAGGTTGGGAATTATTTATCGAGTGGAAATTTTGCAGTGATATACATGTGCGATAGATCACACGTTTTACGGAATAGCCGCCAGACGATTCAACGTTTTGTTAGCAACTAAAAAAATGTAGTCAATATATTGAGCTAACTAGTTGCAATAAAATTTCGACAATTTTAGCTCCAGACTGTGTTCATTTTGCAGACTAGTTGCAAAATAATTTCGCTGTAAACTACTAAAAAAAATCACGTCGCCACTGTACACACGGTATAACTGTGTGGTGATGCGTCGCTGCATACAAGGGACTCTTTCTCTATGGTCAGCATAAAGCTATGGCTATCCTTCTCACTAATAGGAAGATAGCATGATGCAAACAGCACTGTTTGGCTGTGGTCTAAAGCGAGCTACTTTTTTCCTGGGAATCTAAATTTTACTAGCTAAAGACCTCCCTTATTCTTTAATTTTTTCTTATAAAAATGTAGAAAGAAACTCGTATTCTCTAACTTTTTATAAAATTATAAAAAGATGAAGCAACGGTCGAATGTTAAACTCATACATGTCAAAAACATATCTCAATGGTTTGAAGTATTTAAAAGCTCATATTTGTTTATTGAACCTCCTGGTATACGTTATATTTAAAAACGCCATCGTGATGGATGTCAATATGATAAGAAAAGAAATGTGATGAATCCTTTATTAAAAATATGTGATTGTGTACATTGCCAGATAAAAGCAAAAATATATTAAAAGGAGTTTTATTTAATGTTAATGTAGTAATCTGGGGCAGCAACATATGTACTTAAGAAATGGATTCAAATGGGTCAGGAAAGAAAGGTGTGGTTGGAAAAGGCTTTTGCGCAGCAGTGGGACAGTATAGGTTAATAAAAAATAAAAATAAAACTATATTATTTTCTTCCAACTACACAGTAATGTTCTTATTTATCAATACATAACATTCCATTACTGCACTCTTTTTTAGTTTCATTTAAATTTACTATAGAGGTTTAATGTCTCCCAACATCTTCCCATTAACTTTCATATGAAATGCATTGGACCAAAAAAACACTGGCTAAAAATAAAATCAAAGAATAAATTCCAAAAAAAAAAAAAACAGCAAACAACGCGTATTCTATACCATTTAAAAAATTTTGATTTTTATTGAACAAGAAAATTAAAAAAAAAGAAATAAACAGCGCTTTAGTTAAAAGAAAAGTAGATTACGCACCTTGCTGAAGTGAATATATTAATGCACTTGTGTTAATTCAGTGCCCTCCCACTCTCTCGGGCACCAACATACCGCTCTTGCAATAATCTACTTTACTACCTAGGTTTGCTTAGGTAAACCTAAGTTTTTAATTTAAATTAGGTTTTTGGTCACTACTAAAGTAGCTCTCACTATATTTTTATTAAATTATGTAGAATATAAAAGTTTTGAGGTAAAATATAAACAAAAGACATCCTTTTTATTTTCAATATGTTTATGACATTTATATTTCCTACCTACACATATGCTCTAAATTAATATCGAAATAAGCTCAAATAAAAATCAACTCTTTCTATTAAAATAAAATATTTATCATCAGACATATTTTTAACCAACTTTTTGCAGAATATTTTATTAACTATGTTTTGAATATTTAATAATTACGGTGAACACAACTGGCCACTGTGCAGTACTAAAATAAATGTGGCAAAGAAATAAAAATGGAACAGCATTTCGAGGATTTTGAGGATTTGTTTTGTTGTGGGCATTCCATCATTACTTTATGAAGTTAACTGGGAAATATTACATTGTGTCGATATTATTAAGACTCATTTTATTAGTAACTTTTGACAATGAATTCGACAAAATTTTCACAGCTCTCTCGTGGTATTAGCAACCCATAACGCTACTACTAGATTTATAAGTGTCGAACACATAACCTCTGAGCTACTTTTTATTCTATTAACTGCAAAGGACTTCGTAAGACCCGTCACGTAAATATTTTCTTAACATTATGTGGGAAAGGTCGCACCTTTTATAATAGAAAATGTACTAAGCCCCGACTGTGAACATGAAAAGGCTAGCCATTTCCCGCGAACGAAGTTGCGGGAAATGGCCTTACACACCCTTAATCTAACCCTATAGAAAATTCCGTCCTTAGCGCACGTCTACTAATTATAAACTACTACCGTGTCAAATTTCATCTTTACATGTCCTGCGGTTTTCGAGATATAGTGTTAAGTGTCCTTTCGCTTTTATACATATCTATGTATAAAATTCGTTCAAAATGAATGTCAAGTCAATTTTAAGGCTCTACTTTCTACCGCATAGCTATTGCTTAATTATTATAAGCAAACAGGTCAAAGAACAGAAGAAAGACGTAAAGGATAATTCTCCACCTCAGCAAATTATGTTCATTCGACAAATAAATGTTAAGCCGCGTCCCACTTGATTAAAATTCCTCGGAAAATTTTAGATAATCCATTAATCTCATACAATTTCGTATCTCATTCACGAAGCTTATTGCCAGTACAGAATGATCCTTTATATTCGTTTCGAGAATATATTTAATATTCGAGAGACATATTCAGACGTTCGACAAAGAATTACAATATTATATTATCTATCTCTGTAGGCGTATAAAACAACTATCTATTCGATTTGTTCATCTTCTGGTAGAGTATGGAAGAAGGAAAGAGAGAGAGAGTCTGTAGGCACAGCTGCGATATTTTATGCACCAACTGTATATCTTAATGGCAAGGTTGTATCAGGTGTTTCCAAGGCGTCTGGAGGCACAGCTCGGATTATGAATGCACCAACTGCGGATACAAGTAAATAGGAATGCATTAGCTTCAAGTGCGATTCGTTAAAACATAAGAGTGGGGGATTAGTCAGTGCAACTAAGTAGTTTCGTCATAAATTATTCAACAGTTACATTTCTGTGATTCTATTCATTTAATTCATGCAAATATGACTGAAGTTGAAATTACTTGTATACGTGCGTGTCATGGAATACCAAATAATATAGAGGTTTTGAAAAAAATAACGTTACGCTAACGTTTAATAACGTATAACACTTTATCAGCAGTAATGAAAAATTATTCAAACGTAAGATAAAATTCATCCGAACAAAAGAAATGATACGCAACACAAAAACCAAATTTAAAACCACAGTCGTAAAAATGAATTGTGACACTTTTTAATTTTTACGTGTCTTCTTTTTCCTAGCGTTATCCCAGATAAGTACCAGGGTCCGCTTAGATTGCAGAGGATGTGACTGTGGAGCCAGTTAAGATGACCGATTGCCATCTGACGTCATTCTCAGATCCCCCACGATCTCTCCAACATAACGGCTAAAATCACAAAGTGACATTAATTGGGTCCCACTGTTTTACGTGACTTCTCAAACACGGAGGAGGTCGGATATCAAATATAAACCAGTGGTAGAATGGGTCACCCATCTATCACCCGGTCGCAGCCAGTGGAGACCTTAACAAAGACCCCAGCATACGAGTGTCCCATAGTGACAACAGTTTGCTTAAAACACTTAACGTTGTTTACCCTAGATATTAAGGTAAGGCCAAATAATTACACGTTCTCGTCTAAATTACAAACATAAGGAGATTAGGTTAATGGAGCGTTGTGAATTAGCCCTTACAAACTACCTTACACCTTCATGAAATGAAGGAGTTATTACAAATACAGGTACCAGTAAACTACCAATAGTTTGTGTATAATATTGTACTAATAATTAGGTGATAATATAATTGGTTCCCTTTAAACTCCATTCACCAGATTTAGGGTAATAAAATTCATGGTCCATCAGGTAATCCATCAAGCTGTTGACGACATGTCCGCCATCATTTTTAGAGTGGGAAAAGTGTTATTACTTCGACTTCTTTATACCTTCAGTAAAGAACAGAGGGCAAGTTCTCTTTTTATAGAACTCAGATATCAAGACACCTTACCATTTATTTAGGCCTAGAATGCCAAGAGTTAATCCTCTACATGAAAAGGTCGACTTGACACTTTCGCTCAGTTTTATAATTTGTCAGTGAGGTGTTGTAATTAAGAATCTAATAAAATAGCCAAGTAAACAATAGGTCCAAGTTGCAGGTTCATTCAGTTGGGAAGTAAAAGTGTTTTAGAATCAGAAAAATACCGTGATGTGTTATTCTTTATTCATTATTGTCACCATTTTATTTCATTAATTATAAGATTAATAATTATTCGATATATATTTTTTTATGTTACAAGCGGGCAAACGAGTAGGCAGCAGGCACCGAAGTGCCCACCGGCGCCCATGGACATCTGCACGACCAGAAGGCCAGCAGATGCGTTGCCGGCCCTTAATGACGAGTTTAGGCCACCAAATATTTTTTTGTAGAAATATATATATACATACATATAGATAATACACCCAGACTCGAGGCGGGAATCGAACCCACGACCCCGGAGCAGAAGACAGAGTCACTGCCCACTGCACCAACGGGCCAGTCAAAACTATACGAATTATATAAACTATACGAATATTGGCGATATTCAATTATAATATATGTGGGATATATTTAGCGTATGCTTATTGTGAACTCCTTGACCTTCCATTCCAAGTCCCTTTTAAATCTGCGAAGCCATTTCGAAGATAATCTATCCAGGACACAAAGAGAAATGTACAGACAAAATTTTAAAATATATGTATAATATAAAAAATAACCTACATATTTCTATTTATCGTTAGACGAAGAATGAAGAAAAAGACAATTACATAACACAATACAGTCACAGGACCATGTCTAGACGTATGATCTCGTATTTATTCGCATATTAAAATATACCTAAAACTGCAAAAATAAAGGGTTATGTTCCGATATACACCGCGAGCACTGCTCAGTGTTCGTGCTGGTGATAAATTCGTTCCGGTATACACTGCCAGTATACTGCCGCAGTACCCCATAGAAATATATGACGTCATAAATAGTCGCCACTTTTGCATTGTGACCACTGGCGCTTTCGAGCTACAGTGCTCTCAGTACTTTGATCACGTGATCAATCAATAACAGAAAGGCTCTTGTTAAAAAATTTAACCGTTAAATTTAACAATATTATATTTATTAAAAAATCGTGGGTAAAGGGTGTAAAATAGAAAAAGTGAAAATGAATGGGGATGTCAGTGTACTGGACCGATTAAGGACTAATCCTGTAAATAAAGGATATCAATGAACAAATCCTCCTAAAATAGCAAATACAGCTCCCATAGAGCCCCGGGTTTGCGATTAGTCGGCAGTGAAATGAGAATCTTAGATGTTCCCCAGATATTTTCTTGACGTGATAACGTCTTATAAATCGATGAACGCCGGCTGCACGCACGAAAAAGCAGAACTCACTGTCACGTTTCGCCCGAGCCCGTGCAAACGAGAGCGCGAAACAAGCGATATTTAGGCACGACTAGCTTAAGCGTTATCACGTAAAATTATCGTCTGTAAACTGATTTTACGGACAACCAATTTTTTTTTTTATAAGAAGAGGTTCCATTTTAATGGTTGCTGCAGAAGTGCCCTACTCTGCTTTCTGACTACTAATGGGTGGAGAAGAATAGTTTGTCAATAACCGCTCTACAACCCTACAGTATTAACCCTAAGCACTTTTAGTGGCAAATGGGATAGACTCAATAACTCCTCTTAAATTAAATCTATATACAATTAAAATATTGTGAAATCCAGTGAGATATGAAAATAAGATTATATTGAAGTTTTTTGTAAAGCAATATTGTGTGGAAATATGCTGTATCTCTTATGGAAAATGTTAGATGAGTAATCTTAAATCACATAATAACATATAGTGTTATTGAGGTCAACTAGATATTTAATGTATGTTAATTTCCACAGGAATTATTCTCAGTAAGTGGCAGCAGTTTCTTTTAAGTCCAACCAGATAATTCTTAATATGATTAAAATGTAACTGATTTAATTAATAAGGAGAAAAATAGATTAATTTAATTAATATCTGACTGATTGTCCATAAATTTATAATTAGCATAACAGGCTTTAGGAAAACATCTACATGTAATGTAAACTTCTACAACTGTTGTGACATGTTTTATGCAAATCTTCAACTGAACAAAATCATCAAAGGAACCAGGTCTTTGCGTTTCATCATTAATAGGCTTCAATAGCCCACAGCTGGGCACAAGCCTCCCACCTTTTCTGCCGCTTTCCCCTGCGCCTTGCCAATCGCATCCAGCCGCTTTTCTCCATTCCATGCATAGCCATGTATACATAGTCTACCTATCTATACATTAATACGTGAAGCGGAAAATATGAAATTGAGTCCAATTAAATATCGCATAATATCATATCATAAATCTTTAGACAATTGCGTACTGTATTTGACAAATAATATTTATACGTTCGTCATTTGCTTTGAGGCTTATAGTAAAATGTATACATGTGTGTGTAAATAGTTTGGCATCGGTGTGTGTGAGTGCGTGCGTGTTTTTTTTTATAAATTTTTTTACGTATGCAAATGTATACATAAATTTTGTTGTCAAATATACCTAAAAACTAGCGGATCCAGCAGACGTTGTTCTGTCCGTACGTTAGTTCTTGTTCTAACATTACACGAACAAAAAAAAAAAAAATAAACAATATACGTTGTCAGTAGTTCTATACTCGATAGATAGAATATTCGCGTATAGCGCCAAAGACTATAGTGAATAGTCTTCATATTATTTGCTCTCCCTAGATTTAATTTCACATTTATCATAAATTGAGATATAATATTTTTAACAGACAGAAATCATATTATCAAATTATTTATTACTTGAATATCACAGTGTAAAGAAACATACACAACATAGTATAATATATAACTAAATAATATTGCACGTCGTAGCCAATGTCTTCGTATAAATAAAAATATATAGTCTATTCATTAAAACATCAAACGTAGAATAAACACACATTAAGAATCCTAGTCCTAAAATAATATATGTATGTATTTATATAAGATATGGTATACAGTTTCGGTATTTCCGACGATTTACCAAAAAGTAGGTTTTTGAGTTAGGTCAATTTATGATTAAGCGTGTATATGCAACTTGCGGAATAGTGACCTATTATTATTATTTAATTTATCTTTATTATTTAAATGCCTACAGTTGCCAATAAAATACAATTACACACAAAACTAACTAAACAATAACACAAAACCGTAAAGCTACACCCATGTCGCGTAGTGATTTTGATGATATCCTTTGAAACAGTAAACCAATGTTTCTTATGTATCCCTGGTGATTTCTAATGAACACCACATTAAATGACGTAAGACATAAGACATTTCAAGAGTGCCATACATATTGCCGGAGCCAGACACAGCTCAAAGTGTTTGTACATTTTTGTCCTTGAAGACTACAAAGTACTACTAAACTTTGTGCAGCTACAAAAAGTCCCGGCAACACTATATGATCATTAAAATGATCATTCAAATGAAACTATGTGTGGCCCCGGCATAAAACAATTATAACGACACAGAGCATCTATATCCCTTTAAGAAGTATGATCATTTGGCGAAGCGAAGCTTCTTAAGGCATTGTTAATTAAATTCAAAGAGTACAATTCGTAAAAAGCTTAACTTCTGTAGTGTTTCCCACAATTTTATTTTGTAAATAAAATATTAGTTTACAATAGACACAGATGAATAAATGATATACCTAATAAGACGTCACTACCTTCAATGAATTAAAGACAATTCCAAGTGCCCATGACACAGATCAAGAGACAGATTTACTGAATGAAATTATTAAACAATTTTTGACTCTAGTTTATATTATTAGATCAGTAATAAAACACATAGAACTAACAGTACTCCTCTGTCTACAATGTAGATAAATTCGGTTTTTACTAGTTTAATGAAGTTATTGTTCATTACCCATTGATAAGAGATAAAATAGATGCATATGATAAGAAGAAAACAAATTCTATTTCGTATTTACCTACTATTTTGTTAATTTGACCGTTTTGTAAATAAAACAACTAAATAGTTTAGTCTTTTATTTTTGTGACCTTAAACCCTTCGACAGAATTTGATCTTAATAATAAGGACACTGCAAGGATTAGCTAAATACATATATTTATCTATAAATAAAAAAGCGAAAGGCGACCTTTCACGAAATCTCGAAAATCGCGGACATACAAAAATGTAATTTGGTACGAAGATTGTTTAAACAGCGCATTTTTCGTTTGGGCCAGATTAAGGAAGTCTAAAGGATTTCGCAATTATACGCGAACGTAGTTGCGGGCAGAGCTAGTACCTAATAAATACTAATAGTACTAAGCAATACTAAGCAATAAAATAAATATGCTAAGCGTAAATCCGAGATCTAACGACTAGCACAAGCCAGAAATGCTTATCTGTCTGTAAAGGTCTGTAATCATGTGGACCGTTGACTTATTTGCTTCTTGCCATTAAAAAAAAAATTAAAGCTCAGTTAAGTGTCAAAAGAAACAAAAACAAACACGAGTAATTTCGTAGCAATAAAAGCTTAAACCAGAACTGCATACAAGTCGGAGTTATGACAGACTCAAACTACAACAAAAAGAGAACAGTAATTGAATTAACACCTTGACCGTACAACGTAGACGGTGAAGAGAGTTCGTTTAATACCCAAAAGGTTCCGTATACGAAATGGTTAAATTACTTCCTGATATACCTATCAGGAAGTAAATTAACCGGCTGTATTTTTACACTGGCCACTAGGCCAGTATCACACTGGTGGGCTAGAGAAATCCAGGTCGTCCAATGGCAAGAAGGATGAGCGAGCGCTCAGTGCCGACTGCGCTCAGCTCTCCGCCTTGCCAACTGTGTCGTGGGGCCGCAGGCGTATTGCCGTGAGGATATTATATCTATATATCTATACAATAAATTGTTACGGACATGCGATGATAAAATGAAAAGAAGCATGAATAACTACTGTGAAAATGTATATTGTACAATATGTGCATAATAAATATACTAGCAAGAAGCTGAGTTTTGTAAGGGCTCGCGTAGTTTTTCACATTTCACATTGTTTTTTTCTTTTAATTGCATTATTTTTTGATAGATAGATAATACATCTAGAATTCTAGATATCAAGTTTAAATTTTCAGTAAAGTATATCACAAAACGTTGTGGGATGGTCTTATGGCTCGTTTCTTTTAATAAAAAACAAAAATGTTTCTTTAAAAAATTTAACTGAGGTACCCACTAAATTATTTCTTACTATTGTGTATTATACAATATAGTACTATAAACACTTATACTTGATGTTATAAACACTTTTAAAAAATCGCAGTCACTCAGCAAAGAATATGTATCTTCATTAAATTCTTTAATACTGAAAACAACTATATTTATTATTTCTTTTAAAGATTGAATAAAGTAATACTAAAAATCTTTTATATTTTCATTATTAAAATACATGGAGACTACAATAAACAACATCTCATTCAAAAGTTAAAAAGTGTCCAGTAAGTTTCCAGATTGGCGCTGGTGTAGAGAAACGGTATGATGTGAGTGTAGCAATAGTAGTTGAATTGACCAGTAACCTTCTAGATTGGCGCGGTATGGAATGAATGTAGCAATTGGTAGATGAATTCACCAAAAATAACTTATAAAAATTCATCACGATGCTAATGTGGTGCCACTCTTATTTATGCATATCGCCGGACATTTTTAATATAAAGAGATATTTATTTTTACCTTATTGCTTTCTCCGTGGTAAATTAGTTAAGATTTCATCAAGTGACACTTTTTAAATTCAGCAGTGTATTAATTAAAGTAAGAAAAAAGTTTTGCCATACGAAAATTAAGTAACCAACTTAATATACTTTTATACCTACCTTACTTACTTACTTATTGCGATGACTCAGCGACCCAAACTGGATCTTGACTTCTGAGGCTAAGTGACCCCTAAAACATATATATTTTTACTTAGTGTGTAAGAATATATTTTGTATACATATAGTGTATATAAAAAGATTATCGCTCTTTTGATCGTAAAATATACATAAGTGCATGAAAGTACTTAGTACTTCCACGCTTATAAAAATCTGAACACTGACCACTCACGATATTAAAAAAATTGTTTACGTATTAAAGAAATCAGTAAATCTAGAGCTTTTTACAGCATTTTTGCATTACGAAACAAGACATATTTTATAACTTATTCATCCACTCATGTCTGATTCTACGTTCCACAGGTAAAAATTACATGACTGACTCTTGTCATGTCATCAAATGACAGTTCAAGGTAAAATTGTAAAAATGAAAATTGCCAAATAATATTAACATGTACTCACAACATGTTCTACTAAATTTTTGTCCAACCAAATCGCTATGTATCTATTAAAACAGAATATACATTTAAAGACATTATGCAGACTTTTACGTTTATACAGGTAGGAATCTTAGATTATTTATAAATAGAGACATTAAAATGTTTAATTCGTATTCCAATTTACTTTTATTTATTTACAGTTCTGGTAGACAATCGCATTATGAAATTCTTCATTTAAGACGAAACTGTACCGACAAAGAGATTAAAGAAGCATTCATTCAGTTGAGCAAAGAGGTATGCCAATACTTACCACGTAAATTAAAGTAAAAAATAAACTTATTTATTAAAAACTTGCAATTCTACTTCGAAATGTTATTCATTAATTATTATCTGTATTTATAAAAATCAATCTTGAGATAAAAGTCAAAAACCACTGAAAAGATTTGAATTCTGTTTGTTTGGTATTATTCCCCTTATTCCAAGAAACCTTTCTAAAGGACCAGTAGAGAGATTCTTTAGAAATACTGAAAAATGAAGATTTGGTCGCTATTTCAGCATACTTCAAATGGATGATATTCTGTATAGACCTCTTGACTGACATGCCATGTTAAAATATTATTTCATAAAAGGAGATTTGTTAGTTTGCTAATAACAGTAGAGCCAAAGTGAGTGTGTTATAAAAAATATGGTATTTTTTGTATGATTTCAGTTTCATCCAGACGTAAATAAAAGTGCGAAAGCTCAAGAACATT
The DNA here is from genome assembly GCA_024363005.1 of Charaxes varanes. NCBI lineage: Eukaryota > Metazoa > Arthropoda > Insecta > Lepidoptera > Nymphalidae > Charaxes > Charaxes varanes. The sequence continues at coordinate 8,879,211 of JANCMC010007202.1, read as the reverse complement.
TTGTGCGTATAGTTGAGGCGTACAATGTTCTTGGTAAACCAGGCAGCAGAGCAAGATATGATTGTACAACAGAAGTAGAAAGTGGAGCCTCTTATGTGTATAAAACACATGTTCCATACAAGTAAGTACTTTTAGCTTATTAACACATAAGATGGGAGACAAATTTCTTAACATTCCTTGGATTCACCGTATGGTTGCCGGGTCCATCGCCTTGCAGAGGAAGGAACCAAAACAGTGCCCAGAACTTGTGACCCAAGTGTAGATATAAGAGTGTGCTTGTTATAGTGAGCACTAATACTCACCTTCACTGCCAGTGTTCCCTCCCCTGTCTATCCAAATCTGGTGTGATCCTAGTGCAGCTTTAGATGTCCTTTTTAATTATGAACTTATGATAGTTCTTGACAACAAGTTCAAGCCAAGGTCTTTTAGTAGTCATATTTTTGTGACCTCCCCTTTAACATGTGACATCATTCATGGATGACACCATAAGAAGTGCATTAAAAAAAATGTTATGTTCTAATATGAATTTAGCGTCTAATTTGCAGCTTTCAAATTAAGTTGACTTGTTACAATACTATATATAAATTTTAGGCATAGGTCAAATAATATTTTCTTTTACAGTTTACGCAAGAATCCAAATTATGGATACTATTCCGAACAAAAATCAGAGAGCAAGAGTACTAACCAGGATTACTATGGAATCAGAGGGCTAAAGAAGTTACCAAATTTTGCCATCATTATGATTTGCTTTGGAATCGCAGTTATTGGTGTATTTTTACAAGTGGTTGTAATTCGGTTAGTGTAAATATAATTTGTCTAATTAATTAATTACAGTGTAAATTCTTTATAATGAATCTCAAGCATTGTTATTTGATATAAGAGTTTTTATTATATGGAGGGAGTAAGGGAACATTACTAAAGTATCACAAATTAATATAGTATTATCACAAATTGTGATAATTTTTATTTATTACTTTTAATGGACTATTATACTATTCGCATCATATTAAGTTGTTAATTTTGTCTGCAATTTTTATGCTATGCTTATATTTGATTTTTATTTTCTTAAATATTTTATGAAACTATATGATTTCTTTTCTTTCTTAGAAATATTGGCACCAAAACTCTAGCTGGAACCTTTTATAAGGTTACACAAGTACACTATTAAATACTTTTGTCAATATTTGTTGACACCTAAATATAGAGGTGGCTGACACATAATAGCTGTTGATCTATAAAGAGTATTATAATTTACTGGTTTTGTTGTAAACCAAACTGACCTAACTTCTATGTAATAGGGAGTTTTTATTAAATTTTAAAAGATTTAAACACATATATACAATTTACTATAACATTGTGTTAAAATGTAGTCATAACGACCCTATGTATATTGTCAAATATAAATATGTATAGTATGCAAATCTAAAGATTTGTAGTCCATATTTCGACCATCCGGTGACCTCTAATATGTATAGATACACACTGAAGTATGAAAAGGTAATAATATATCTATCTTTTGTTGGAAAAGAAATGGTACTTAAAACAATGTTCACAAATTGCAGGCAGTCATACTTTGTTCAGCGGAAACGAACACAAGAGAAGTCCATGAGGCTAGCCGATGAATTGGAGAAGGTCAGAGAAGCTGCTAGGGGAAAATCAAATGATGTAAGTATCACAGCATCACAGGAGTACAGTTTTCCGCGTGAAAAAAATTAGAGTGCGTACAGTATAAAAATGCAAGGCGTGTGAATGCTAATATATTATTTATAATATGCAATATTAAATTATTAAAATAAAACCACACAACACCAATGCCAGACGATTTACACATTTTTGGTATCATCCCATTTTCGACATCATCCAATACATGCGTGTATACATTTATACACACATGTATTGGATGATGTCAAAGCGCAATCGTGACAATTGTATGTTATATTAATTGCCAAATTTTATTTTTCTGTGCATAGAACATATATTATGTCGTACGCAAAAAGGTTTGTTGCCGAACTTCGATCAGCCTGTGATCTCTAGTTAAAGCTAAAACACATTATTTCATAATTATATTTATATATACACATACAAGCAGGTTTCACAACACTAAGAAAGGGAGAATATAAAATAGTTGGCTTTATTTTTAAATAAATAATAATTAAACTTATAAGAACAATTAAATTAACATGTATTAACATTAATTTGGAACACCATACTTAATGTTTAATGAAAATCAAACTAAACTTAACAAAATGTGTTGCTGAGATCATTTGCAGCATATCCAGATGGATGAAAATCTTAATCAGAGCACGGGAGGGGGGTTTGACACTCGTTTGTTAAACGTTCATTAGATTAATTGTAAATCGTCACAAAATCAAAAACTTTCAACTGTTTCTCTGTCATTAAGAAATCTAAGTATAAAGTATCCTCGCTCTCTTCATCTCCTCCCCTCCATCCTCCTTCTCCCCTCCAGTCACGTAATATCCATATTTATTTGAACTTTATTTGCATAATTTCATAGAAAAGGCCGTTTCTTTAAGCGTCGACCTATCGCCGCAATATACTTATTTTTAAAAGCGCAATAAAAGGGTACACGCGAATGAGCAATCAGGCTCCAATGTGCCATATTACAAAGGCTTTTTTACCGATTTGTTAAATGCTGTTTATTATAACAACGTATACAGCATCAATAGAAGATAGTGGTTAGTACTACATATGTATATTGGGAGAGTTGAATGAATAAGTTCTTAGAAGGTAGGGGAGAAGGGTGCCTTCTTAGTGAAGCCATGTTGAAGGTAGGTGAAAGGATTGTATGTGAAACCAAGTCAGTTTATACATATACAGACTATTTAAGAATTGACAAAGGGGTCTCCATAGAAGATTCTTAGAAATACCGATTATTCTACGATATATTCAATCATTCTAAGTGAAGCCAAGTCAGTTTATGCGTCCTGCCCAAAATTCTGCACAGGAGACAGTGACTATTTAGGAGTTGACGAAGGGGTATCCCTAGTAGATTCTTATGCTTGAGCCAGACAGCTTCATTTGAATGATAATTTCAATGATCATATAGTGTTGTCGGCTTTTTGTAACATCACAAAGTTTTGTAGAACTTTGTAGACTTCAAGGTCAAAAAAGTACTAACACTTTGAGCTATGTCTGGCTCCTCTATTAGGAATACTAACGGTAATAAAATAATCCGAAATCTTAATAGGGAGTTCATGTGACGATATTAAAATAAATAGAAGTTCTGTTATATGAACGACTAAGTAAAACCACAAATTTTAATTAGAGGTAGCGCCATGCTTGTAGCCGAATTGGGCCGGCGCGTCCGGGTACCAGTACCTCTTTCTCACAGAGTGATAAGAAAGGAAGATTAAAAAAAAGAAAGATTATAATATGATATAACACTTTTAAAATTGCACGAGCATTTAGGCTGTGCTGAAAAATTATTAAAAAAAAAATCATAAAAATAGTCCAGTGTTTGGAGGTTTGAACATAGCACTTTACCGATTTCTGTTCATCCTCATAACGGCTTCAATTGAATGCATACTCGTATTATCACAAATTTTAACAACCAAAATCAATTCGCCCAGGCCTTTAATTATAATAATTAACTTAGAGATCTAAATGCACCAATTTTCAACCGATTTCAAAAAAAAGAGGATCTCGATTCCACTGGAGGAACCGATAACGATGATCCATTTTTCATTTGAAAGATGGTGCTTCCAGTGTGATCGAATTTCAATTTCATTCAGCTCTGACAATTTGAAGTCGATTTTTTTTGTTAAATTAAATATCGTCACCCTTTCTTCTTCATCTAAAGAAGGAACTGACAGAGAAGAATAGCGGATCTAATTATTTGCGTTAGCTTTTCTTTTCTTTTTACCAACGCTTAAAAAGCAATATAGTTTTATAGGGTTCCGTAGTACTACAAGGAACCCTTATAATTTCGCTCTGTCCATCTGTCTGTCCGTGTGGTGCCCCTTAGCATTTCCAAACTATTAGACGTAGAGACTTAAAATTTTCCATATTGATAGAACATGCTAAAAAGTCAATAGGAAAATTATTCTGAACGAATTCGGACAACAACTTGAAGTTATTTAACAAATACTTTTATAGCGTATTAGATACGGAACCCTTCAATATTAGCGTATATTGATACGATCTTGGCCATTTTATTTTTTGTTAATGTTAATTTTTTTGTATATATTTTAATTGAAATTTAAAATTGTTTTAACTTCATTCCTGGATGACTCTGATTTGGGGTGCTTGTGTGGTGCGGCTGCCCAGAAAATGGAGCATCTTTTATCGTGTCCTTCCTGCCCTGTCACCTGCACGCGGGAGGACCTGATGCGAGCCTCAGAGGATGCTGTTCGCGCGGCTGAGTTCTGGAACGGAACTGTCTGATGCGCCAACGACACGACAAGAAGAAGACTACGAGTAGATAAAAGATTAATAATTAATGCAAATCACGATTGCGTCTATTCAAATTGAATCTAGGGCAATAAAATCGAACAGAAAAATTTATTCTACGAGGTAAACTAGGGCGATCCAAGCCCAACGCTATTTGGAACCAACACATAAATAGACAAAATTTATTTTCGCCATTGGAAAAACCGGCCGAGGTCGAGTGCCACTGGCTGACCTAATAGCATTATGTTGGCCAGTCAAGCGAATAAAATTCACTTCGAGAACTTTAAGTGCACCGCTATATCTTGAATTTATATATAACTGAAAGTATAATCAACCGTTTTACGACTAAACTTTAAGCTAATCTATACACATAAATTATAAAACGAGGAAGAGGTGGCGAGACGACTTGGACCCCTTTGCTTGAAAGAAATGGATTCAAATGGGTCTGGAAAGGAAGGTGCGGTTGGAAAAGTGGAAGCCCTTTGCCCAGCAGTGAGACAGTATAGTATAATTTAAAAAAATACACAAATAAAATTGAAGTGTTTGGTTTTTAAGGCAGAAATTACATTCTCACACTAAACGCTGATGACTATCTCAAGAACTATTCAGTCAGGAACTAGTCAGATTTGAGAAAGTGCTAGATAGCCTATTTATCGAGGAAGGCTATAGGCTATATATCATCACGCTAAAGTTGAATATATTTTATGTTGCCTAATTTATAAATAAAATAAATATATGCAGGACTATATGACACACAGACGTCTGTTCCCAAGGTAGACAACTTAATGCCTGTGTTATAAGTAACAGCCGCCTGTCATACACAAATATATTTTTTTAGAAATATATAAATACAAGCTAACAAATCGAACCCACGACCCCAGGAGCAGAAGGCAGAGTCAATGCCCACTGCGCCAACGGGCCAGCCATTTCATGTAAAATTTTAATTATATTAAATCTGTATTAAGGGCGAAAAGTTCAAACTAAAGTTGTCAAATGTTTGTTCGTTGAACAAGAGAGACTGAACAAAGGATAAATAACTATAAACAATGCTTGCGACCCATCAGCGCCAAATTTCTGACTGAGAATGCGTGATTAGCATATTCCAAGCTTAATTATTTTGTGGGAATGGGATTTTGGCGAAGGGGTTAATTTTCTTTTTGAGAGAAATCTTAATTGAATTGATAACAAACGAATTTGCACCGCACCATTCGGAAATACAAGCGAATTTCGCTTGACGCCGAGGAAGATCATATATCACAATTCGCGGTAGTCCTTGAATATTTAATGAAGGCTTTTTGTCATCGTAAGAATTTACGTAGGGTGTTAAGATTTATTACGTTACGGCTGTTTAATACTTATTATGCTTAATGGCTTATTTAACGGATAATTCACAAAGGGCATTTGGGAGTTCAGTATATTTCTGCTCTGTAAAACTTCTCTTTTGCAAGCAATGTTCGCAAATTTTATTTATGCGCTTATGCTTCATAATTTTTACGCTTCGTAATTTATATGACGAATAATTTACTGCGAGATAAAAATTTTTGTATTTTGCTCATTGTCATTCGAGTTTTTATCATACCAGATGTTATTATGTTTAACAGCGAAGTACATGTATGTATCTATACTAGTATATAAAGCAGAAGAGTGTTTGTTTGTTTGCTTGAACGCGCTAATATTCGGAACTACTGGTCCGGTTTGAAAAATTCTTTCAGTGTTAGATAGCCGATTTATCGAGGAAAGCTATAGCTTTCCTCGATAATCATGACGCTAAAATTGAATCTTCTACTTTTACCTAATTATATGCGGACAAAGACGCGAACACAGCTACTGTCATATAAAAGTATGTTAGCAATATATACATATATTCATTGCTTTAAATGAAAAAATATAAACAATCCTTTTACAAGATTACGACAGAAATTTTTCATAGTTCAGCAATTTCCCCGCAGACAGGAATTGGGCCAGTGTGAACTGGTTCAAGAAATTATGTAAAAAGTTGCTCGTTACATTATTCAGAATGGAAAAAGCTGTAGGCTATAGGCTATATATCATTGGGCTAAAATTTTTCACCTAATTTTACACGGACCAAGTCGTGGGTAAAAACTAGTTTAATTATATGAACCTAACTTACAGGAACGTTTAACAATAATGAATAAACTTAATTAAGCACCGCTAGAGAATTATTTTAATTTACATTTAAACACTCGGTTATTAAAATAAGTTTAAAATTATTTGATAATACATAATTTCAAATATTCAATATAAATAAAGTAATACAAAATAGTAGAGATATGAAATTGTAAACTTTATACAAACTGAATAGAAAATAAATAAAGTTTGTGTATTTTTTTTCATAATTGGTATTGTCTGTCACAAAAACAGAATAAATCGAATAATTGATAGAATCAGGCATTACTTTGCGGAAATCCATAACATGCATGAGAAACTAAACTACTTTGCTTTAATCCGCGAATTAATACGAGGGAAAATCGGGATTAAAGCAAAGTAGTTTAGTTTTTCATGCATGTCATGGATTTCCGCAAAGTAACGCCTGATTCTATCAGTTACATTATTAGCGTCAACTCACGATCTAAGAACTTACTTTCTGGGGAAACTCATTCAAATCTCGTATATCACTCAGTTGACTGACAGCGAATGCCTCGAGAGTGAGAGAATGAATTATTAAATTTTAATTCACATATGGGGAATCATAAAGAGATTGTTATCCTTAACAGAGCAGGTATCCTGCCAGAATATCATATGAAATTATTATTTGTATGAGTTAAATTATATCATAATTGACTACGTTTTTACTGATTACAAGTTGTCCATGGGTTTTGACAGTTATGTAACTGAACTGCTTGCTCATTTGCCCCTTGTTGTATGACCCTTGTAATGATTTTAATTGTAATTTTGTAACCAGGGGTATCTTCCTTTTAATATGTCCGATAACTGGTTAGATTCACTAAGGGTACGCGATCCCGGACTAGCTGCTATTGTTTCTACCACTATAACGTCCTTGATAGTAGTATCCGCATCCTTTTTCCTCTTTTCCTTTATATCTCTTTACTCCATCCCTCTCTTCTATTTATATTAATTTAGAGGCAGCGCCACGCTTCCAGTTCTTTTGGTCTGCAGCGCCGAATTGGGCCGGCGCGTCCGAGTATCAGTACCTCTATCCCAAATAAAATCGGCGTGAAGTGGCGGCAATGCTGTCACATCAAGTGATGGTATTGCTGTCGCGTTTCGTTCGGTTTGTGAGAGTTCCCGATGCCTTAAACCCCTCTTTAAAGGCCTGCTCGTTTGCCCCTCGTAATATATAAAATAAATTACTAATTTAGATCACCCAATAACAACTGCTTGTGCACAATCCTCAGTATATACATATACATATACATATACATATACATATACATATACATATACATATACATATACATATACATATACATATATATTGTAGTTATGAATATGATGAAGTTATGGACGGCCATAACCGTTGAAGGATTTATGTAGAAAGTTTTCAACATTATTCCATCAAAAACCGTGTAGAGGCTTCCGGGTAGTTAACACCCCCGGTTGTTTCTGAGACACACCGACCGCACTCCCCGAAATTAATTAGGCACATTTGTAACTTTATATGGCAACATCCCTTTTACTTAATGAGTTAGCACACATACATAGAGTTTTAGGGTTCCGTTGTCTTTTAAGGAACTCTTATAGTGTCGCTCTGTCCGTCCGTTGTCAAAGTGTTCTCCCTCCTAGGATTTCCAAACTCATTCCAAATACGTTTATAACGTATCAGATACGGAACCCTTCTTTATAAGCATGTCTTGACTCGCTCTTCTCCATTTTTATCGAATTATAAGCAGCATAAGTCCTAAATGACCAAATATTTCTTACGATTACCCAAAAATCTGGATTTTTGAGTTAGCTCCCTTTAATATTAAGCGTGCGATGTATCGATAATAAAGAAGGGCTCCGTATTTGATAGACGATAAACGTATTTGTTAAATTACTTCAGAAGTTATAACCCTATTTCGTTCAAAATAATTTTGCTTACGAGTTTTTAGCATATTCTATCAAAATGGAAAATTTCAAGTCTCTCAGACGGTAAGAGCTAACTATAAGGGTTCCTTGTAGTGCCACGAACCGTAAAAAGCGGAAATTTACGGTACAAGTCCAGGCAATACCGAGGAAGATGCCATTCGTGATATTAAACGGAGGAACAATACAATGTACAGGTACCTAGAACAATTCAGAACAATCGCAAACAGCGGCAAAGAGCAACAGCACTACGCCGACATGGTCCGGGAAGCTCAGGACCACGTCCGGGAATCCAACAAGTAAGACTATACAACTTTTTAGGGTTCCGTACCTCTAATTGAAAAAAAGGAATCCTTATAGGAGCACTTAGTTGTCCGTCTGTAATGTTTAATAAGTATAGCATAAAAAAAAATAACTGAATTAGTATATTTATTTACGTGATATCAATTATTCCGTTTATTTCGACTGACAGCCGTCATTAAACCTTTTTTTTATAACTGACCATTGCATTTAGCGACTTAACTTTTTCGAAAAGCAAATCAACCACACAATATAAGACCACACTTTGTGTAATTTTGAGGAAAATCGGTCAAAAATTAAGCATCTTCTTTTAATACATAATTGTAACGACAATAGAGTACTGAGTACTCTCCTGAAGCATTCTAAGTGTCTCGCCAGTCACTCAGCCATCAGCCACAGATCAGTATATAGCTTTGTTATAACAGAATGATATAAACGGCTAGTTAATACATAGTCTTGTAAAATAACCATTGACTTTTTTGTTATTTTAAATAAATAGGAAACTGAAGGATGCCAGAAAAGACGTGGCTGCCGCACGGGAGGAAAAGGACATCTTGTCCACCGAACAACAGCAGCTTCTGAGAGAGAAGACCAAACTCGAGCTCGCCATAAAGGACCTTACAGACGACGTCGATGGCGACAACAAGTCAAAGGTACACATGTTTTTTTTTTTTTATTAGTCTATACTGTCCCTCTGCTGTGCAAAGGCCTCCCCTTTTTCCAATCACACCTTCCTTTTCTAACCTACCTGAATCCATTTCCTTCCCCCAAAAACGTCCAATTCGTACACACACAGAATCCAAAATTAAACGTCTAATAGTTTGGAAATGCTATGGGGGATCACCTTACGGGTAAACAGACGGACGGACAGAGCAAAATTATAATGGTTCCTTGTATTACTACGGAACCCTAGAAAAGTGGCCAAGCTTCAGCGTGTCGAGACAAGCTTGTATAGCAGGGTTCCGTATCTGATTCGCGATAAAGGTATTTTTCATTCAACTAATCTAATTTATTTATATTATACTTGTTGTTTCCCGCGACTTAGTCTGCCTTAAATTGCGAGATTAAACCTCCTTACTTTGACCGTATCTAGAAGTGCGTATTAGCGGATGTCCACTAAGTATAAACTACCTTCCTGTCAAATATTATCGTTGTACGTCCCGCGGTTTTCGCTATTTCGTGATAGGTGACCTTTCGCTTTTATATAAGTATACATTAGCTAGTATTGTAGGTAACAGTGTTAAATTTTCTCCAACAATACCAGTTGGCATTGTTAGTTTAATTTCCCTTGACGTAGCGTGTTTGAAATTACTTACTTAAGAGCTGGAATTCCAGGCGAATTTTTTTCATATCACTTTGTTTAACCTGAGTAGTCACTTAAGTGATCCTTCGCCCATGGACATCTGCATAACCAGAGGGCTTGCAGATGCGTTACCGGTCTTAAAAGAGGGTTTTAGGCCGACGGGAACTATCACAAACTGAATGCAACGCGACAACAATACCATCACTCGACGTGACAGCATACAGAAGACAGAAAGAGGAACTGGTACCCGGACGCCAAAAAGGGCTGCAAGCTTTTCGTTATCTCTAATTAAAAGGTTAAAATTGGGTTCATATTTAGACTGGCCCGTTGGCGCAGTGGGCAGTGACCCTGCCTTCCGCTCCGGGGGTCGTGGGTTCGATTCCCACCTCGAGTCTGGGCCGGTGCATCCAGGTAGCAGTACCTTTTTTTCACATAAGATCGGCTCAAAGTGGCGGCAATGCTGTCACGTCAAGTGATGGTATTTTTGTTGAGTTTAGTTCGCTTTGTGAGAGTTCCCTGTGACATAAAGACCTCTTTAAATGCCGTTGCAACACTCCTGGTGGTACATCTATCCACGGGAATCCGTAATCACTTAGGTGAACCGCCCCTTATAATATAAAAAGAGATAAGTCGTCTATAGATTCTGTACATATTTTGTGCATAATAAGTAATATCGGCAACTAGTACAACTATTAATCTTTCATAGAAACGAATTTGCACGCTCTTCGAAGTGGAAACTGGCACGAAAGTACGCAGGACTGAGACGTGTGGCGCAAAATCCTGTCGGAAGCCTCCGTACTTCCTACCATATTGGGTTACTTAGCCACTCCAGTAAAGTAAACAGGTAAGTAAATAAGATCAAAAATAAAATCTTTCAACTCACCTGTCCAATTGCAGCGTAAAAAGAAGCCAGTGTTGCACACAACAATAAAAAAAATCTACGACCCATGTCGACACTTTGCGCACTTTATTGTATGCAGTCAGATTTTCATCACTTTATTGTCTACAGCGTGATAAGTTCACACTTATGTGAACTTATGCTCAGTACATTCTAACTACTTATGCGAGCACGAAACGGTTTCTAGATAGGCTTAAAGCTCAATATATCGCTTCTTCAGTATTAAATGGAAGCATCCAAAATTCCAAAGGTTTCTTGGTGAATCTACAAAACGAAATCGGTTGCTACTTAATATTTTAGTTATTTAAATCATTACTAGTTCGTTTTTAACCATTAACATAAGAATAATAGTTTCTCTTAATAATAGTCAATTTCACGAACCTTGCCTCCGTCATGATCGTCTCAGCGTTACATCGTACCATGCTGGGGCCGGCCATTAAGTTGCCTACCTTAGGAACAGACGTCCGAGTCTCATATAGTCTTGTATATATATATTTATTTATTTATATTTATACCTAGTTTATTTGTTTTTAATTAAAGGCAGGCAGCAAGACCGGTCTGACCTCAGTGGTTAGCGCGTCCTTGATTCTCTGCGTGCTGCTGTGGGTGGGACCGTTCTTTGAGCTGTTACCGCGCTGTGTTTTGGCCTCCATTATCGTGGTCTCCCTTAAGGGCATGTTTATGCAGGTTAAGGAGCTCAATAAGTGAGTATAAAGGGTCATTTCACTCCTTCACTTTTGCGTTTACAATTAACTAGCTATGTCTGTATAAAATGAAAAAGAAAAAACAGATTCAATTTTAGCGTGATTATATATACCTTCCATGACAAATGGGCTTTCTAAAACTGAAATAATTTTTCAAATCGGACCAGTAGTTCCTGAGATTAGCACGTTCAAGCAAACTAACAAACACTTCAGTTTTATATATTAGTGTAGATTTTTATATTACTTCTTTTTCGTAAAAAAAAAGCAATCTTCTATAGAACATCAATTTCGGTGGATCAGATCGTCTCTTCGCGTGACGCTCGCGAACGTAATGACTGACATTCTGTTATAAGGGCTACATAAAGGAGTAACATCTCTGTATTTTAAAAATGTCCGTTAAATTACGTAAAGAAGGAGGCGCCACATCAGCATCATACTAAGTATTAAAGGTCAATTAATTGCTACCTTCAGACCATACCGCATCGTTCTGGAAGGTTATTGATTAATTCATCTACTATTGCTACATCCATACAATACCATTTGTCTTCACCAGCGCCATTCTGGACGTTTTTTGAACTAATATTTAAGCTATTTTGGACACTTTTTTACCTCTCTCCCTCTCTTAAGATGTTACCCCTTATTGTATTCTCCATACATTCTGTTGTTGCAGATTTTGGAAGCTGAGCAAACTGGATGCCGTCGTTTGGCTCGTGACATTTCTCACTACGACGCTGATTAATATTGACATTGGGTAAGCTATCAGTTTTTTTCTTCCAACTACGCAATAATGTTGTCATTAATTAATACCGAATCAGAAAAATTGTAGGCTTAGAACCAAAACAATGCAGTAATGTTGAATGAAATTTCATTACTGTACTGTTTTGTATTTTTATATAAATTTACCACAGAGGTTTAATGGCTCCCTTTAAGTTTCATATAATATGTATGCATTGGATCAAAAAGGAACTGGCTGAAAATAAAAATCGACTGAATGAAAATCAAAAAAAAATCATATTCAGCGAGAAAAGTTTAAAAAATGGAAATAGATAGCGATGTTGTTGAAAGAAAAGTATAAAATGCACCTTTCTGAAGTGAGTATTTAATGCACTTGTGGTAATTTACTTCCCTCACTTTCGCTCGGGCAACAAAATAACTCTCGTGCATTAATGACTCACTTTGTGCTCGGTGCAATAATCTACTATTTCATTATACAAGTTGTTTTAACAGGTTCGGCCAGAACATTACTGTAATCTTTTATAAAATGAACCTTTCTATAAGCAGTTTTGGATGGGGAGTAAATTTATGTGAGTCGTCATTAACATGGGGGCCACTTAACTTACGTTGCTTGTTTATATTTTTAAATTCTCGCTTCTACTGGTGGTCCTCTTGACTACTCTATGTTTTTAGAGTTTAATAGCCCTCCAAGGATCCCTTGAAGTTTCGGTCTGTCTCTTAGTCCATCTAAACTATTGGAGGTAGAGACTTGAAATTTACTATGTTCACAGGACATAGTAAAAAGTCACAAAAAAAAATATTTTGAGCGAAATCAGGCTACAATTTCTGAAGTTATTTAACAAATACCTCGATACGGAACCCTTTTATATAAGCGTGTCTTGACCCATTTTTACTTTTTGTGTATTTCTCTACAATGAAGCTTAAGAGCAGGTTATATACAATATTTTGTAATTCCCGCACAGATTAGGCGCTGGGCTTTTGGCGAGCGTGGGCGCGCTCTTCTGTCGGTCACAAAAGCCGTACACGTGTCTGTTGGGCCGCGTGCTGGAGACCGACCTCTATCTGGACATCAAGCGGTATCGGGCGGTAAGTGTTGTATTATTAAATAGCTGAGACTAGTAGTAGCACCCGAATACGTCCGCGTGAATTTATTGGTTTTGTTACATATTAAAAGTTATAATTCTACTCAGTAATCCTAATTAATATAACACACATTCACAGATACTCTACACACACACTGCACACTGCGCTAACCGGAGAGTCGTATAAAAAATCATTTTTTTTTTAATTTTAATGTAAAATGTAATTCAATTATAAAGAAAAAGTTATTTATTGGCTTTAATTAAACATTATGTTGATATGAACATTCCGCGGCTCATCCACTCAATTTCGGTGTTGTCGTGAACACAAAGTATCAGAAATTGAACACTGCACATCAGGAATATGTTCAATAATATGTAGATCCATAGTTTCATAACATCAAACACGCCCACTTCGTAATTCAGGGCATAGGGGTATCTTTTTTCGGCGAACAATCGCATTTTTCGTCTCACAACAATCTAATTGGTCATACGTAAATAAATTTCAACAATTGTTTTGTGCCATCATTATCAAAAAAGCCTTTTTATACTCATTTTTTATATTGTTTTTTATACGTTTTACATCACAATGTTTCGTAATAAATTGCCTTTACAAATATATTTTCGTTCATGACACGTCCGTCAATGTCACGTTTGATTTTTTTCTATAGGTTTTTTCATACGGTAAAGGTGTCACAATGCCTATTTCTAAATTTGAAGTTTACGGAGTTAATATTATTTATTTAATCTTTCTAAAATCCCTTTTCGACAAAGCAGCATAATTGACTGTAAACGAGGTACACTCTATCTTTTAAAGACGCGACTGGGAGGTAGCTAGGACAAGGACACCTAGCTCCTAGTTAATAATTGGCTTCGTTTTGAGCTATTAAATAAAATTTTTAAGTGTTTTTAGATTCTTTAAAAATATGTAATTTACTTTAATAAAATATTAATTGCCTTTTGCAGGCCGAAGAAATTCCCGGCATCAAAATATTTCACTATTGCGGCGGGCTGAACTTCGCCAGTAAGAACCTATTCAGATCCACGTTGTTTAGAAGAATCGGATACCTGAAGCACCACGCGGACGAAGACAGCAATCACAGTAAAAGCGATTCGTACCAGTGGGACTCACATTTCGGGAATAAGGTGAGCTTTACGATGCTGAGGTCTGCGGTCGATTCGTACCAGTGGGACTCACATGTTGGGAATAACGTGACTTACGATGCTGAGGTCTGTTGTCGATTCGTATCAGTGGGACTCACATTTTGGGAATAAAGTAACTTTCACGATACTGAGGTCTGCGGTCGATTCGTACCAGTGGGAGTCGCATTTCGGGAATAAGGTGACTTTTACGATACTGATATCTACGGTCCCTTGAAGCTTGCGAATAAAATCAACCCTCTAGTGTACGCAATAAAAGGATATGGCCGTTTATGTCACATTTCCCATGCATTTGCAAAGGGAACCAAAACCTGTAGGATCCTTCCCGTTGACCTAGAATCATGAAATTTGGCAAAAAGATAGCTTCTCTATTTTAAGATATAGATCTTGAAATGCAATTACAGAAAAAACTCCGAAAGCCCTAAATTTCCAGTTCTAGATTTTGTCAAATTAAAAGAAATCTTCTGAAATGTATAAATCCTTAGATGATGTGTGATGGCTGATGATGATGGTGATGATATAATATGATTATGTTTCAGGTCCAGTGCGTTATAATAGACGCTACGGCGCTGTCGTACGTGGACGCTCCCGGCATAAAGAGCTTGGTAGCGGCGCAGAAGGAACTGGTAGCGAACAATATAACCGTCTTACTGGCTGGTGCAAACGGTGAGTACCGCCATAGTATAGGGTTCCGTACTCCTACAAGGAACCCTTACAATTTCGCTATGTCTTAAAGTAGAGTAGAGCTTAAAGTAGAGACTTAAAAATTTCCATATCGATAAGACATGCTAATAACTCATTAGTAAAATTATTGTGAATAAAATGGGACAACGACTTCTAAAATATCTTTTCCGCGTATCAGATATGGAACCCTTTTATTTAAGCGTGCCTTGTCACGCTCCGGGACGTTTTTCGAGTTTAGCCTCAATAGCTCAATGGTGGAAGGAATGGCCTGAGTTTCGCAAGGTACCCGTTTCAAATCCCGACGCCGATGGGGTAGTGCCGCACCCTCTCCCAGAAAATGCTACTGATTTAATCTTACTAGGAGGGGAAACGGGAATGTTAGACGTACCAAAAAAAAATATTGCTAATATTTAAAAAAATATATAAAACTGATTTTCATAATATAAACTCGGTTCTGATCTTTTGGAAATTTAATTATATGTTATGTTTTCCGCGACTTTGTCCGCGTAAACTTGCCCTTTAATCTGGCCCTATCGAAAAATCCTTTTATAGCGGACGCCCACTATCTGACAATAAACTACCTCCCTGCACAATTTTTTCTTTGAACGTCTCGCAGTTTTCGAGATTTCGTGAAAAGTGAATTTTAGATTAATCTAATTAGAGGTAGCGCCACGCTTGTAGCCGAATTGGGCCGGCACGTCCGGGTACCAGTACCTCTTTCTCACATGAGATCGGCGTAAACACGGAGGAGGTCGGATATCAAATATAAAGCAGTGCTAGAATGGGTCACCCATCTATCACCCGGTCGCAGCCAGTGCAACTTAACTTAGCGATCGACTCACATGCCGACCACTGATTAGGCCACGACCTCCTCACTGTAAACGTACTAATACTAAACTTTGTTATAATAATAAACTTTGAGTACGTTGATAAGCATGTGACTCAGACAGACAGTTCGTTCAATTTAGACATCTGAAGATACATTAATTCGCATACTGCTCAAAGTTGGGTGGATTGATTAAAACACCGTCATCATACTATACTCTAATATTTATAGCTGAAGAGTTTGTTTGTTTGCTTGAACGCGCTAATCTCAAGAACTACTTGTCCGAGTTGAAAAATTGTTTTAATGTTACAGCCCATTTACAGAGGAAAGCTAAAGGCAACATATCATCACGGTAAAACTGAATCTATTTTGTTTACCTAATTTTACGTGAACGAATTCGCGGTCACACCTAGTTATATATAAAAGTGAAAGGTCACCTAATACGAAATCACGATAACCGCGGGACGTACAATGATGAAATTTGTCTAGGAGGTTGTTTATAGTTAGTAGAGATCCGCTGAGAAATGTTTCTTTTTATGTACCTTTTACGTTCTACGTGCCATTTGAAACACAGAGAAGGTCGGATGTTTAAAAAAACAATAATAGGATTGGTCACCCACCTAGAACCCGGCCGCGGTAAGATCTACTTAACCCAGCGATCGATGCAAATGCCGGGCGCTTATGAAACTACGACCTCCACCATCATAAGGCACTTCCTAATGGTAATCTATTCTAGTTAGAGCAGATGCAGTTGTCAATTTGCGTATTACTGTTGTCTCTCTGTCAATCAGGATGAGAGAATTAAACGCGCCATGTGTGCCAACGTTCATAATTTCTACGTAGATAATAGTTGCGTATACTTATACCGCCTCAGGTTTGAGACGACTTTATGAATACAATAAAAGCTTCTAAACATTACATAATTATGTTAGAAGAGCTATGTGTTTACAAGGGATGTTTATGGATGCACGACGTTGACTTTGAAAGGTCGGATCTTCCTTTTCGTATCTATTCAAAATACACCATACTTATTTCTAAAAAAATACCTTTTATAAGTTCAAAGCATTTGGATCCTTTAATAATACCTCAACATTTTTTTTTATCTTGTCGTATTTTTTGTGATATTATTAGTGATCCTATCATCTATTTTTTCCTCTTCTTCCTAGCGTTATCCCGGTTATGTACCAGGTCCAGCTTAGATTGCAGAGAATGTGGTTGTGGGGCGAGTTAAGATGACCGATTGCCATCTGACGTCATCCTCGGTGTTTAGGAAGGCACGTAAAAACAGTGGGACCCGATTAATGTCACTTTGTGATATTAGTCGTATGATTATAGAGCTCGTAGGGGAGCCGATGATTACGTCAGTTGGCAATCGATCATCTTAACTCGTCCCACAGTCATATCCTCTGCAATCTAAGTGGACCCTGGTACTAAGACCGGGATAACCTTAGGTAGAAGATTTACAGTAAACTCCACGGCAGATTGTCGTTTTATCTTATTACTTTTGCTTATTTAACAGATGCATTAACCGTTAAAAATGTTCTTTTGTTTATTATATTCAACAAACGATTTCAACGAGTAATGTTTAATGCTAAGCATTCATTTCAACAGATAATTAGTTACGAGCGCTTAAACAAAATGTTATAATAATTACTCGCAATCATTGCGGTTGTGTTTAAACTTTGAAATCCTTTAAATTCAGATATTTTTAGGATGAAAGCAGCTGACAACGGCACCTGCGAGCCGCTCGCATGTTTATATATGCAAATTCATTTCGTGTGCTGAATATTCGCGGTAAAAAGTGCGCCGCAAACAAATTGCTAATTTCTAATCTAAACTGTTTCATTGGTACAAGTCACCGCTACTACGATGTTTAACGCTTTCACAAATGAATGCTGTAATCGTAGTGGCTCTCTATATAACACTGCAGTTATCATTATTATAGCCGTTGCTAATGTTATCATCTTATCAATTATGCAAAATAAAACTTGCACTTAAGAAATCATTGTCAATGGGCGTATCAAAAAGAAAGGCGTTAATGACACTTAACTGAAGTGGCTTCAAGAATCTTCGGCATACCTTAAAAGTATTTCACAGACCCAGAATATTTTATGAAAAACTAATGTTTACTTCAAGAAGTTTTTGGGTCTGAGTATGTATTTGAACCCTTACAGGCTCCTAACGTATTGACGTTAAGCTTTACGCTTAGTAAGAACAATCTTGGAAAAATCACTGTATGGGAGAATAGACATACCTTTATATATTTCTTATATTCCCCTTCAGAAACAAACGCTATAAGAAAATAAATTGTATGAAAAAGTGGCCCAATATTTACAGTATCATAAAATTTTATCTCTTAGAGTTGCATTATTACGAATTCGTATGCAAACGTGAAAAGCGGCTAAATTGGTTGATTATTCATAACCTTGAAAGCAACACTCCATTACAGTGACGCGTGCCGTTAACAATTCCACGACCAACTCTGAATCACACCAAATTACCTTCAACGACGAAATGAAACTTGCCAATTAGAAGATAGTGCATTAAGCCGGCGCCACACTATAGCTTCAAATATTAGTGTAAGTAGAAACTTCGCTTGCGTGAGTTAGTTCTTGTACTGCGGTCGTCGTAATCCGTACAGCGCCATCTAGTTAGCTTTGGTGTAACCTTTTTCCACTTGACATCATTGCCATCTTGTTGTGTAGCAGCCGCTACAATAGTAATGTTCAGTAACCCCTTACATAGTAATATTTAAGACACAATATTTTATGGGTTGTAATATTTTTTCATTGTGTAATTGTCTGAAATAAATTTACTAAATTAAATAATGGGAAATCATACTTGGAGATTAGCTTTAGGAGTGCAGTTTTACAGTTTCTCCTTGTATGATGGAGCTAAAAGTTCAAAAATATACGCAAAGAAAATAATGCCAACTGTCACGCTATGTTGAAATAGGTTTATATTGCAGAAAATTTATGAGTATAGTTTTTAATATTCAAATGTCTGTGACATTTGCGCAGAGATCTTCGTCTGGTCGTGTTAAAACGGAAACCCTGTTCTTAAAAATCAAATTTCCATCGAAGTCCTGAGTGCTTTCCTTTGTAACCTTCACAAATAGTTTGATCTTTATTCAGCTAGGATTTTAGGAATGTATAACATTTTAGATTTTTATAGCCTTTATCAAGTGAGAAGGAATATTTTATACTACATAGTTGTCACCCGCCAATTCATTTGCGTTGGGTTATATGATTTTTTCAATTCTATTGTTATAATTAAAGCTCGCAACTTCTGACTTCTTATGTGTGATTGATTTTTTTTTTGGCCCGAACCTTATTACTTTGCTAAAAGATTTGTTATGTCTTATAATATCAGCGATTTGCCCATTACAGCCACAACAAAATCGATGCAGCGATTTCGGAGTAACAGACTGATTAACAAAAAAGTGTAAAGATTGGCTTCTTGTCACAAAAAATTATGATATACGAGTGAGGATCTCTTTAACCGCTGTTTTTATGAATAGTAACGATATTAAAGCTACTTTTGAGATATATTTTCCACATAAGATAATATTTTAAATAATAGTTAACATTGCAAGATTATTATAGACAGCTTTATGAAATATTTTCGATCAATTAAAGGCGTACGAAGGAGTATTAAGAAAATCTTCCAATGAAAATTTCGATTCGTTTCAAAATGGCAGAATTGTTTTAAGAGAATATTCGTAAAAAACGAAGAAAAGTTTATAAAGCATTTGCTTTAAAAATAATTTTAAAAATTATATTTAACTGTTAAATTCTAGTCTTAATTTTATTTTCACTCCATTAATAATGATCCATCTCACCCCATTTTTAGAATGAGTTAGTTAATCAGACTGCCAGAGATCTTTCCCCAAATGGAATATAACAGTTCCAACATTTACATAGAGTGGATTTTTTGTTTCCAGGTACCCTTGGAACAGTGCTCTGAAGGTGAAACCTGTAACGCCCATCGAAGACGTTGTTCACCTGAACCTGTTCCAGAGTGTGATGCTGTGACACAGGAATACCGCCATGTCTGTGAACAGGTAAAAGAGAAAGACTTATTAATAAGTATTTCTTGAATTTACTGCCGGATCCATTTCGTTGCAGAGGAAGATCAGTAATTATTACTTACGGAGTTTGAAGAGTACTCTTTCAACTGGCCGCTAACACCCACCTTCACTGCCACTGATCCTAACCCTGTGTAGCCAAATCTGATATGATCCAACTAGTGCGGTTTTAGATGTCCTTTCTAATAAAGAACTAATAACTGAATTAGAGATTCCGTAATTTGTTCAAATATCTATACTGTGGGACTGATGAGAATACCCACTCTTGTGACGCTATAAGCGTTTTGCTGCAAACTAGATACCATTATCGTCAACATCGAATTGATCGTGAAATAATATTTGTGACTACCAACGCCTATGGACAACTGCAACACCAGGTGTATCGCAGATGCGTTACCGACCTTTGAGAAATGAGTATGCTCTTTTCTTGAAGGTCCCTAAGTCTTATCCGTTAATTTAATGCCGGCAACGCATCTGCGAGCCTTCTGGTGGTGCAGATGTCCGTGGGCGTTGGTAGTAACTTACCGCCTACTCGTTTGCAAGTTACAAGGTTTGTAAATTGCAAGTTACAAGGGGTAGTTTAAAAAATATATTCGTGCATAAAAACGTGAAAGATATCAATAACGTTTTTTATCATCAATTTACCTGTCAAGCCAACTCGCTGCAATAATTTAATCCTTGATCACATCGTTACGAACCCAATTCCAATTTGATAGCCACTTACATTCTGGATGATGAATTTCGCACCTCACTTTAACAAGTTAACGATTTCCGTAATATCGAATTGAGTTTAAAAATATGCCTATCCAATCAATCAATTAAATCATTAATTTTAGAAATACAGATTATATTAAAGATGAGTCACACGAAAAATCGAGAAGTCCTAGAGCAGTGGTGGGCAAACTGTTTTAATGGGGGGCCACAAAGTTTAAGAAATTCTAGAGGGCCATAACCTTTTTATAACCATTTACAAAAATAATATAATTTTGTGTTAAAGCATTTAATCATAATATTATAAAAACATTACCCACAATGTTTATACACATCTATTACGTTATGCATCTATTATTCTACTAAGTAGAATCTAGTTTATACTTCTCGACCGTCAAAACATAATTACAGCGGGCCATATACTATTCATGACAATGGACCTTGGGTTTCCGCATAGTAACGCGTGATGCCTGATGAATTATTTGTATGTTATTTCTTTTGTTTAAGTATGTTACACGATTTATCCGCTATTTTTTAACCAGTTTTGATAATTCTGTTTTAGTTTGGCAAACCTCATCTTAGAGGTGGTCCCATATAAATTTTATAGCAATCGGTTTTTGAGAAATTAACATCATTCTGAGAATTTACATACATCGTTATTCATTGATGATACCTTCGTTTAGTGTCCACTAAAAATTTAGAAATATCTTAAACAAAACAAAAACCGCCCTCAAATACCCAGGAACTAAAAAGCAAAAAATAATTTGTACCTAGTTTTATACGCTTTACTAGACACCATGTGTTAAAGTAGGTGCCACCATTTTAGCGAGCACACTGTTTGGCTTTCGTTTTTATATATAAAGATATAAGTAATAAATATCTATACTATAAAGCTGAAGAGTTTGATTGTTTGCTTGAACGCACCAATCTCAGGAACTGCTGGTCCAATTTGAAAATTTCTTTGAGTGTCAGATAGCCCATTTATCGAGGAAGGCTATAGGCTATATATCATCACGCTAAAATTTTCACCTAATTTTATGCGGACGAAATCGCAGGTAACAACTAATTAATATATAAAGCTGAAGAGTTTGATTGTTTGCTTGAACGCACCAATCTCAGGAACTGCTGGTACGATTTGAAAAATTCTTTGAGTGTTAGATAGCCCATTTATCGAGGAAGGCTATAGGTTATATATCATCACGCTGAAATGTTCACCTAACTTTACGCAAACGAAGTCGCGGTTAACAACTAGTAGTTTATAAAAAATAAACTTTCCCAAGTTTGATTTCATACGAAGTGCGATTTTCACATCAAAAGGGTCGCTAATTACAGCTTAAATGAAAAGCTTGTATTAGGAGTGGGTGCGACAATACCCCAACGGCGGTGGGGTTTGAACCGGGTACCTTGTGGATTTTAGTCCATACCTTATACCGTTGAGCTATTGAGGCTCTAAAAGTATGTTTAATAGTCCTGTATAATCTTCTTCTTCCTTCTATCGTTATCCCAGTCTAGTTCCAGCATCCGCTTAGATTGCAGAGGATATAGCTGTGGAGCGGCTTAATATGACCAATCACGACTAATATAATAATAAAGACCCGCTGTTTTACATGCCTTCCGAAACATGGAAGAAATCGGATAGTCGAAAACCAAGGTCATCCTTCTAACACCCGGCCGCAGTAAGAGCTACTTCACGTATCGATCGACTCAAATGTAAGACTAATAACTGTCTTTTAATATATATAATAAATCAGGTGGAGGAAGTCGCGGGTAAAGGCTAGTTTAATTACATTAACATTAATATACATATGTATATATGTTTTAATATTTGCTGAAGCTTGATATAGTATGTGGTAGGTCACGCGTATTAAATAACATCAGCTAGGTGTGTGAACTGTTAACCTATTTGGGCAAAAAAGTCAAGGTCAATAACCTCTTGGTAACAGGTTTTTGGACACATAAAAAAAGATAACAGCTTCATAGTTCAGCTGTTGTAGACTACAGTGCTTGACATCTTTCTTATATCTAGACGTTTTTATTGGTTAAAACTTGGACAACTGCACTGCCAGAAGATTCGCAGATGCGTTGTTCGCCTTTGAAAAATGAGTAATGATGTTTTCCTGGAATTTAAGAATATTAATTTTAGCTTGTGCTGACTGGACCTAGCATATTTTGATATAAGGTTCCGTTTTGAAGAATGTTATATGAAAACAAAGACGTGTGTTAATGTAGATTAGAATGTTACTTGTTAATAAATGCAATTAGATGCATAATGGAAATGTAATTGAATACAGAATCCGTGATAATATTCATATTACATTTGTAAAAAGAATACGCGAAGTTTGCCAACTACGGATACCCAAATTTAAGAAAAAAAAACGCGTCTGCAATGTTGTATACAATTTCATTATCGTGGTGTTTTTAAAATTCGAACAGAAGAAACAACTTACCTATAAAAGATGATTCAGAAAATGGCGGCACTACTTCACTATATTTATAGCCTAGAGGTAAAATAAAAAAATAATAGTAAAAATGAGCACGTTCGTTTTACTGATCTTTTTTATTTTTTCTTTAGGCAGCCCTGTTACCTGTACCTTTTGAAAACCGAACAAACATAATTTAACTTTTAATAATATAATCATAATTCAACTAATTATATTGTAAATAATTTTCCTATAGAATTTTGATTTATTTCCTTGCAATTTAAGAAATGCACTATGAGAGCTTCGAGAGAAACGACAATTGCCTAACTCGTATTTAAAACTCTATTCATCCGGCAATTGGTCGTTTTCTACTTTTAGACTCGTGGTGTACCTGAAACTGTCTGTCATTATGGGCATCAATTGGGTGTTGGTGATCGTTAGCTCTATCAACCCAGATCTCCAGATATGGATAATAACGGACTCTTACAACCTACTCATTGGACTTGCGATATTCCTCATCTTTGTCTGCAAGAAGAGAATTTACAACAAACTCTTGGCTCGGTAAGTGACAACAATACTAATGCTTATTTATTAACAACAAATTAAGACTTTAATTGTAAAAAAAATTAAGCCTCATTATTATTCTTTTTTTTTAAGTAATGTTTTTTTTTTTTTATGTTACAAGGCATCATTGCACGCGTCGCGGTTTTCGAGATATCGTGCTAGGTGATATTTCGCTTTTTTTTTAATTAAAATTATTAGGTATTATTACCTCCAGATTCCACAAACATAATCCGTCGTCCATGTTGATCTCGCGGCGAAAGGATAGAAATAATGGAGTGGTCAAATGCCTTACGAACATTGCTTGGAAACAGGTCCTGACAGTAGTCCGCATGAGCTAGTCTAAACTTATAGTATGCCTGGATCTGCAATCATGAAGAAAATGGTTATTGCATAAATATAAATAAGATCAATATTTTAATATTAAAGAACAGGTGACGCGGCAGACCGCGGAAAAGATAGGGACACGATCTCGATAGAACCGTGACGGGCGAACTGGTTGGAGGTGGTCCAGGAAGTTGATATATGGAAACGAGTGGATGAGACCTTTGCTCAGAAGTGGGATAAAAACGGCTCATAATCATAAACAGTTAGTGTCCATTGTGCTGATCACAGATCATAGAAATAATAGTCGTGTCGGTCAATGGTCTTATTGCAAAGAATTTCAACAAATACCTTAAGAAACTCTTGCTTGCTAGTTGGATCAAGGGATACAGAAGGCATTACTGCTTGAGATGGTAAGCGTGGTGAGGATATTCCTAACTTAACTTACTCTAACCTCCGGTAATTCCGGTAATAAAAATCGATTCCGGGAGAAATCGATTTTTTACATTTCTACATGAATAGTTTTTATAAAAATATATTTCTAAATGAAATGAATCAGATGAAAATTATAAAAAATAAAATAAAAACAATTAATGTCACATACAAGTGGTAACGCGTTTTTATTAGCTATCTGTTGATTCAACTTAAGGGTGCGATGTAAGGATTACGAATATAAAGAAGTAAAGAGTACAGGACTATATGACACACGGACATCTGTTCCTAAGGTAGACAACTTAATGCCTGTGTTATAGGTAACAGCCGCCTGATATACACTAATATTTTTTTTTAGAAACATAAAATTCTAGTTAGGCTTATTAAATGTAGTTTTATGCGACCGGTGCTCGTCACCTGCGTGCGCGCGTGTGTTTACGCTTAGAGAGCACGGAGGTGTCCATCTGTAATGATCTCGTCGCACGCAGTCGTCGCCCGCGACTCGGCGCGACGTGCGCAGCGCGTTGCGACTGTCGCGCTCGTTGTGCGCAGTTCCTAACTTTTGTGCCGGGTCAGTTCGATGCGATTAAAGAGTATTGTAAACTGCTTCCGAAGGTTACGTACGTGTGAACGTTGTTCTGTAGAAATTTTGGCGTATCTCGACGGGTGTATCCGAGGCGAACCGCTCTATTACGTATTCGAATATATTATTCGCTTTGCGGCGTCGGGACGATCGAGAGGGTGCACACTGGTGCAGTTCCTCGACGTTCAAAACTTTTGTTTTTACCGTGACATTCCTTTGTGTTTAGTCGTCGAACGAGTACTTCTGCGACGAGGGAATCTTTAAGATATTAACCGTTTTTGCGTGCCTCTTGTGCGACGAAACGGTTATTTAATGTTAGGCGTTTAAATTATATTTACGAGCTTCAGAACGTTACAACGCGTGACTTTATTTTACATTGCTTTACAAAGACGAGCCGCGACCGACGCGTCGGCTTCGGTTCCAAATACATTAACTTTTTATTTCATTAGCCGAGTGAGGTCGCGAAATTAAAACCTCAGTTTTAAAGTTGATGTAACTTAGACGAACGTCTGTAAAAGTGTTATTGTTTGTCGTGTGTGTGTGTCGTCGGCTGCGTCAGTGTGCGTGCGCGCACACTCGCGGGCCTCTGTTATGCTTCAGCGACGCAAACTGTATCGTGTTTATTTATTAAATATTTGGCAAACATTCGTTTCGTTTCAATGAACCCCTCCCGATTTTCAAATGTTTGTGGACGACTTAAAAAAATTGCTCGACGAGACAGGAAAAGTGTGATCGGACGAGACGAATGGACAGGTTGACTGGTGAGACCGATATTCGAGGACCGGATATCTGATGATCATATATGAAAAAGAAATTAACGTTAAATATAAATTAACTACTACCTGAGATTAAGAGAAAGTGTCTGATAATGTGCGCAACGCATGGACGTACTAGCGTGGACCAAAGACCACTTACGCTCGCTTGTTTGCGCCGAGACCTCTCCGCGAACGGACGCGTAGCTGTCCTTGATGACGGAAAATGACGATCCGCTTCCCCTTCATACTTTAGTGCTGGCTTAGGACGGGCAAAAATACCAAGGCACCTATTTCAATTATTCGAACCACACAAACCATGCCCCGATACTTTTTTGTGTATTGATATATGATTCTAATTACACTTAGTCACAGTAGAAACTAATTACTCGCGTGTTATCCGATTTTGCTTAATCCGCGAATAAATACGAGGGAAAATTGGTACAATGCTGCAACCCGTAAGCCACAGCACTGAACCCGCCACCAAAGCACAGCACAGCACTGAGTTTCACGGAAAACTGCTAGTATTAAATATAGGTCTAGTTTTGTCACAGAATTCCTTAAAGATAAATTCAGTCTAGTGACTAAATCAGACTATATACTTCGACATCTGGTCGGATTCTCCGACTATGAATGACTAGGTTACCACTCTACCTAGAAAAAGGTTTACTAGATCCCATCTTTCCATCCCGCGTTACGAGAATAAACAAAAGAGTAAAAAGCAAACAACGAATTTAATTGGACTGCTGTATGGTCCTTATCATCAGCTGCAGCAGCAGCAGGACATCAGCTGAGAGAAACTGTACGAAAGTGCAAGCTGTGAAGGATTTTCCCAGCGTAATCGATTTATCGTGATCCTAAACAATCATTGCGGTGGGCGTCAAAGTTACCTAGGATGACTGCTTCGCCACGCTGGGATTTCGCTTAATCACGAAATCTGTAGTTTCTTCGAGCATATACATCATATACATAGGCGCAAAACGCCGATTAACCAGGGCATTGCTGCTATGAGACCTATCATGCCACGCGCATCTATCCGTAGCAAAAAATATTCATCGCATTTTATGTGTTGATCACATTCTTTTGTGTCGACTGTCGAGTGTGAACTTTCTTACGGATATTAAGTATTGTAGTTAGTACATAGATAATTAATTTTTAGGTTTTTGTTAGTTACCCCACAGGTCGTATCAGCACAAATTGTAATTACTTTCCGTCGTTTCACTTTAACTTGTGTACTTTTCTGTATTCGGCGCGCAGCTGCGTGCGGCCGGGCGTGTAATAGCTCGTCGTAGGAGGAAGTGCGTTCGCGACATCTTTGACCTTCGCTTTTCCAAAAACGACCATTGTGTGCGCAGCCTTGTGCCGGCGCATTGTTTCTGGCGTTAGCTTGTGTTCAAAAGCGCATCCGCTCCACCTTGAACGTCGCTAATCTAACCTTATCATATTTTAATACCCAGTCTGTACCTAGTTTAAGCCTTCGGAACATTAATGCGGTAGCGGGTCGATTGCAGGGTAACCTTAAATACACAGCCATATAAAATCCCGTTCTAGGATTTAATATTAGTATTGAAGTAACCTATTTCTAATAAGGCGTAAAATCTGTTGCTCTGCTTAACATCTCATGGAAACGATTGAACTGACTTTTTTATATAACAAGGGGCAAACGGACAGGCGGATCACTCGAGCGGATCACCTACGCTCATGGTCAACTGCAACACTAGAGGCCTTTGAGGAATGAATATGTTCTTTTCTTGTAGGTCCCTAAATCATATCGGTTCGGAAATACCGAAGCTGGTAATTGATTCCACAGGGGAACTAAGTTGCTTGAGAATTGCACGGTTGTGGATTTCAGGACATCGAAGTGAAATGCAGCTGCCGGTGATAGTTCGAACATTTCCTCGGAACACTCTCCGTGATGCATGCGGTAAAAGATGCAGAGTGAAGTCACTTCTCTCCGCACAGCCAAAGGATCGAGCCGACATAACATGCAGTTTCAACCGCGCAATTGTTCGTCAGTAATCCCGGCCAGTCGCGGAGTTCCTCATACCAGACGTAATGAGGCCGGCGGGCGCGCAAGGACGGGCTTCGTGTGAACGACCACTGGATGCGACACGCGCCAGCTGCGGCACCGACGCTAAAGGATTTCACGGCGGATGACGCGCCAGGACGCTCGTCCGCGCTGAGCGGCTCACTAAATCAATGTACTGACCAATACAATCATTTATAATAATAATTAATTATTTATTTCAGGCAAAGTACACCCACATAATAATTCAATTGACAAAAAATATTTTTTTGCAATAAATAATTAAAAGTTAATGTCAAAAATGAATACAATATGTCAAAGATAATTAAAAATAGAAGTTTTAATGCTACTATGTAAAAAGTAAAATAATTGAAATAAAATAAATAATCCATAAAAATTTTACCTTAATATTTTAAAATTCAAAATTAACATTTTGCATATTAAAATTTAAAAATTTAAATTAATATAGATACATCTCGTTACCTAATAAAGATGTGCATATCGTCATCTAAACTTAGAGAGTACAGTCGTTAACTAAGTTCATTTTAAACAGGAAATATACATGTTTTATGAGAACCCGAAAGAGAGGTGTGATTGTTAACGAGATGTTAAATATATGTCCTTATATATGAAATTGGCGTTTTAGTACTGGCGACTTTGATTTCAAGTACCTATCTCTTCTTTGGTTAGGGTTTTTAAATTTATACAACTATTTAGAAATTAATTTGTGTTTCGAAAAGCGTAATTTATTTGTTTTTACTTCTTGGTTTTTTTCTTTGCCTCATTCAGTTTACATAATGGAAAACTAAAAGTATCGCGTTATGTACGAGTTCCCCTGTCGCACCAATGCTGTAGAAACGGCTCGAAGAATTAGTTATGTGTATGGCGGCGGCGTCGCAAAACAAAACCCAGTGCGTTTCTGGGTCCAACGTTTTCGTTCTGGATATTTCGATCTGCAGAACTGGCTCCGTGAACAGTCGGAGACCAAAGTTGATGCTGAAGACTTGAAGGCTATTATGGAAGCGGATCCATCACAAACCACGGCCTCTTTAGCTGCAGGCTGCGGTGTTAATGACAAAACTGTTTTAATCCACTTGATACAATTGGGAAGGTAAAAAGCTTGAAACGTGAGTACCTCATGAATTGAGTGAAGCAAACCGACAAACGCGCGTCGACTGCTGCATCACATTACTCAACCAACCAGCTGAACCTGCCAACTGAACCAGCCAAATTCTGCCCCAAGCGATAATTGACTCCAAAAAAAGTACTGGTGAGCGTTTAGTGGATTAACTTCGGTGTCCTTCACTACAGGTTTCTTAAATCTGGCGACGATTTAGACGATTACGACACATTCTTCGTCGATTTCACACACGTCTTTTGTCAGCAACAGCAAGCCATGATGGAAAAACTGCTTTTATGTCTAATGACTAAGACGGAGGATCCGTACTCCTATTATCCTGGCTCTCTTTCGCTGGCCCGTGGAGTTGATAAATCAATGTATATGTTGCGGATAGATGAAACAAGAACGGCAAAGACACGTCCACCATCGAGGGCCTAAACGGAACGACTGTACGTGGCTGGCACTAGTATACAAATAGCGGGCGAGATAGGTAAAAATTTTCATTGTAGTGTTTGCAAAGTAGCTTCGCGATAAATAATTATATGCTAATATATGTTTGTATTCATTATTCTTAGATTCAATGTAGATGCAGCAATAGATATTTATATTATGCGAGTGTTTGTCTGTCTGTTGCAATTAAGACCGGGAATTAATAGTCAAGAAAAATATATTTAAAATTTGATTGTGAGTTTGAAATATATGTTTAGAGTAATATTATTAAATAATTATTGATAAAGAGCTACACCTACTTGTAGTAGAAGGCGATGTTTTTTCCTTAATCTATTGGCCATGGTTGACCTTTACTCCTTCCTGACAAACATACCTTTCTAATGTCCATAAATTTGAAAATTAATGTTGATTAAATGAGCGGACTTACGTTCTTTATAAAATAGTATTAAAT
Organism: Charaxes varanes; assembly: GCA_024363005.1. Lineage (NCBI taxonomy): Eukaryota > Metazoa > Arthropoda > Insecta > Lepidoptera > Nymphalidae > Charaxes > Charaxes varanes. Next base: position 8,849,147 of record JANCMC010007202.1, on the reverse strand, counting down.
AACAGCACTTAAAATTAATTGCTTATAGATTACATAGAATTTGAGGAAATCCCCGTGGGTACAGAGAATTTTGTATGGTTTAGGTTGAAGGGCAAAAATATGAACACTAAATGAGTATAAATTATATCTTAAGAATGCTGAAAGATAAGACAAAAAGTTTTCAATAATTTATAACCTTTCTATTAAGTAATTCTGTATATATTTGTTTTTGTTAAAGTGAGAAAATAAGCAAACGCGGAATTTGATGTAAATATTTTTGGAAAATGCGCCCAAATTCTTTAACCCAAAGATATCTCGTTCTAAATATAGAGCTGCTAGACTTTGGAAATATCGTCTCAGTAAAGGTGCTAGGCCCTCTGGTAGCTTTTCCAGAGCTCTCCGGAAAGATTTAAGGGCCACAACTCAATCATCGAGTTTGTTGCGCTTACAGAAGCCTCAAGCGCCGTGAAGAAAAAGAACTGTAGCAAAATCCTAGAATCACAGATTCCCAACAGAAACGTTATATGCAGTTAATAAACTGTTAACAGTCAGACAATTATATATATTACAAATAACACCATAATCTTTCAGTAAAATACATTCATGTGTGCGTAAATCGTTTGGCATTCACAACCTAATATTTAATCAATTTAATTGAACAATAAAAATAAAATTACTTTGAATAAATCCCTAAATCTTTAATGCTTAACTTGTAAATAACCTTACGGATAATCTTTGTAGAGAGTCTGTACGAGTAAATACTCGTACTAGCTGTTTCCCGTGAATTCGTCCCCGTAAAATTGCGAAACCCTCTAGACCTCCTTAATCTGAGCCTATAGAAAAAAATCTTTTCTTAGTGGTTATTAGACAATAACAATAAACCTCTTTACCTTATTAATTAATTAATTTTAATTCCGAGCAGAAGCAGTGGCGTGGTTAAGATATCTCGATTTGAAATTTGATGACGATGATGCCTAATTTCATCTTTATATTGCACGTTCCGAGATTTCGTATTTGAGGGATCATTTAATGAATGTTTTAACGGGTAGGAAATTCGTGTCAAATCGTTTGGGGCAACGGTCATGCGGTTGAACTGACTCACAAAAGCGTTGAAGATCTAGAGAAATGAGGCTTTCAGCGAGGTTTTTTGGGCGTAATATCGAGTTTTAGAGAATTGAAACATCTGTGACCAGAAAATAAGCATATTTCTCTGTACTTATTTGGATTTACACAAATACATTTGTATTTGTGTAAATATTGTATTTATATATGTATATATAAAAAAATACATTATATATTGTATTTATATATGTTTAATTTATTCTTTGTATGTATGTTTGTTTACTTACTTCTTGCACCACCCCAATTATTATTTCCTATAATCCTCTCGTTATACTGATCATTCTCCATACATATTGAAGTAAACTTTACCAACGCGTAAAAGTTAGAAAAACTCGCACTAAGCATTCAGGTATCGTATACACTCCTATTGACGTGTTGTATAGTAGATGCTCGATTAAACATTATTGTATTCATAAACTGAAGTAACCTTTAGACCAACAACTGTATTTTGATGTGATAGAGTCTTATAAATTGATGAACGCCAGCTGCATGCGCGAAAAAGTGACTCATTGTCACGTTCCGCGTGACCCAAGTGTGCAAGCGACAGCGCGGAACAAGCGTTACAAGTTCGGCGATCGGCGTTATCACGTAAAATGAATGTCCGTAAACTGATTTGAGACACCCTATGATATTTTTTTATATAGTAATGAGACGAATAACAGGTGGTTTATGTTATATTTAGTTAGAGAAAAAATGAACGTAACCTCAAGATTGCCTCAATTCTTTATAAAGGCGACTAAAAGACTCTCTAATGAGAGATTTCACAAATAATTTAGATAAGACTCGAAATTATTGAGACCAAGGTTTTATAAAATATTTATTAATTAATTTAGTGACATGCATTTTTTATGAATTTTGTACACCTAATTTGGCAGGTAATAGTGTAATTTAGTCTTGATCCATATATTTTATGACCACTATACCAATAAATAAAATTATTTGGTTTTATTTGAAAGACCTTGGTTTAGGAGTAAAACATGCATTGAGGGACGAGATAAAATTCTCATGGTATTTGCCTGCAGTACTTGTTTACTATAAATACATACCCTACCTAACCGAAACGCCATGGCGACGTCGCCGGCTACGTATCAAAACAATTCATATTAAAATTTAGGGCAAATAACTGGCGACGTCGCCAGATTAGAAGCGTACCCACATCTGGTCCATGGGCGACGTTTCCTGTTAGTGTCTTAGATGAACAACCTGCTCGTTTGCCCCTGTTATATTAAACGTCAGCATACTTATGTAATATTGTAAACGGAATGCTACTATGCCGACATCACCATAAAAGCACAACGCTACATTGAATTTCTGTTTCGTCTCAACACAGTTTCGCTTAGAAATCAGCATTATCAGAAGATAGACTCTTCACATGTTATTTGCTTTCAAATCAAATCAAACGATATGTTAATCAAGTAGAGCTTAACATAATTTGAATCTTCAAATATTTTAAAAGCTACCACTGATTCGGAAAACTCGAGCCACGAGAAGAATCAGAAAGAAACTAGTAGCCACTCTTTTAAAAATAGTTCTTAGAATAAATAAGTGATTTACAAAGTTTCAGCGACTCCACTCCAGGCAGTTTTATCGTTGACTAGTTGTTACCCGCGACATAGTCCGCATAAAATTATGCATGAAAAACTAAACTACTTTGCTTTAATCCGCGAATGATTAAAGCAAAGCGCGGATCTCATTCGCGGATTAAAGCAAAGTAGTTTAGTTTTTCATGCATGTCATGGATTTCCGCAAAGTAACGCCTGATTCTATAGCGTAAAATTAGGTGAAAAATTTTAGCTTGACAATATATAAGCCCTTCTCGATAAATGGGCTATCTAAGATAGATCTAACATTTGAAATCCAACCAGTAGTTTCTGAGATTAGAGCGTCCAAACAAACAAACTCTTCAGCTTTATATATCAGTATAGATGTAGTCTTTGACTGTATAATATGCCTTACGAACAAGCGTGTTTTTAACATGTCTTATAAATTTATCAATAACATACAAATTTTATAAAACAAACGTATACTAGCACTTTTAAACGACTATATAAAAACTCACCATCAATATCCATAAAAGTCCAATATGTTTCCGCTAGATACTCGTAATGTTGAACAATAGCATGATTGATGATAAACCTATGAATGTTCGCTATAACAGATGTTCGAAATGCAAGTCATCATATTCGTGTTGCGGATGTGTATTTCACGTGTTCAGCATCCGAGCTAGGGTTGCTGCTAATGTCCGCCTTTGCTTTAGCATCAGTATTATTGACGCGATAACGTCTTATAAATCGATAAACGCCAGCTGTACGCATGAAAAAGCATGACTGACTGTCACGTTCCGTCTGAACCGAACGTGTAAACGAAAGTGCGATAAAGAGCCGGTATTGTAATTATGTCGAGAGCTCTGGTGGCGATGGGGATATTGTTGGAGCGAAATTTGTTTAATTCATCATTAAGAATACCAAAAACTACAAATGGTTGAGAGAATATTGGAGAAAATTCTTTATTTCGGAAGGTCTAAAATCACACAGCGATCCTCCATGATCCTTAAGTCAATTCCCCAGTATTGAAGGAGCAGTTAAAAAGAGAAGTAAGAACTGAAACTGCAAAGCGATCCTTATTCATACTCGTGAAGGTAATTATAATTAATAGAACAATAAAGAAGATGAAGAAGAAGAAGAAAAAGTAAGAATAACATACCGCGAAACGAAGAGAGTTGGGGCTGACTACAAGCGACACGATGGAGTCGATGTAGCCATTGAGGCGACCGACATAGCCTCGGAGAGCACCACACAGATTAGCGGTCGTTTTGCCTCCGGAATTGACATAGGCGTTGATGAGCTGCAAAGAGGTATAAGAATCAAAAACTGAAATCTATACTAATATATAAAGCCGAAGAGTTTCTTTGTTTGTTTACTTCAATGAAATAAACTCGTCATTAAGAGCCGGCAGCGCATCTGCTGGCGTGCAGATCGTGCAGATGTCCATGGGCGCCGGTAGGCACTTCGGTGCCTGCTGCCTGCTCAACTGCCCCCTTGTAACATAAAAAAAAAATGTTTATTTTCAATTCAAGTTACATTGTTAGATACATAGTGTAGGGGCCTCCTAGTAAGCATCGAAATACCTGTGACAGGAGGTCCCACTCTTCCCATACATAATATAAAAAAGCAAATTAAAATAACAGTACAGCATTGCATATGAATTAAAATACAAAAAGTGAAGGGAAAAAAAAATAAATAAAAAGATACAATGTAACTTACATTAAGATTTAATTAAAAATGAAATGTAGAAGTGCCTTATTTCGTAGGAAATTAATTTACCAAACGGCATCACTCGAACAATGGTTAATACAATTCACGAAACAATCCTCGTTAACACGAGACCTGTTCGTCGGGAGCTTATTCAAATCCGAAGCGACATCCTCTTTAGCGCTTACATGAAATTGTACACTTTACTGTCGCTGTGTTTATTGGACTGATTTATCGCGTTCAACATAATGTACATACTACAATAGGTAACGTACTAGTATACTATAGTACTTGTAGATGTAGTAATCAAAACTTCAAGTTGTAAGAACTCATTTAATACATTATAAGTGAATACACCAAACAGCATTAACGAGACAGTCCTCGTTAACACGAGACCAGTTCCTTAGGAGCTTATTCAAATCCGATGTGACATCCTCTTTAACGCTTATTGAATTTATACACTTTGCCCCTTTGTGTTTACCATAAAATACTATTTCTATTTAAATGTTACATTGTTTTTAATTTTATACAAATATTATAGAAAGTTCTCGAAAGTTCTAGAATGTTCTTGTAAGGATTTCGGGGATAACGTCAGACGGCAGTCGGTCTTAACTCAATCCCACAGCCACATCTGCAATTTAAGCGAACCCTGGTACTTGACCATGTTAACTTTAGGTAGACGAATAGTTAACTTTAGGTAAGAAAAATAGAAATAATAAATTATTTAGTACGTCTACCACCATCCAACCATCAACTCATCTTTTCATTTTACTTTACCCAGAAAGTTGGTCCTTCGAGCCGGATTTGAACCAGTGACTTACAAATACACCCCGAACGCTGGTAATGAGAATGTTCTTCATTACCATTCTAATCACACTTTTGTTAAAAGCTTCTGTTAGGTTCGGCCACGATAATAACCGAGCGGAGTGTGAACCGAGCACAATATTGATTTGAGTCTAACCTTTTGCTGTTAAGCTACCGAGACTAAAATTGTATATTAGGTACATGAAGTTTTTTTAAATAAAGCTTTAATATTCTGGGAATAAAATATTCAATTTAAAGCTTAGTTTATATAAATATCGGCCTAAAAGTAACTCGACTCTTGCTTGTCCCGGATTTCAATAAAGCAACGCCCGGGGCTATACGACTTTGGCAACAACGTCACCGCCTCTAAAGTGTCGGTACGATCGTTATCAGCAACAGTGTTGTTATCAACAATCGCTGGTCCCAGGTGAGACATGGCTCGTTCTAAAGCCTTGCTGATTCGATCTTAATGGGTTGCGAAGGTCATATGGCAACTGTTGTAGTAGTAATGTTGTAACGTTAACTTGAAAAGCTCCTCGGATATCCCAATTAATAGGACACACATTCACATATACCATTTCATTCTAAGGAATAAAATAATTAATTTCTGTAATGTCTACTTCTTTCGGGCAAGGTTTAATTCCGGGATACTTAATAAATTTATTTATATTTTATTTATTTTTTGAGGGGAGATTAATTCCAACTTTAATATTAATTATTGGTTGGGGGCCCACCATTAATTAGCCTACGGCCTCCTCTAGCTGAAGAGTTTGTTTGTTTGCCTGAACGCGCTAATCTCAGGAACTACTGGTCTATTTCGAAAAATTCTTTCAGTATTAGATAGCTTATTTATCGAGAAAGGCAATGGGTTCATCATCACGCTAAAATTTTTCGCCTAATTTTACTCGGGCAAAGTCGCGTGTAACAAGAGAGAGAATTTCTTAGCATTCCATGAATTCACCGTGACGGTGCCGGTTCCATCGCGTTGTAGAGGAAGGAGCTTGTGACCCAGGTGTAGGTTTAAGAACGCGCTCTTTATAGTGTTCACTAACACTCACCTTCACTGCCAGTGTTTCCTCATCTGCCTAGCCAAATCTAATATGATCGTACTAGTGCGGCTTTGGATGTCCTTTCTAATAATGAGCTTATGATAATTCTTGACAAGGCAAGGTCTTCAATAAATTCAAAAAATAATTAGGAAATTAATATATAATTCCAGATGAATCGTTCCAATGGTTCACAAGTGCTGCTTCGGCGCCTGGAGCTGGGTCTTTCGGGAAACTTCAGCTGTGAAGTCACGGCTGACGCGCCTTCATTCGCCACACAGATCGCTACCAAATTCATTGACGTTATCGGTAAGGCATAAAATAACATATTTTGATAGACTTTTAATAATTTTCTTTTGTGAAATATGGATAATAATACTTATAATTAAAATTAATTGTATATACGTATCTACTCGTAAATACGATGTCCATAACAAAAACTCAATTTAAACATTTTCTGTCGGTTTATTCCGTTTAATCTTCCAAACGGCTGGGCAGAAAAACAAAAGATATAAAAAGAACAAATTAAAAAAAATATAAAAAAGTAAATTTAACCAGCCAGTCCGCAACATTATAGCTTATCATTGAGTGTGGAAATAACATAATTTAGAACCCAATGCCAAAAATCTCCCTTGTCAATCGACAATCAACAGTTGATACGATTAGATCCAGATCAAAGGGAGACAAAAACGACATTTGAGTTCATTTTTTTCGTATTAGATTACGTATATCTATAATGAGTCAAAAAAAAAATCAATAAATATGATCGATGTATTGATAATCAGCCAATATGTTCAACCTAAATGATTGATTTGATATTGACTAAGTTAATATGTTTTCATTGATCAGTTGAGTTGAACTGAAACAAAAATGTACCTTAAAGCTTCATCAATAAGGATACAAATTGTAATAAACAAGTTTTACAGGCGTAAATGTTCAAAGCTGTAACCGGCGACTTCACTTACGTGAATTTTGAGGGTTTTTATTTTTGTGCGCGGAACCCTAATTATTTAGCTAAGAGCAAATTAGCCTATGTTATACCTTGTTAGCTTGAAGCTGTGTCAAAATCAACGCTCTAAGTGTACGCAATCAAAAGATATTGCCCTTTGTGTCGCATTTCCAATACTAATGCATTCGACAAGAGTATCAAATCAAAAGAGTATTCTTCTCGATATTTTAGAATCGTAGTTGTATCCAAAAAATTTGTCAAATTAAAATAAATCTTACGAAAAGTGTAAATCTTAAAATAACCCGGTAAAGTATTACGGGATGGTGCGGAACCCTCAAGGCGCATGCTGATTCGCACTTGCCCGGTTTTATTTGTATGCAGTAAATAAAAGACAATAAAATTTAACATGTGTGTCACACAGCTTTCCCCCCCCGTATACATGCTTATAGTATTAAAATACTAGTACGGCCCATAAGGAATGACTTAGGCTAATGTATTTTAGTAGGAGAATTGGGGTTCCGTACAAGAAATTTACACCCCGAAATTGTTAAGAAAATTATTTCCTATTGAATGCATTGCGATGTCGCAGGCGACAGCTAGTGTATAATAAGATGATAATACCCAAAACATGGAACGATCCTAACCCAAAATGAATGTCGATTTCACCAACAACGCGTGACGGAATTTGGCAAATATGGAACCTCGTTTCGCCCCCGCAACGACAACCCATACTACATATTTTATTTTAATATAATGAAATGTTATATAAAATACAAAAATCTTGACTTTATTTGAAGGTCAAAAAGCTTTTAGAAGATGGTAGGTTTTTTGTGGGGAGTTCTCAACCAATATATTTAGCGACTTTAATTTTAAGTGGACTGTATATAAAAATAGGCTTTACTTGGCCCTAAATGCACTTGCCGGTAGACATGACGGGAAATACAACTACCAGGATGAAAGGGAATAAGAAGGCAGCTGTAAGAGGTAAAGGAAGTACATACTGAAACGTCGGATTCCACGTGGTTTGACTGTGGTGGTATCCGGAGCGAAGAGATAGTCTTGAGTGTTTCCGAGTCTCGGTCGAAATGGGACGATGACGAAAAACAGAAGAGCATATATCTATCTTTCAGGGTTAGGCCAGAATCGTCAAAATAGTGAACCATTCTGGAACAGGAACGGGACAATATTATAGGATAATAGAATGTAGTAAATAGTAAGTAACCCAACTTTAGGGAATTACTTAAATATGTCAGATTGTTTAATATTTTTAAAACATAAATCACGTTACACCGCACAGCACTCGGAGCGTATGACGTCACTTGTCATTTTAACTAAAATAAGTTTTTTGTTAAAAAGACAAACAAATAATAAAATATCGTTCACCACTTCATTAAATATCCACGATCGATGCCTAAATCGGAAGCAAAGTCGTTAATTCTGAAGTCCTGTTCCTTTCACAGAAATGCGTGACCGCGCTGGAGAAAACGTGGCACACGGAACACTTCTTCTGCGCACAGTGCGGCCAGCAGTTTGGCGAAGAAGGTTTTCACGAACGAGATGGCAAACCTTATTGCCGCGCTGACTATTTCGATATGTTCGCGCCCAAATGCGGAGGCTGCAACAAACCGATCATGGAAAATTATATCTCCGCCCTGAACACTCAATGGCACCCGGACTGCTTCGTTTGCAAGGTCAGTATCTCTTTATTGACAACCAGTCACGCGGCAGTTACAATCGTGGTAAATATGACAGGTAAGTATGGAAATTTTAGGAAACGATTCCCTGCGCCAGGTTAAGTATGTACGTCCTCTTAATAGCTCAAAACCGACTTGAGCCGTTAAGGAGGAGCGAGGCTTAAATCGATTTTTGGTCTGACAGGATTGCCAAAGTCCGGTAAAAGGAAAAACGTTCTATGCCATGGAAGGAAAGCCGGTATGTCCGTCGTGCGTCGGAGTCGACGAAGAAGAATAAGGGATGACATACTCCCCTTTCCCCCCTAACGGATGCCCTCCCCAATGTTTTTCTTTCAGCTATGCTCCACGATACGAACCGCAAAGTATGACAACAATCTTGACACAAAACACAGATGCTATGATAAAATAACACTCGCAATAAACTTCCTAGACTTAGCGTAATCTATAGGGAAATTAATTTATGTAATATATTTTTTATAATGTTATTGTAACGTTAAGATTTATACAATAAAGAGAACGAAAAAAATAAAACAAAAAAAGAATAATTAATAAAATATATAAAAAATAAAACAACATATAAACGAGACCAAATTGGACGACGGGCGTCCCTCGTGCCCTAGACGCGTCCATTCGACCCCAAGGTCACGAGCGTACGCGCATCCCGCGGCAATGACCTCTTATCAATGTATTGTTACGCGTAATGTAAGGAAGTCGAAAAACTGAAAGAAACGGTAAACGGGGTCAAGATCTAGGCGTATAGGGTTTCCCGGCCGCCGTTGTGGCGTCAAAAATAGCCGTGACGTCACAAAGTCGTAGCCACTCCGGCTAATGTGGACCAGATCGTTTTGTTTATGGGCCACCCGATGAAACGCTATTTATATTTCGGTGCATTCTATAAATGCACAATCGCTATGGTATCGTGGTGAACGAAATTTTAAAAATATACGTCACAACACTTTATTGTTTACAAATTAAGACTAAAATAAAGAAAAAAATAAATAGAATTATGTATCTCTTTATATCTTGGACACATTTAAAGACAGTTGTTGTCACTTTCATATACACGTTCAATACTTTAAGTATTACAATTTTTAAATAATTAATCATTGCATAAACATAATCTTCTTTCATATATCTACTTCTCACTAATATGTTAGTTGCATAGGTTTCAATATATTATATTGAATTGCATGTCTTTTTTGGAAAAATGGTTGAAGACACTTATAGCCTGTAATAAAATTGACGTGTTGAAAAATGTAATACGTATATAAGCAGTAGATAATCCATTGGACGTACGCCAACGCCATGTTGTGAGCGCTAAATCAAATGGAGTAATTTAACAATGTCACAATAATTTACAATATTGTGATTATATTTACAATATACATGTTGGCATTGCCCTACAATTTCATTTAATATAACATTTTCCTTGCATACAACTTGTAACTATACGGACATTTAAATAAGTTACACCCATTCCGAATTAAATTTAAGGACTGGAATGGTGGTTTCTTTAATGATAGGTCCCTTTGAATTTTAAATATTCATGTTTCCATCCATCCAACAGCATTATCTATACTTTTATATATAAAGCAGAAGAGTTTGTTTATTTGTTGTTATTATTTTTTGTAAATTGTGATTATACGCGCCAATCTCAGAAATTAGGGGTCCCATTTGAAGAATTCTTTCACTATGAGATAGTCCATTGAAAAAGGCTATAGCGTATATGTCATCACCCTAAAATATTTCACCTAATTTTACGCGGAGAAAGTCTAGGGTAACAACTAGTGTATTATACTTTAGTAATACAAGGCTAATAAATAACAGAAACTCCAATTAAATGAACTACGAAAACCTACAAGTGCATAGTAAAGTTCCAACTGAGTTAGTTAACAGAAAGATACACGGCTGGGTCGCACGATAAAACAAATACCTTTGAGGTAAATTTGGGTATTGCGTCTTGCGCGATTAGACGTATTGTGACTTACATATTTCGGTATTAACTAAGAATAGTCGGTACGCCTTAAATTATTTAGAACTTTATGTAAATGTATTTTATTACCAATGTGACGAATTACTGAACATAAACGAAGCAATGGAGCATCTCTCAGAGCAGTCGTGGCATTCCAGTCCGTTGTAATGTCGTTACAGGAATGCCGCGAGCCCTTCCACGGGGGCTCGTTCTTCGAGCACGAAGGGCAGCCGTACTGCGAGACGCACTACCACGGCAAGCGCGGCTCGCTCTGCGCCGGCTGCCACAAGCCCATCGCCGGCCGCTGCATCACCGCCATGTTCCGTAAGTTCCACCCCGAGCACTTCGTGTGCGCCTTCTGCCTGCGCCAACTCAACAAGGGCACCTTCAAGGAGCAGAACGACAAGCCCTACTGCCACGCGTGCTTCGACAAGCTGTTCGGGTAGGGCCGTTCGTCCTTCGCGACGCTTCCAGTCGCAACTGATCCTTTGCGTGTGGAGTGGAGCGAACGGAACAGTATACTGTATATGTGCGTACAATTTCATGCACGCCTTTTCTTTAAAAGATTTATATGACTAACGAAAGTGGATCGAACTGAACTCCGTTCACCTAAATGCGGACAACGAATGACATTACTCGAGGAATTCATTTAAATTATCGATACTTGCGTTAATAGAGAAGTTAATAAAAAAGTAAAAAATATAATAAGGTACGTGTTTGCTCATTGTTTTAATACCTACATATAAATAGGTATCCAGATTGAGCCCTTGGCGATTTGTCATTTGGTTATTATTTATATGAGGCATCCTTTCAACTTTGCTCATACAAAAGCTCGAAAATGTCTTGTATAGTGGAAATTTGCATTTAACATTTGTGACAGGAAAAATTTCGACTTCCAAGTGTTTGTAAGTCGAAAAGGTTGCCCATCGCTGGCAAATACTCTCGATGTGAACTAGCAATGCTATCTCTGTAATATTTTTCTCTTTAATCTTCCCGTTTTAATTAAAAAATTAAAATGACATGCGCGCATGTTTATAGATTGCTAGCTAATGATATTGTGAACGAGAAATACGAGAGACGTAATGTAAAAAATATATAACATATTTATATGTTTAAGATGTAGGATAACACAAAATTTTCATAGAAAACTGTAGATCTTTATAAATATTATTGATTCTAAAAATAAATTAATCGTAATATGTATTAGGATTAAAAAATAAAATGTTCAATAAAGGAAACATGTGATGATTATAATGGTGTTCGCGCGACTTCCAAATTAAAACTCATAATATATTGTGATGTGTGCAATTCGGTCTAAAATGTCATAGACGTAAATACAATTAGGTGTACGTATTTGTGGGGGTTTGGAAGAGTTTATTTGAGTAGAAATTCACAGCTTAAAATATGTAGCATTCGTTAACATTACGAAAAGTCAATGATAAAGCTATATTTGGATGTGTTAAAATTAATAAAATGCTATAAAAAGCTTGCACGTGATGTCTTTTCGTTTACAAGAAGAGCACTTTACAGAGTTTGAGAGCAAACCAAATTCATTCTTGATATTTGGATGATAAATAACCTTGTATAAAATTAGTATGGCGCTTTTGGATGTAAATTCTCTACAAAATATACTCAACTAGACCTCAACAATTTATACAAATAGGCAGAGATGTAGTGATTTCTTGACTATTAATAAAGTCCTATACAATAAAATATTCTATAAATTTCATTCAGTTGAAACATATTATTTAGCCTTTTCTCCTTTCTAATAGCCGCTACATATGTTTCGATAAATCGTTGCGAAAAACTTTGTTAAGTTTAATCTACAACTATTTTTAAACTGTGCAGTTTAAACTGCATAGTTTTTTCCTAACGAATTATCGAAATATAACGGCTATATCGGTATATGCCTGAAAAGGCAGACATGTTTTTTCCTGTTAGATATTTATAGAAAATTTTACATCATAAATATACAAGAGAAGTATATAGGTGTAATATTTACTTTTAAAAGTAATGATAAGGCCGTATTCCGATTATTTATTTGCAATAAGGGCTAATATATTGGTAGCGATTTAAATGCGTTTCTTATTACAAATGAGCTCATTAAGAGATTTTTATATTACACAAACTGTTATTCGACTTTTTATAGACATTATTTTTAAAAACTGATGTATATTTCTTGCTATATTCTACTATTGGCAACATAAAACTTATGATTTTATTATTATTTAAAGTGCAAAATAAAGGAGTTATGAATTTTACAGACCTCATAAGGAGCAATGTGGATTTTAAAAAATTTCACCTATGCTATGAATTTTTGGCTTGACACTTTTTAAAAGTTAATTTTTAATAAAAGTATGGAGATTAGAATACTCAAATGGGAAAAAGAACCCCCGATTTTGAAACATTCTTCATTGGTGCTCCGCTCCTATTGGTCTTAGCGTGATGACATATAGCCTATAGCCTTCCTCGATAAATGGGCTATCTAACGTTGAAAGAATTTTTCAAATCGGACCAGCAGTTCCAGAGATTAGCGCGTTCAAACAAACAAACTCTTCAGCTTTATACAATAGTATAGATTTTGCACACAAATAGTATTTGAAAATAATAATAAAAAACCTATTTTCATACTGTCTAAATGCACAAGTTTTTCATGAGAAATGTCTTCTAAGACATTGCTTAACCAATAAGACACATGCCTTTGCACGCGTACGTGTATTTCATCATAACTATTGCTAAATTAAACTGTGTGCAAAATAGATCTCGTGAATTGTCATGAAACTAAAAAAAATAAAAAATAAGTCCAGCGAAAACACAGAAGAGAAAAAATAATGCTAATGTTTCCTCTTTGCATATCTGTATAATTATTTATTTCACTTCTTTCTACAAGTTGTATAAAAAAAAAATCGAATTCCAAATTCGAAATAAATTTCAAATAGGGAACGCTGATCATCTCTTTATCGAGAGGGTGCGAGCGAGAGGTTGTTGATTTAATTCATTAGCGCGACCGAGACGGCGCGACCGGCGTTAGAGCGGGACGGCGGCATACGAGTGCGGTCACATTAGAAAGTGACAGTTGCAGTCTGTTGACGTAGTAGTAGATGAGATAAGGAGCTATCAGCAGTTTCGTGAGCGTTTACATTCGGTCGAGTACTTGACCGATTTATTATGGCTTCAAGATGGGATCAGAGTAGTACCAGTCATCACACTTCTCTCCTCATCAATCTCAGGCATTGAACAAGCTCAAAAATAAAATAAACAACAGTTGATCATATAGTACCAACTTTAATCTAAACAGCAATAATATTTATATTTTTTTTAATAATATAAATTAAAATTGTTTTATGTAAAACAATGCAAGTAATTTATTGATTTTATTAAATATAGGCAATTGGTCTAGAGGGGAGGTCTTTGCCCACGACATTACAGGCCAATAAAAAAACGTAATAAAAATAAATTGAGGATGTTTAAAAAATAGTCTGTCATTTTTTTGGTAACAAAAGAAATTTAAATTCCTTTTACTCATTTATTACTAATATGCAATTATGTATATACGATTAAGTGTTTTACTTCATACATCTAAAACTAATAATGTTAAATACTCAACAATAAACAAACATTCTTACCGTTACCTCCTAATATCATCAGAAACATGTAAATTATGTTCTGTTTCAACATTTTGGCATTTATCTAATTACATTTAAATTTAATAAGGAACATTTATATGTTTAGAATCTACTTAATATTGCTATTTAGCGTTTATTTACTATGTTATGACCTATTCTATTAGTAGTAGTATTCTACTAGTATTTTTATACCGAATTACACTTTACAGATACTGGACATCCGTCATCCATCCATCCGTATACCGTCAAGTTCAAGTGACAAGTTTTCATCGTAGTGAATATATACTCTTTGTTGTCAACCTTCCTTTTTGAATATATAGGCTTAAAATAAAGAGTAACATCTCTGACGGGAAATTAATTAAAAAAATATCTAGCAAATGTCATAAATAACCACCAAAAAACGTCCAAAATTGTACTGGTGTAAACAAACGGTATGATATTAATGTAGCAATAGTAGAATTGTTCATTAATCTTAAAGAACTGTGCGGTATAGTAGAATGCAGCAATTTGTAGATGAATTGAGGCAAGCACAGCGCGTGTGCTCGCGTAAGCGGCAACTCGGAGCTTGCCAGTGAAAGCGGCGACACATCGTGCCTGCCAATAAAGGCGGCAACTCACCTGCTGTGTGACTTAATTAAAGTACAAGTGGTGGACACTATCTAAACATTCTTGCAAGTTGCTATGACTAATATTCTTGTTTTTTTTTTTCTTTAGGTGTATAGTTTGTGCTACAAGTGAATGCAACGATTATTGAAACCTTTTACTTCAACGTTCAGCTACAGAGCCTAAAAGAGTCTTAAAAATTAAATTAGGTAAAATCTAAGTGTTGCGATTATATACCATTTCAATTGCGGTGCAAAACCTCAGACAAAAACTATATGAAACCGAAGAAGAAGATGAAACGGAGGAGAATAAATAATTGAAATCAAAAACGGCATACAAACAAAAAACAATATAACAGTTGATATCAACACTAAACACGATTACCTAATTAAAAAGTTTCAGTATAACTAAAGCTAAGTATAAATGTAAAGGGGCACATTATCCCAAGGTATGTGAGTCAGCACAATATTGGCGAGGCTGTGCGCTCTCATTTCTTTTTTGTTTGGTCAGGGGCTACCTGCTTAGTATTCTCCGCGCAACATCAAGCACAAAAATTAAAACAAAAGCAATATAACAATTGATATCAACACTAAACACGGTTAATTAAAACGTTTCAGTATAAATAAAGGTAAGTATATAGATATAGGAGCACATTATCCCAAGGATTGTGAGTCAGCACAATATTGGCGAGGCTGGGTGCTTTCATTTCTTTTTTGTTAGATCAGTAGTTTGCTTAGTATTCTCCGCGCCACATCAAGCACAAAAAATTAAAACAAAAGCAATATAACAATTGATATCAACACTAAAATGACCGCAGCATGCATTTAAAAGATTACTGAAGTTAATACTAATTACAAAAAAGGTTGGAACAGATCTTTAAAACGATGATTCAATAGAGCTTGTAAATAGCAATCGAAATCAGGCTTTTCAATTACAAATTGAAGGAAACACTTGTATAAAGCTTGAGTTAATGCTAACTCACTGAATGAACCTGATTTGCTTGATAATACTAATGGAATCCACGAGAAGATTAGAGGAGGAGTGGAAAGTGGTCAAGCGAATAACTCATAACACAAGCTTTATGCTTAGTTGACTCCTTCAACAAGCTAGGGTAAGAATGATAGGAATATGTAAAAAGGATTTGAGAAAGATCCTTTTGGTCTGCAATCGAATTGGGCCGGCGCTTCCAAGTACCAGTAGCTCTTTCTCACTTAAGAACGACGTGAATTGGCGGCAATGCCTTCACGTCAAGTGATGGTATAGTTGTCGCGTTTCGTTTGGGTTCTGAGAGTTCCCGATGTCCAAAGCCCCTCTTTAAAGCCCGGCGACTCATCTGCGAACGTGGTGAGGAAGATCTCCATGGGTGTCGGTAGTCACTTAGATGAAACGCCTGCTCGTTTGCACCCTTTAGTAGCAAATGAGGACTCCTAGTTTCTTTTAATATTAAATGTACTGCAACTATACGAAATACGTACGGTTATCTCTGTGTATACGAGGGGCGGTGGGATATGAAGTGACAGATGCGGTTTACGAATTTTACAATATTTTACACGCTATAAGTCGATGATGACGTATCAAGCATTGTATCGTGGTCAATGACGTGGTTAATGAAAATATCATTTATTTATTGGGTTTTAATATTTTTGCTTTACGTGGATATGATTTTAAGGTGAAAAATTCAAGTTTCAATAAAAAAGGAAGATCTTCGTTTCCGGGCTAGTTGGAGTCGCCCGGGGCGACCGCGCCTTGCCGACAGTTGTTCCTCGGAAGGTCTATATATAGAGATCGTAAGTAGAAACTTCGCTTGCGTGAGTTAGTTTTTATACTGCGGTCGTCGTTATCCGTACAGCGCCATCTAGTTTTTTTTTGGTGTAACCTTTTCCACTCGACATCATTGCCATCTTGTTATATAGCGGCCGCTACAATATATAAAAAAAGATCTATTGCGATGTCACAGTCAGTTAAATTGCGGATATAAGAGTTGCAAAGGTAACTTCACACGCTCCCAATGTTTGGAGATATTATCAGATTACCAATTTCATCGGAATGCGAGCCCAGGAATCAATGAGTATCATTTCTCTCTTAATGGATCGCTAATATCGTTAAACTGGTACCTAAAACAACGCCTGAAAGTTTTATTTTAATCCAATAAAGTATAGAAACTACTAGCGGACCCGGAAGACGTTGTCTTGCTCCAATTTTAGCTCGTCTGCTATTAACCATTTAATCAATCTCCTTTATGTCTTTTCGATCATATCGGCTATATATAATGTCTTTTTAGTATTTTTAAGTAATCTTTCGATCTTCCTTTCTTTCTTTTCTTCTAAAGCTCCCCTGAAATAAGGGGAATGAGTCAAAACAAATAGAATTTATATCGATCCAGCCGTTTTCAAGGTTTAACAAAACTAACGAACAGCGAATGATGTATAATAATAAAGTATAATATAGATAGTGATTTATGATGACTATAAGACACTTTAGTCTATAAAAAAGAGACGAAAGTTTCATTGAAATGTATAAAATAATGTAATATTATACTCAATGTTATACCACCTTTTAGACTTCTAAACAAAGTTTAAATTATACTGCGGTCGTCGTCATCCGTACAGCGCCATCTAGTTTGCTTCGGTGTAACCTTTTTCACTCGACATCATTGCCATTTCGTTATGTAGCCGCAGCTACATCATAAATAACTACGTTTAAACTACCTAAAATGTCTTTATCATGTTTTATAATATTAAGGCTGTTGTAGCGTCAAACATCTGGCGCAGCGCTGTAAAGAAGCTGGTTACAGTTGTAATTACAAAGAGAGACGACATTCACCGCAGTGGCTTACATGCAATAAAGAAACCCGCCATCGATCTTAGAAATAATAGAGGAGAATAAAGTTACTTAAATAAGGTTTCAGACCGACATTTTTAAGTCATGTTTAAATTTACCGCCGAGGTATTTGTGCATGATTTAAAACAAACTTATGTCACAGTACATCATTTTTTTTTAAAATCTTATTTATTTAAGGGTCTTAAATCTATTTAAAATTATGCCAGACCCATCCAAAAATATATATACTTCTTACATAACATATAGGTACATAAATTCTGTATCAGAAAAACTGCTTAGATATGAAAATTCCCAAAAATAATGTAAAATATGTTAAAGTTAAGAACAAATAATGTGTCTAATAATTGAAAGATAGAAAATATTATTATATAATAATAATTAAATAAAACATCTTTATTCACTCGAATCTTGTACCTATATTTCATTATCTATAATAGTTATCTTATAAGTTGACTATTATATCTGTAAGCTTAGCTTTTAAGTCGTAAATTTTATAACCAAATTAATAAATTTTAGCTCAACGGTATAAGGTATGGACTGAAATCCGCAAGGTACCCGGTTCAGACCCCACCGCCGCTGAGGTATTGTCGCACGAACTCATAATACAAGCTTTTAATTTAAGCTTAGTAGTGGGGGTTCCGAGGATGACATCAGATGGCAATCGGTTATCTTAACTCGCCCCACAGCCACATCCTCTACAATCTAAGGGTATTTAACCGGGTTAACGCTAACAAGAAGAAGAATGGTTTCAGCATTATATTTTACTATGCTAATTTGTATACGTCTAAGAGTTACTGCGTTTTGGCTCAGTACGTTGTGAATATAGTTTTTAAATATAGTAATTTTTTTTGCTTACTATATGATATTTTGGTAATAATAATAAACCTAGCTCGCGCCCCGGTCTGAAAAAGGGTCATAGATAGAAAGAAGATATAATTTTTTAGCTGTAAAGAGTTGTAGAAGTGGGCAGAGTAGCAGAAACAGAGAGAAGTCCTTTAGTCGGCTATTAGAGACAGGCAGTGGTAGAAGTAGAATAAATACTAAAAGAAGAAAAATGCAATTCAATTTGTGGTTGAGAGTACTACCTCACCGAGACGCCATAGCGACGTCGACCGGCTACGTATCCAAACAATTCATATTAACATTTAGCACAGGTAACTTACTTGGCAACGGTTTGGCGACGTCGCCAAATTAGAAGCGTAGACACGACTACTACTGGCTACTCCATTGGTAACCGCAGATATCCGTGGCGACGTCGCCATTACGTCTTGGCGAGGTAGAGCTCTAAATTTAAAGACTCTTTTTTTATCGTTAAATATTAAATCTTAAGACGACTTCCGGACGTTATCCAGTATTAAATGAATCTTCAGTATATTGTTTTCAAAACATTGCTAATATGTCGAAAAACGAGAAAAGATAACAAACTGGGAATAGAAGTTTCCAAAATAAAAGTAATTGATAATATAATTTAACCGGGAACGATAATATCTCTCTGTCGCCCATCGCAATCTGTTCGGACCCGGTCGCAGCCAGAGCAACTTAACTTAGCGATCGACTCAAATGCCGACCACTGATTAGGCCACGACCTCCTCACTTTCTTACTCTTAAAATTGTATAAAGAAGTAACATAGTAATGTTGGTATTTCTTTAATTTACAAGTATGGATCTCTATTAGAAATATATAGTATACATGAATATAATTATGTATATTATATGAGAAGAAATGTAAATTGTAATACATTAGCAGAAAAGGCGCTTAAGTTCCCTACAGTAAACAATTTATACCCCTTAAAATAAAAATTGCCATTACAACGTGTTATAATCGCGCAAATCCAAGCAAATTTTACTTCTCAGGCTGTTAACATAAATTAAGAAGGTTTTATATCTCAATATAATCATAACTATCAAATATTGATTACATCCAACCTCGTAAATAACCGGTTTAAATACTTTTATAGCGAAATAAAAAGGGTAAACCCAAAATAACATTTCCGATTCCGTGTCATTCGCCTTACACGCGATAAACGTGATTGAAATAAGGCGGATTGCACAATTTCCAAGTATACTTACTAGCTAACTTGAGCACTAGACAATGCAGTGGAAGAAAATTCGCGTACACGTATGTACAAAACAATATTGGTAACACTTTAATATATGAAGATAGTAGACAACTCTATGCTGATAGGATTTCTACCTGGACGAGAAAGATTGATAGAGGTAGTTGTGCATGAGAAACTAAACTACTTTATTCGTAAAGTAAACCTTTGTAGAGTCTATCTCCTGATGATGCTTCGGTGTCGAACCGAATCGTGCGTTGAGGCACATCAGTAAGTCAGTGTAATGCTGTGCTTTGGTGGCGGATTCGGTGGTGTAGCTTTCGGGTTGCAGCATTACACCGATTTTCCCAGTATTTGATAAATAACTTCAAAATTGTTCGATTTCGCTCAAATGAATTTTCCTAATGAGTGTCCAGGAAAATTTCAAGTCTCTACCTGTAATAGTTTCGAAATAAAAAAAATAAAAAAAAAAAAAAAACGAAATCCTGAGAGGCGCTTAAATGGCTGCCCCGAAGAAGAAGCCAGATCCGGAAAACAAAGAGTCCCATTACAGCTCATATTCCTAGCAAAGTTTTAGGTCCACTTCTCATTTTTGTCCTCTTATAAATCTTAAAAAATTGGAACTATAAACAGATTTCATGAAACGATAAGAGAGAAAAGATAAAAAATTAAAAGAAAAATATATTATAACAATTGGCACGGGCCTCATGCCCATGGAGCTTAAATTTAATAACAAAAAAATATTCTGAGAGGGTTCACCTTACCGGCGGACAGAGAACGGTATAAAGGTTTCTTGTAGAATGACAGAATTCATTTCATTATTTTTTTAAATCTTATTTAATAATTTTTTAGTATTATTCCCATATATTTTTACAAGTACTAGTCATTTAAATTTATCATTAACATTATCTTTAACCCTATGATTAAGATTTATGATCTATCGATGAATTCCAACATATATTTATATAATTCATATAATTCCTCAAGGAACCCCATCTATCTTAATGCCATATACAGTAATTATTGAAACAATTAGTAATATTATTCGTCCAGTCGCATTTGTTGTAAAATATCGATATATTTTAGGTTCTAGCGTGCCTCTAATATATTTAGGCGTTATATATATGTTAAAATATCTTTTAATATTTAAAAGACGTCAAAATATAGTGATTTGATTACCAAATATCAAGGAATTGGAACGGTACCGAAGAAAGCTATTAGAAGGGAAATAACTTGTAATAATAATATATAACTCCAAGCTATAATTTGTTAAATTAGCAATATGTAGCTGTGTTTTAAAAAAATAAGTCATCATTTTAATCAGGATAATTTGGTTTGAAATACTTTATAAATAAAAAACATCATAGGAATCAGTAATATGGTAACTAAAAAAAATGGTAACCGAAATGAATCTCAATTGAGTTACAGATAGGTTAGAACTTTGCAGTTATTTTTTTAATTTTAACAGAAAACACAGAAAAGTGTTAAAATTTGTTTGCTGTATTTTTAGCAGATTAAAAGGTTATGCATAATCATAATATTGTTTCCTATGATGCTTTTTATTCATAAATAATGCATGAGAAACTAAACTACTTTGCTTTAATACTTTGCTTTAAAAAGAAAAATTGTAGGTGAAGACTGACTTTCGAATATTCACCATTTCATGATTTGAAGTTTATTGCTGTGCAAAGTTTTGGTTATCAACTTCATCTGATTGTATTAAAGTTTCTGCAAAAAACATTAATCTCAGCTTATATGCAGTAGAAGTAGGAGCTTAGGCTATACTAGCAAAATCCAGGGACTTTTTTAGTTTTTAGTGGATTCTACAGGTAGAATCCACTAAAAGACTTTATCTTGACAAGAACTATCATAAGTTCATTATTAGAAAGGACATCTAATCTAAAGCTGCACTAGTAGAATCGTACTAGATTTGGCTAGGCAGGGGTGGGAACACTGGCAGTACAGGTGAGTAGTGTAGTGTAGAGTAGTGATCACTATAAACAGCCTGCTCTTAAACACCTCGTTCAAAGTCCCGGACACAGCTACGGGCATACAAACACACTAACTCTTCAGCTTTATATATTTAAAAAAAATAGATCTAAATCTGTAAATAGTTATATATTCTACCCGGTTCAAACCCCACCGCCGTTGGCGTATTGTCGCACCCTCTCATAATACAAGATTTTAATTAAAGCTTAGTAGGAGAGGGAAAAGGGAATATTAGACATACCTAAAAAGTATTCCTAATATTATTTTTGTTTTAAAGGAAATAATAATTATAGTGAAAAAGATCGCCGAAAAATTAAAAGGTGTTATGACATGTATACTTTAATCTCTCGTAAAATATAAAAACTGTACCGAAAGGATGGCTGCGAATTGGTTTTCAATTAAAAACACGAAGTTTTAATTTGAATTGCAAACAAGAGATTTACAAATAGATAATAATTCACCACGTAATTACATCATGTGAATATTGTCAAAATTCCCAACATTCATAGCATTATAGTATTGTTTCCGTAATGACACCGGCATTTCCTACAATTTTGTTGTTTCAACGCAACAAAGTTATCTTTTAACTTTAGCGATTAATAAGTGGATAATATGACCTAAAACGGTTACATAATATGGTGAACACGAGTGAAGGAATAGCTTCAATATTTCAGATCTGCCAATAAGCAGAAATTTATAACACCCCAAAGCATCTCTTAGTGACAAATATAACTGATTGCGGTAGTTATAAACGCCATATAAACGAAGTTTTTTATACTTTATATTGCGATAAAACAAGCACAATAGCAAAACTACCGGTCGGACACTTTCTCGTGTACGAGTAGCTTCCATCCGCTTAACGCGATTGGCAAACTTCGTTACAATATATTCGCTATGTTGCGAAAAATATATAGATGATTTTACACTTTTTATTCAAGCACTATGTTATATGTTATGTTATAATTGGTGGGGGCCCGCATATCGGATGCACCTCGACCCTGTTGGATCTTTTGTGCTCGCCCCCTACATAATATTATATATAAAAAGAAAATGCGTGGTATTCCATGCATTTTTCTAACTGTCTGAAACTGTATTTTTTTCCATAAAATAAATGTAATACTAGGCAACAAGAGTTTTCCACGTTCTACGAGTATTTATAATACGGTACAAATCTCGTTACCGAGAGCTTACAGTGGTACCAACTAAGCTGTTTGTTCCACTTTTGTATCTCAACACAAAACTAGGTCGTCTCTCATGGGAATATCAACCTTATTGACGTTTTTATTGCCATTTCATTGAGATTTATAAGACAATAAGATAATATAAATATTGTTTTTGTCTTTCTCATGAATAAGCTGTTTTTAAGCACTGTCATTTATTTGTGCCCTTGCTGGATAAAGCGGATACATTTCTTTTGTACAGGAAATATTTGTGTTTATGGCAAAACAAAAGAACATCTTAGATATATATTTGTGGGAATCATTGGGGGAGATTACCAAAGATGAAAATACGATATAATGCTTCTTCTTCCTAGCTTTGTCCCGGTCTAGTACCTAGGTCCGCTGAGATTGCAGAGGATGTGGCTGTGGGGCAAGTTAAGATGTCCGATTATCATCTGAAGTCATCCTCGGAACGCCCACGATTTCTACAACCTTACGACTAATATCACAAAGTGACATTAATAGGGTCTCACTGTTTTACTTGCCTTCCGAAACACGAAGGAGTTCGTATATCAAATATAAACCAGTGCTAGAATTGGTCACCCACCTATAACCCGTTCGCAGCAAGAGCTACTTAACCTAGCGATCGACTCAAATACCGAGCACTGATTAGGCCACGACCTCTTCAAAATACGATATAATGAATTTAACGAAAATAATCTCTGTGAATTAGGATACAAAGGCTACCATACTAATAGTATATAGAGATGCTCATGTAAAAACTACATTGATGTTTTCCGATGCATCGAATCGAAACATCGATGTTTTCGATGCATTGAAGAAATAATTAATATAAAAGGGAGTATAAATTCTGATAGCTCTATAAAAGAATAGGAATTGGAAATTCTAGTGCTCATTTAATTAAAATATATAACGATGTTTTTTCGATTATCTCGAATATAATACATCGACTTTTTCGATACATCCATAAAATTCATCAATTTTCAATCATGTTTTATTTTAGATTATTGTAAAACCAAAAATCTCTGAAAATATCGGATTAACTTGGAAATAATTTTATTCGATATATCAAAGTTAATAGTGTCCGAAAGCGACACTCGCGTAGGTCATGAAAAAGGTATTCGATTAGGTATAAATGCATGAAATATGTATTCGATGTATCGAATAAAATACGTCGATGCATCGTAAAACATCGAATGCATCGGATTGATTCGATACATCGATGGTTTCAATGCATCAATGTACATCGAGCAACCCTAATAGCATAACTATTAACTGCATTAGCGGTCTGTGTTTGCAGAGGATAAAATTTTTTATTTTTTAGTAAATGATATACAGTGAAATTTAATTGTTCTCACTTTTATAATTCTTAGCGTTAGCATAGCCGGCTACGTATTACTTAGAGTGAAGTATAAATTAAATTCTTACTATAGTAAAGATATTACAGCGAAATTATTCCTGCTTTTTAATTATTAGTGCTTCATTGTACAGAACTCTTTAATAAAACTATATACTTGTAAGTATTATCATAATATACACAAACACACACATAGATTAATAATGCTTTCTTTAAAACTTAATTAATATATCGCCGGTCCCTACGTACAAATCGCCATGTCGGTCGAATGTTGTTTGCACGTCAATTAGTTAAAAGGCTCATTTTTGCTTGTTCTGCATTACGTTAATTTATAACAATGACCCTTAACAACATTTTCTTCAAGTAGGAACTGTCATCCAAAATGCTAAAGCACTTTCTTGGTTGACTAGACATATGTAAATCATATATAGATTAAGAATGTTCTTGAAAATCAATACAGAGAGTTTTATTTTGGTTTTCAGGCGGACGACCGCTTCGCCGGTTACAAGGGGGTTCGAGATATTACAATCAAAAAGGTAAATATTATTTAAATGATAATAAATATCACCAGTTCCTATACAGTACTGTTAGAATCCAAGCCCGAATGCAATATAGTTTTAAAAGTCTTAAAGTGCAAGATCACTAATTATTTTTCAACAGGATTCAGGCCGGTGATTTGGGAACTCAAGCCTTTTTTTTTTAATTATAATTTGTAGTAAAAGAAGAGGTGGACTATTAGCCCTCAGCGCACGAGAGTTAAAAAAACGTTGCGTTAAATCGCGGCGTTGGCGCTTTTTGAACGTTGTCGGTACAAAAATATAGCTTACATGCCATGCATGCAGGGTCCGCTTAGATTGCAGAGGAAGGAGAAGATGACCGATGGCCATCTGACGTCTTCCTCGGAACACCCACGATCTCTACAACCAAACGACTAATATCACAAAGTGACATTAATCGGGTCCCACTGTTTTACGTGCCTTCCGAAACATGGAGGAGGTTGGATATCAAATATAAACCAATTCTAGAATGGGTCACCCGGTCGCAGCAAGAGCTACTTAATCTACGACCTCGGACATCTGCACCACCAGAAGACGCGTAGATGCGTTGCCAGCCCTTAAAGAGGAGTTCAGGCCACCGGGAACTCTCATAAACAAGCTCTTAAACTTCCTTTCAGAGAAATCTAGATTTTTACATTTTTAAATGTTTTATTTTTATACAAATACATTTTAAAATGTTTTAATGAATTATAAATAATAATCATTAATAATAAAAAGAATCGCGCGAGAGTCAAAAAAACGTTGCGTTTAATATCGGCGTTGACGCTTTTTTAGCATCGTCGATATAAAAATTTAGCTTATGTACTTATACATAAATACATAAGCTACATTTTCATTGAACATAGTACATTGCGCGATAAAAAAGCGCCGCGTCATATAAACGCTGCCGTATGAACATAAACTTGGATATTCATATAGCATGCATAATCAGAAACTGACCTATTATTATTTTTTAGGTCTAAACTGACTTAGTACTACAGGCAGCTTCGTTTCAACGTCCCCTGTCAGCCAACCTAAGAATTATTTCTAAATCTCCATTCAACACTCAGATACAGTTATTTTTGTCATTTTAACTGAAGTAGATTTTTTATTAAAAACACGAACAAATACTAAAATAACATTAAAATAATATTTGAATTTCATTCATCACTTCATTAGCTATAATTAAAATACATATATTGTTACTATGATGTCGTATTTATTGAATTATAAGCGAAATAAGTAGTAAAATGACAAAACGTTTATTTTGCGATTTCCCAAAAATCAGATTTTTTGAGTTAGGCCAGTTATATATATATATATATATATATAGACAATGTATAGATCAATATATTATAAATATATATAGACATTCAAGATAGGTACCTTTAGAGGACATGCTATCACTTTCTTCATTACAATTCAATACTACACGTGAGGAACATAAAGCGAATCAATATCGGGACTGGAATCCTTGAGGGAACGAGACCTTTCGGACACGGAAATTTAACGCTACCGATATTATTTTGACATATAAATTTTATTGAGCTTGCCTAAAACCGGAGCCAGACATAGCTCAGTGTTTGTACATTTTTGACCTTGAAGTCTACAAAGTTCTACAAAACTGTGAAGTTACACTAGTCCCCGACCACACTACATAATCATTGAAATGATCATTCAAATGAAGCTATGTCTGGCTCCGGCATTATTCACAGCCTTAATCAAAAAGATTGATAGTTCAAGCACAGATGAAATAACCCAGCAACATCTGGCGCCATATTTGAACAATTGCCAACGGCTGCACCTCTGACACTCCATAATATTCTCGAGTCCATTATGGCTTATCGAAGCATTTATGTTCCATATTTTTGTTAAAGTGGTGCCATTTTTATTGTTTATGTAATTCCTTTTTATTCAAGATTTGCTATCGTTTTATGCGTTCACAATTTACTACCGTTAGAAGAAAGATGGCACAAGGCCTTGTATTTATGTTATTTCTAAATAAACCGAGCAAGTGCGAGCTAGACTCGCGGATTAAGGGTTCTGTACCATCACGTAATACGTGATTATTAATAAAAAATCTACGATTGAGATTTCTTTAATTTCTCAAAGGTACTGCATTTTTTCGAATTTACTGTTTTCTCATATACTTGTACTTCAAGATATAGCTTCTTACCAAATCTGATTCATGATTATAGGTCAACAGGAAGTACTTTATAAATTTTAATTTAATTTGCGAATATGAGAAATGTAGTAGTAATTTCAGTTTCTCCGTCCGTCTGTCTGCCAAAAATCTGAGAAAAAGAGTTTTGACAGACAGACGAACAACGAAGTGATTATATAAGTCTTCTTTTATTTCCCTTGGAGGTACGGAACCCTAAAAAAACACATGAATATATGACTCAATTTCGCACAACCGGGACACAATTAGGTATAGGACGTGTGTGGCCTTGCTAGGCTTATACGGAGGGAGTGAATACGTCGAAATATGGTAGTATTTAGATTTTAGATACAAGCTGTTATTCCGGCCTACTAGGATTCGTGAATTTATTGCCTATAAATAAAATCAAAGTGTCTCTTTTTATTTACGTAATACAAAACCCACTAACGTAACGTACCACGTAATACAATTTGTAAATATTTGGCAAATTTAACCGCTGAGATACCGCGGACGACAATTATACAACAAATAATTATATGATATGTTTAACATATAACAGTATGCAGAACTGTCTGATTACTTATGCATTTCCTTTCAAAAAGAAATATATAGATCTTTGTTTATATGACGACTATAAAACCTAATAAATTATTTTTAAATAAAAAGAAAACCGCCTTCAAAAACCAAAAGACGAGGAACAACAAATAGTACTTTCGTTGCAAAAAATAAATAGTATTTTCATACGATTTAGTAGACACTTACTGATGTGCTGAAGACGATACCAAGCCAAATAGGTTCTCCGCTAAATTGATGCAGATGGCGCGTCGAATTGATAACCTCCTCCTTTTTTGAAATCGGTTAAAAACTCATAGTCAACGTCCACAAAGCTCTACAGAGAAAGTTATAAAAAATACAAAATTCAGTACATATGTTCTTAAGAACATGTTAAACATGACCTCCTTCTTTTTTGAAATCGGTTAAAAACTCATAGTCAACGTCCACAAAGCTCTACAGAGAAAGTTATAAAAAATACAAAACTTAGTACATATGTTCTTAAGAACATGTTAAACATGACCTCCTTCTTTTTTGAAATCGGTTAAAAACTCATAGTCAACGTAAAATAATCACGTGTAAACCAATCCAATCCAATTGGATAATTGTAAAATCCAATCCAATTTAATTCAGTTTAATTTCATTCAGTTACCAAAATGTTTTCTTTTTTAATTTAGTGTTTGTTTTAACAAAATGGTGGATTGTGCGAGTTTGTGAGGAATATCAAGGACACTAATTAAATGTAAAACCACTTTACTCATATCCGCAAGTGAATAAATTTGATATTGATTTTGAATTAATATTATACTATACTGCGCATCGAAATATTAAAGCCCTCAATGCCTTAGGCCATTAAAACACAATCACGTATCGTCTTGTTGATGGATTGTCAATCAATAGGCAGCGTGTGGCTGAGATAACAAGATCAATTCAAGCCATGTTCCAGATACCGCAAGCTAAGCTGCTATTGTGATGCCTTGATTACGGATTCAGTTACACGTAAGATGCAATATAAAGACTATTTACATCTGCTGTTATAAATATGACGTCATAATCTTTATTTATTTATACTCTTCATTGTACGCCACAAAAAACACATAAGAAAAGCAAACATACAAACGAGAAAAAGAGACTAGGAAGGGCGGTGTTATCGTTAAAAACCGATTTCTTTCACATAACCTTTGGGACAAAAAAATTATCGAAGTAATTGGTAGCTGGTGTGTTAGGGATTAATATAATAATATTAATAGTAATTAACATAAGGCTGTGGCCTAATCAGTGGTCGGCATTTGAATTGATCGCTAGATTAAGTAGCTCTTGCTGCGACCGGGTGATAGATGGGTGACCCATTCTTGCGCAGGTTTATATTTGATATCCGACCTCCTCCGTGTTTCGGAAGGCACGTAAAACAGTGGGACTAGATTAATGTCACTGAGTGATATTAGTCGTAAGGGATGATGAGGGCCCCGCTGGGTTTTAGTGGGTATTCTAGCAGAGCTAGCGAGTCCCACACTCCCGTTCGCAAATGTTTCTAGAACATGGGATTATTTGCGAACGGGGCAGTGCGTAAAAGCATTTCAATTTCAATATTGTTTATAGTTTATTGGATTGCCCACAACAATTAAACAAGATTAAATTTAATGTACCTTGAAAACCCAGGATTAACAAATTATTTACACCTAGGCAACGTACACTAACTAGAAAAAAAACTCAGTTATTTTGCTCCTTCAAATAGGATAGTGAGGCAGTTCAATAAGTCACATACACATTGATAATAACTTTGAAGGGGACATCTTGAGTAACAGTCTTGGGAAGCTTTAAAAGATATTTAACACTAAAAATTCTTTACATTATTAGTTTAACTTTAATTTTAAATAATAATTTAATGAGATTTTTAAAATTTTTATTTTTGGTGTTATTTTATTTAATGAATATTTGATTTATTGTATCAGATTTTGTATACTGAATTTAATTTCATGTATTGTGTTAGGTTTATTTAGTGTATTTTAATTAATTGTATTAATATTATTAATTAAGAAAATAATGTATTTTTTTAGCGCTTATATGAATGATGTGTACGCCTGTAATTAAGATTGTACTTATATATATTTCTTACATGATAAATTATGAATAAATAAATATAATAATTAGAAAGTCCTAAGGCGGTTGAGGACGCACAAGAAGTTAGAGGAGGGGAAGGCAGTTAAACAATTCTGACTACAATATTGGGCACTCACGCTGGCGCGGGCTCGGCGGCGGCGAGCGCGGCAGGCGCGGCAGGCGCGGGCGCGTCGGACGACTTGGCCACGGGCCACTTGCGGTAGGAAGGGCAGTTGGCGCGGAGTTTTTAGCATGTTCTATCAACATGGAAAATTTCAAGTCTCTACGTCTAATAGTTTGGAAATGCTAGGGGGGGGGCGGACACCACCTCACAGGCAGACTGACGGACGGACGGACAGAGCGAAATTATAAGGGTTCCTTGTAGTACTACGGCACTCTAAAATAAGATTGTTTCTTTTGTCTAACAAAAACTTTTGGTTTTACGAATTTACGCATATTTCTGCGGCTAAATTAAAGGAAGGATTTTTGGGTCCTCAAATCAGGAGAATATTTTACGATACAAAATTTTCTTTTTAACCGATGTAGTAAAAGTTTCGAAAGTGTAGTTCGAATTTTTTAGGCAATAAAAAAATTATAATTACAAAGAGCTTGTTGAAAATGTATTGCAACATTACTTATAATGTTGTTAAATATAAAAACTCTTAAAATTGTTATATTTTTTGTGAAACCCTAATTGTTTTTTCTAAAACTGAAGTAGCCTATGTTACACCTAGCATCTTCAGCCCACAGTCCATACCAGCAATCGGTTCAGCTGTTTCGTAGATTACCCGTAACAGACAAAAAAAATTAACTTGCTTTATAATATAATAATCCTACTCCTACCAAAGAATAATTTCAAAGTTTACAAACAACAAACAGACACTTTAATTTTATTTATATGTATACATTTTTTAAAGCCCAACCGGCTCAAATGAAAACATTTGCATTAAATTTCTTTTTAACTAATAAAAAGTTTTTTAACTTTTTAAGCCGTATGCGAATCTCGAATTCTACTGCAGTTGTATACATATATATCGGCGCAATATATCCAGAAGAATCAAATTAATTTAAAATAATAATTGATTAGTAATCTTTGATTTTTAAATTAGTCGTTTCAATTATAGTTTGCTAGTTTTTAAGAGTTCTTCAACTTCATCGTATGTTTTATCAAGCAGATATCTAGTTGTAGCTTGTTTACATTTATTACCTAAGTTGTATTACCAATAGTGATGTTATTTTGTTGTGAATGATTATTATTATTATATTATTATTACAATAATGGTGACTGGAAGTAGATACTCACCATCTTTGTTCATTCCCATAGCTAAACATTTCTTCAGGCGGCACGCTTGGCACTGGTTCCGATGAGCTTTGTCCACCACGCATCTTCCTGTCCCTGCCTGACACCTGTGCGCAAAAACAGAACCCATGTACCTAGAATACTTGTCTGTATTTGTGAAGTCTTCACTAGTTACTTCTTCATTAATGAAATTTAATGCGTAGCATGCAAGCCTTAATGCTACAGTGTTAAAAAGTGCGTATCTCCTTTCATATTCACAAAAGTAGCATCCAATCTCCTATTGACCTGAGGCCTTTTTGTTTCCATCCCCTCTTATGTGTACATACACATGTTAAAACCAATCTACACAATTTACCTTTCCAACTTTTTCCTAATCGGGAGTGAGTCGCGTGTATGTACCTTGTGGCATCAGTGACAATTCTTAAAAGACCTAAGATGTCATATTATGTTCACAGCAAGAGAAAGGTAAGGGTAGACTTCCTTCTAATGCATACTAAATAATACTCTAATCTAAACGAAGCGAAATGTATCACGAAATCTCCAAAACTGCGGGACGTACAAGATGAAGGCAAGGAGGTTGTTTATATAGTTAGTAGACACCCGCTCCAGATTTATCTATAAGGCCAAATTAAGGAGATATATGGCTCTGGCAAGTTTATATGAAAATCTTTGATTTTTTTGCCACAAACTTGAAATTTAGCAAATTTAGTTAGAAGACGTTTTAAAACGAATTTTGCGAACGGATTAAGCACGTCTGAGGATACGCCTAGTATTAAATAAACAAACGCCATGTACAAATTAAAACTCATCATTGTTACCAATGTCATGTTTCAATAACTAATGGATACGCATTATCTGTTCATATCCTAATAAATATTTCGATACAAGCAGGAGTATTAAGAAAAAGCAATCAAATCGGACAAATCTTTACGAGGAAAACTACTAAATTGAATGCCAACAATCTGCGGACGCGGACTCATGAAGATTAAAGATATTTCATTACGCGTAATCCGTCATATAATAGGCTTACGTCCGTTGACATTTGTTGCAACCGCCAATTGAAAGGGACGCCTGATCGATGCGGAACGAGAAGAGTAGCGGACTCAGGGTCGGCCCTGCGGTATTTACGCGTAGGTCTAGTCCATTGCAAGATGCGGATTCGCATTCAAGATAATATACACACACACGTTTAGGCACGAAAACTATGTATTGTGGATTATAGACCGTTTTAATGAACGAATGCAAACTGTTCTTGCTTTTTAAGGTTCCGAACCTCCAAAGGGAGACAGGAACCCTTTTAGGATAATTTCGTTGTCCGTCCGTCTGTCTGTCTGTCGGTCAACTGCCTTTTGGACAGAAACGCGTATCTACAGGCGTAAAGTTAAAAATAGTACCAGATACTGGGGTCAGTGATCCCTCGAAGCTGTGTAAAAATCAACTCTCCAAGTATACATAACCAAAAGATATAGCCATTTATGTCGCATTTTCCATGCTAGTACATGCCAAAAGTACATTAAAACTTATAGTATAGGTATAGGCTTCCTGTTAATCTAGAATCATGCAAATTTGTAAAAAAAATATATCTTGAAGTAGATACAAGTATAGGAAACATTCCGAAAACCGTAACTTTGTAGTTACGTCACAAAAAAAATTGAGGTGACTTTATCAAATTATACGAAATCTTATGAAAAGTATAAATCTTAAAATAATAAATTAAAGCATTCGGTACTTGATGTTACGGAACATTTGGTGCGCGAGTCAGTTACAGTAGTTAAAGGAAACTAAGGTTTCCGAATAAGTTGGTTATCCTTGTTATTGAAAACACGCATTTGGAAGAAATTGAATTTAAAACGGGAAGTTTTCAAAGGTTATAGAATAGCGAAAAATATAAGCACATTACTGGATACAATATTCTGCTTTACAATAGTTGCAATTATTTACACTTTGAAGTCACGCAAATCATTGAGCCTGAAACCCGAAAATGTTGCCGCTCTCCAATCATGCCGGTCGAATAAGCGCGAAAAGATAGCTTTAACCTATAAAAGAACTCCGTAAAATCAATTTGTACACTATAAAGAACCACATGTCACACTTGACGATAAGGGTGCGTACACAATATTAATAACATTAGAGCTCCCGCGAAATAATTGCGAGGGGCCGAGAGGGCCAAATGTTAAACTGTTTTTAATATTATCTCTACATCTACCCCAGACGTGGGCACTTTAGTTGTGTGATTTGTTGCTATTATGTTCTAATTAATATGTACCCAATTTTTGTTTAATTTAATTGAAACAAAATAAAGTGAAAATAAATAGAAGAAAATGATGACACACTTCCCGACGCTGCAGCAATCGTATCAGGCGTTCTCTTATACAAATCTTTCCAAATTAATGTTCTTACATTTCATCAATGTTTAAGTTACCAAGTGTTGATAAAAGTTAAAGTTATCTTGAAATATACAAAGTATTATGTCAAAAATATAGTAATAACAGCGGTTGGGCGATATTATATATTCTCTTAAGTGAACAATGTTCACTTAAGAGAATTTTACAATATTTTTCTTAAACGTGTTAAGTTAAAAAACAAACATAGTGACTACAGGTATTAATATAATTATTCTAAACAACACTCCTGAACGTATATTCTTAAATTTCTTTTGAAAATTATAAATGACTTTTCTTTAGTAACATTGTGAGGTATATTATTATATATTTTATCAAATTATCGTTATCTCCACATTAGAGCTCAGAAGAGCTCTGGCAACCTTCCCCACTCCGTTTATAGTGTTATTTAACTATGGTGTTCTCGTGTATTTCCCTTCCGTGCGTTTGATCGATTTTCGAAAAGCTCAAATACTCTCGAATTTATTATATGCGGTTGATTTATCATTTAGTATAAGCATCCACCTTCAGTCTTAATGAAACCTCTTATTAGTACTGATGCAGTGCAATAATTTTTTATAAAACAATGCTTGTTCCGTGTTTGAATCACTCATTTTAAGCACAAGACAACCCAAACAGCGCCCTTCCATCAGTGGCCCGCGTAACCCCAGATGCAAAAATTATTATAAATATGCGGAGGATTAAGTGGATTCGGCGCTGATGTGGAGCATCCCCCATTGTCATTTGGGCGAACTCTCTTACAGATGGGACTCCGATACATATTTTTGGCGGCAGGTTTTTGATGGGGATTACGGGATTTGCGCTGGTGTCTCGCGCGCTTGATGCTAAATTAATTTTGGGGTGATTTTCGAATTTGTTTGTTTTTATTAACAGGTGCATAATATTGCTGTCCCCATATTTCAAATAAAGTAAGGAATTGTTGTTGACGCAAGATAGTAATAGATAAGTAATAGTTTTTTGCTTAAACATATTTACTATTTATTCTGGATTAAAGCTTAATGGTGATAATTCATTGCACTGGTGTTATACACTGGTTCAGTCTAGAAATGCACACCCCTCCACTAATTAATAGAAACGCTTGCTTGTGCGTGTGTGTTTTTTTGGAAACTCAAACTCATACTTGCACAGTCAATGGTACTGACGAGCTTGCATGTTTTGCTTCTACCAGCTATTTTGAATGTAGAGGTGAAAACTTTGTAGGGGCTTGCATTTTTAAACCGTACGCACTCTACTAACAGATGATATCTAAACCATGATTAATAACGAATCACTGTTACTCAACTGTGTGACATTTATACCATAAAAATTCCAAAAATTGGGCAATGCAGTGACACACATAGAGCACAAACACGGAGATGATTCAGTCGGTCGACCTGAACAATGGCGTTACACATTTCGCCAAACATTACTCTTTGGCTGTTGGCACAGGTGAGGCGCCCGCGCGGTCGTAGACCGCTATCCGGGCCGTGTCTGTGACCGCATTCGACTAATTCACTTTCCCGATTTCGCAATTTTTGACCCATTTTATTATGTTTACTGAATCTGTGACCCAATGGACCACGACGACACTGTTAACCCGTCATTTACCATAAAACACTTTTTTTACTACTGTCATAATATCTACCGTTTAGTCGTTTAGGAATAACTTAGACCTAATGTCTGTGTATATCGATTTATTGAGTCGAAATTTATTCAAGTCCTTTGTATGTAAGTATTTTGCAAAATATTGGAGAAAAAATCAAACTTAATAGTAAATAAGCACTACGTTTCTTCGTTCTACGTTCAGAAAGTACAAACATGTCAGCTTTCCTCAAATATCTCGATCCGGCGCGTCACCGTCCGCCGGAGAATCTATTTGTTTGAGCTGACTACCAATTTTTTGATAGAGTCTCTTATATGAAATAAAATAGAAACATCCTACTGTAAGCGAGATTTACAATTTAGGAAACATTTATAATATCGTAACTGTTAAGCTTTGAAAAGAGACGAATGACCGGACTGAGTGACGGAGAGTACTCCGGAAAGAAACTTTAATAATATATAGCAGTTTGCGAATACATCTATATAATATAGCTTTCGAACGAGTGCACCAAACTGAATCATTCTTTTTTTGTTGTGTGCTATAGAGTGAAGACACGATTTGATAAAGGCCGGCAATGCATCTAGTAGCCTTCTAGTCGTGCATATGTCCATGGGCGTCGGTAGGCACTTAGGTGCCTGCCGCCTGCTCATTTGCCCCTTGTAACATAAAAAAAAAATTAATAAGCGTGATAAAAGTGATCCACGCATACGAACTCGCTGGGTACATCTAGTAATCAAATAAAGTGACAAAAGAATGCAGCAATTGATAAGAAATAAAATAACTTCTCTGCAAGCGAGGAAATCGATTGAGCGTCTCCAATTATAGACATATGTACATTTTAAATTAAAAAACATCCTTTACATATTCACGTTCCGTACAAATATTGTTTAACAAACTGCACACTCGATTGGACGCGATATTTATTTTTTATTTTATATAGCGACGAATGCATAGTTACTGGCAATTATTTTGCCAATTTAAAAAAGAATATTTATGGCGATAGTTGATAATTGTTTACAATTATTTCTCCTTTCATTCCGACTAACAAATATCTATTATTCAGAAGCGCGTATAAAGTAAAATCAATCGGTTGCTTTTAACAAACACTTTCACAAATAGATTCTTTTTATGATACACGGGGCCATCGAGCAGGCAGCTGACGTCCATGGACATCAAGCAGATGCGTTGCCGGCCTTAAATAACGAGTTAAGGTCTCCGGGAAGTCTCACAACCCGAACGAAAGGCGACAAAAACACCATCACATAACGTGACAGCATTGCCGCCGCTTCACGCCGATCTTATGTAAGACAAAGGTACTGGTACCCGGACGCGCCGGTCAGTTCAGCTATAAGTATGGTGCTACCTCTAATTAGAAAGACAGGGCGGTACTACATTGGACGCAGTCGCGGTTGTCCGATACAGATTTCGCTTGCGCGAGAATCATGTCATTTATAGCTTCACATTAGATTACAGCGCTGTTAACCGACGTCTTAAATCAAATGTTTATTAATGTATCTGCACAAGGCCTAATATTGCATGGCAACGAAAATTGGTATTGGTATACTTAAGGCGAAAATGTTAATAACATCCATAGCTCATTTATATATAGCTTTAATATCTAAATCCGTAAGGTAACCTGTTCATAACCTGACGCCGAGCGGGTGCAGTCGCACTTAACCCTAACAGAAGCTTTTAATTTAAACTTAGTAGGAGGGGAAAGGGAAACATTAAACGTACCTGAAAATATGGTTTTTTCCTTGTAATACCACGGAACCCTTATAATTTCGCTCTGCCCCTTCGTCTGTCCGTCTGTCTGATCGTAAGGTGGTCCCCCCAACATATACAATCTATTAGAAGAAAAGACTTGAAATTTTCGATGTTGATAGAACATGTTAAAAACTCATTAGGAAAATTATTTGAAACGAAATCGGAGAACAACTTTTGAAGTTATTTAACTAATACGATTACAGCGTATCTGGTACGGAATCCTTCTATATTAGCGTGTCTTGACACGCTCTTGACCATTCTTTTTAAAGAAGAATAAAATTATTCTTTGCCTAACTTTCTTATACAGGTTGATATCAATCCCTGTACCTGTAGTTTCCCCTTTATAGTGAATATTAGTACTTTAATAAAATGTATAGAATTATATTTTATACATTTACAAATTAAATCTGTACTCTATACTAATATGTAAAGCTGAAGAGTTAGTATGTTTCTTTAATTTGTTGCGATAATCTCAGGAACTCCTTTTCCGATTCGAAAAATTCTTTCAGTGTTAGTTAGCCCATTTATCGAGGAAGGCTATAGCCTAGCCATCACGCAAAAATTTCTCAACGAATAATGTTTAAACTACCTGATCAAACCGAACTTCGAACTGCCTCAGGATTTCATTAAATGTTTTGTTTTGTACCCATCTGCCGGGATAATTTGCGAATCTAAACTATCCAGGGTGCCTCCCAAATGCATACAAAAAAATCATTCAAATCGGTTCAGGCGTTTAGGAGAGGAGTTCAGTGACATAAACACGCACAGTAGAATTATACATATAAAGATAATATTGTTTTTTTTTAAACTGAAATGTCACAACTCGTTAAATTCGTTGAGATATAAATTACGATGGAATCCACCAAATCACACTTAAAAGCCCCAAATCAGTCTTGCTGACAAGATTAGAAACGTTTGCCTAAGTTTGAAATATAATTACAATTACAAACAGATATTTATTATTATTTGAAGATATTTACAATGTACTTAAATTTAAATAATAAGAAGAACACTATATACATAATAATAATTAAAAAAAACTAATTCTAAATTAGAAAAAAAAACAGAATATATAATAAAAATAAAACAAAAATATAGAATGCATTACAAACATATATTAAATAACAGGCAACTGTTTCGTTATCTGTACGTACTGTCCGCATTTTTTATGCATTCTCCCTTCCGCTCCGAGGTTTGAGGGTTTGATTCCCGCCTGGAGACTGAGTGCATATGTGTATAACTAATTTATATATATAAATTAATAAATAAAGTTGTGTATGAGTCGGCTGTTACTCAGTTATAAGTTACCTGTCTCAAGAAAAGGCAATCGGGTGTTTATAGTTTTATATATTTATTATTATTATTTAATACTACATATTACGAATATTTCACTTGGAGCTTCGATAGCGCAAAGGTAGAATGGTAAAGTTAAATCCGTAAGATGTTCTGTCAGCCTTCAGCCAGTAAGAACCAATTAATTATGGCCACAAGGCAAATCAACATCGGCTACATTATAAAGCACTGGTCCTCTATACATAGCTCGTTACAAAGTGTATGTCAGCGTTTAAGTTTTTAGCCTTAAGTTTTTGGAATTGTACAATTCTGGTCATAAATCATTTTATAATTATTTTTATTTATTATTATTATTATAGTCGACAAAGAAAGTGCTTAACCATTTTGGATGAGAGCTCCTAGTTAACTAACTAGGAGCTAATTGACGTGCAATCTACATTCGGCCTTAGCGTGGCAAACCAATTTCTTGGTGGACTATACATAAATGTGCCATAAGCTTGTGGGCACCAAATGATTCTTGGCGCTTCTTATATGATATGTGATAGATGTATCAGGCCGATGATGATGAAGCATGTATATTTCACAAGACTACACTTTTGTAGTAACTATCGTTGATAAATGTTTGGTGCCAGTTATCGGTTTGATTTATTTAAAGATATTTTTTTTTAAATTTGTTTAATTTGTATTTTTACTTTTTTTACTGCTCCTGTACTTGTATAAGTTATTTAAAGTAGAAACTTTACTGGTATATGCATATTCTTATATAATATTAGACTATAAGTATTGTAATTACTGTTTGTTTCTCTAATAAACATAAAATAAAATAAAAATAAAATAATCGGTATCGAAGTTAAAACTCTATTTAATTTACATAAGGTAGTAAGAAAACTACGTTGGAAAGTTTTTTTTTTATATTACAAGGAGCAGATGAGCAGGCGGTTTAACTAAGTGAGTGCCAATGTCCATGGATATCTGTATGACTAGGAGGCTAGCCGATACGTTGCTGGCCTTTAATGACGAGTTTAAGCCACCGGGAAGTCCCATAAACCGAACGCACGACCTACCACAAAAAGGTTTATCATAATAAAAAAGCGCAGTCGGGAATGCAACCAGGTACCATATGGGTGACTGTCCATACTATTACGATCGAACTATAGGTTCTCTTTATAATAGAAATGTCTCCATTAAAATAAAATATAATACACCGTCAACGAGGCACGATTCGGTGGGACGCGAGGTCAACTGTCCAAAATGATTGATGTCATTTACGAATTAAAGTTGACATTTCATTTTCCATTTATATTAGGGTCTAGCCACACTGCCCTTTATTTTATAATGTAGTTTTAATTAAATTGAAATTTAAAAGGTCTTTCTTCCATTTGGAGTTCGCCCATTACTTACTGGATGAAGGCTTTTTAATTGTGTGTAAACATAGGAATTGTTCTGCTAAAAACTTAGGTAATAATAATCATATCTTTATTTGCAAGAATGTGGTGCAAATGATGTTATATAGTAATTAATTCCAATACATTCAACTATAATTTTAGTGTGCAAATAGATCAAGGAATTTATATATAAATCATTTATAATTCATTAAAATTATATATATACTATAACATTAAAAATTTAGGTATAAAAAAACAAAATTAATAGAATAGTAATAATAATAAAAAATAAAAACATGTCAAGGTAGGCAGTTTTGCTTGATATGTTTCAATTAAGTCTTAACTCCAGAACTACAGATAGCATCACATTCTTCTATCATAATTGAGTCAGAAGGATCCAGTTTCTCTACAAGTGAAAGTACTTTAAAAAATCATATTAGGAATATTTTTAGATACGTCTATCCATTTCCTCTTCTATTCTCTTCTTCCGAGTCGTTTCTTCATTGTTGAAGGTCGCGCCCATGAAAGTCTTCCTTCATTTTGTTAACAACTTTCTTTATAAAATTATAATTTAAATTTCATCACGGATCAGAAATTGTCATTCCTCTGTGGGGTTTTAAATAAGTTCTCACAACAATTTCGGAACACACTACACAGACTCGACTCTTCGCTAACTTCGTTCTTGCTTTAGCTAAACTTTCAGTGGAACACAGTTTCTGCATAATAAGTACGAAGTTAAAAGGACTCTGTGACATTTATTAAATACTAACTAATGTCTGTGTGGTTTAATATATCTTTAAAAGCCTTTTGTATATATATACATATGTCGATATTGTTAACATATAGCATGCATAATCGTAAACTAACCGATTACGTTGTAGGTCTAATGTGAGTTAATGATATAGGCAGTATCGTTTCAATATCTTCTATTAGACCACCTAAGAATTATTTCAAAAATTTCCATCCTACACTGAGATACGGATTTTTTGTCTTTTTAAATAAAACATCATTCATCACTTCATTAACTATAATTAAAATACATAATTTGTTAATACAATGTAGTTTTTATGGAATTATAAGCGGAATAAGTCGTAAATGACAAACGTTTTTTGCGATTTCCAAAAAATCAGCTTTTCTGAGTTAGGTCACTTTACACATGCATGCGATATGTTTTTTTTTTTTTATAAAGTGCAAACAGTCTGGGGATCCGTATGATGTTAAGTAATTTTCAAATCATTCTTTTGCACTTGTGTTGCTGGCCTTGTTTTTCTTACATATGATTTGTGTTTACCAGAATAATAGAATCCAGAATAATTCTACTTTCTGCTTATATACGTCTCTGTAGCACATTATAATGTTTAAATAAAACCAATTTTGTCGTTCTAACATAATTATTACTTAATTATAAGTTAAATCAATATTTACTACCTTTGCACTATTATCACGGAATATTCAAGTTTCGTCTTTTAACTAGTTAGACACCTATATCCAAAAAATATATATTTAGGTGGCCCGCCTACATCTCATTTTTTAACCGATGTGGCCCTTGCCTGCCAAAAGAGTGCCGACCATTGAACTAGAGCACAAATATTTTTTATAAGGCATTATTTTCTTTCCGTGTATGATGATTTCATAAAATTATAGAAACTATTTCTTATACCAACACTTCTAAAAAATGTCATATTAGTTGTTGTTTTTTAAAGTATTTTAATTCATAATGAGTTCAGCTTCTATTTTGGGTTTTTATGTTATAAACGCAGGTGGTAATATTCGTTCTTATTAAGGTACTTTCGTTATCTAGAAGAAAAAAAAAGGTTATCAAACATAAGAGGTCATTGACTTGGCTGAATAAGATTCCTTCATAATGCAGGCCGAGCTTTAAATATCTTTTCTTTGGTGTTTTTGATAAGTATCATTTTTTGTGTAAAGTTAATGTATTGAAAAAATATTTTAAATAAAAGTCCATGTTGTTGCAATTGGTAATAAACAACCAGTTGCTCATAAAGTATAACGGCTTCAATCCACAAAGACCGGTCCTATAACCAGCCCAGGGTGATGACCCTTTGAAAATCTAAATTGCACAACTGATTTTATCGTCTTGTTTATCGATATCGAAAATCGCCATCTGAAGGATACCGTATTAATCTGCATTCGAAGAAACTCAATTATTTTTTTAAAGGACTTTAGAAAAAAAAACCTTCATAACTTAGGGGAGATCCATAAACAACATCACACCAATTTTTCGATTTTTTAACACCCCCCCCCCCCCCTCCTCCCCGCCACATTTTCGTAACCCCCTCTCTTGGTCTGCCATTCTTTACAAAATATAAAATTGATGACATGTTTAGAAAAGAAAGAGAAAAAAATAGCACTCAAAGCTGTTAATGTCAAACTGCGTTTACAACTTACAATTTGTGGAAATAAATTTGATCTACTTTGTAAGAAGTTGTAGCCGAGGCTACATAACGAGATGGCCATAATGTCGATAAAGCAAAGTAGATGGCGCTGTACAGACAAGTCGACGGACGCGGTACAAACGCTGTCGCGTACCATACAAAAACCAACTCACGCTAGCGAAGTTTTTACGTTTAATCACTACATATAGACCTCCCGACGAACATCTGTCGGCGAGGCGCGGCTGTTCCGGGCAACTCTACCTTCACCGGACTCAAGATATTCCTTTGCAGTGGCTGAGCATATCGACCAATGCTCCCGCTTACCATATTCCTCGCCAAACACTTTCCACCTTGATGTGTCTTCTCCACAAGATTAACTCAAATAGTTTAACAGACACAATATCTATACTATTATAATTTTGAATTGACTTATTAACAAAAAAAATGATTTATATGACGACCAGAAGTCGCGATCTTCGTTAGAAGGTCTATGTGAGTAGAGATATCTCTTTTTGACTTTGATTTTAACACATTTAGAGCATTGTCTTTAATGGATGCTATACAACTACAGACTCTGTCAATATCAGTGGTATCTTTTTTTCCGTTGTAAAGCACTATCTATTATAGGTAGAGCTACGATTGCAGTCCTTTTGATCTGCAGCCGAATAGGTTTGACGCGACTGGGTATCAGTACCTCTCTCGTGCGTATGATTGGCGTGAAAACTCCCAAGGCGTAGATCTCCCTATATCCCTCCGATAACTGATCAGACCCACTACGGGTACGCGAGCCCGGAGCACCCTAGCTGCAATTCATTCATCCTATACGCAGAAAGCAGGATCACTGCCCACTGCGCCAACGGGCCAGTAAGTAGTTACTGAACACTTTTCCAAGTTTTGAAAAATATCAGATATAGAGTCTTAATAGCTTAACGGTAGAAGGGACGGACTGCAATCCGTAGGGTACTTAGTTCAAACCGTGTCGCCTAATAAAAGGTTTAAGCTTAGTAGGGAACTGGATTATTAGACGTACGTAAAAAGTATTTACAAAATTCTTTAATAAAAATTTAGAATAAATTATTTTTAAATAAAGAAAAAACTGCCTTCAAAAACAAAAAGGCGACAAAGTAAAAAGCAGAAAATAAATAGTACTTTCATACGATTTAGTAGACACTTACTTATTTGTTGAAGTCGGTACCAAGCCAAATAGGTTCTCCGCTAAATTGATGGAGATGGAATGGAGTAATAAAAAAGAAAAAAAAGAAACATACGGGTCGAATTGATAACCTCCTCCTTTTTTGAATTCAGTAAAAAAATACTGTTTATAACGAAACGTGAACTTTGCCGAATCATTTATAACGATTAACGAACGAATGGCAACGTTTCACGAACAGTATCAACCTGATTGATGCTAATGGAACCAACGCGGAGAAGCGTATTAATGCAATGGATTAATTAACGAAACTCAATTAATGGACAATATTAAAATGAAAATTGATGCTCGCAGGACTGGCACACATGAGATCGTTTAACATAATTATCTTGAAAATCTATCTATCTGTCTGTAGGAGTAGAATATATAACAATAGAATATATAGTTTTTTTTAGAACTTAGACTTTCGTGAGTGGAATTCATATTGTGGGAAAGGCACACCAAGATGAGAGGCTTTTCGGCGAGGAATGAAAGGTGGGAGCGAAGGTCGATATGCTCAACCAGGTCGTCGTCATCCGTACAGCGCCATCTAGTTTGCTTTGGTGTAACCTTTTCCACTCAACATCATTGCCATCTCGTTGTGTGGTAGCGATATCGGATCCATCGCATTGCAGAGTAGGAAACCATGACAGTGCTTGTGACCCAGACATAGGTTTATACCTATGAGTGACCTCTTATAAGTCTCTTTAAAGTGGCCACTCACCTTCACTGCCCGTGTTACCTTCCCTGCTTAACCAATTCGTCTGATCTTTTGCTATAATGATATCCTTCTTTTAGCCTTTATTCTGGTGATCAGTCTTTTTTCTTCGATTATTATTTATTATTACAAGGTCTTGAGGTGGTGGGCGTAGAGTAGT
Organism: Charaxes varanes; assembly: GCA_024363005.1. Taxonomy (NCBI): domain Eukaryota; kingdom Metazoa; phylum Arthropoda; class Insecta; order Lepidoptera; family Nymphalidae; genus Charaxes; species Charaxes varanes. The sequence goes on along the minus strand of JANCMC010007202.1, from coordinate 8,805,135 downwards.
AAGGAGGCGAGAATTAAGATAGATATCAAAAGAATACCCAAGATACATAAAATTATTTCCAAGATATAAATTTCATAAGCAATTAATTTGCCAACGCGAATAATGTAACTTTAATAAAAATTCTCTTTTGAAAAACATTCCCCAATTGCAGTTAGTATTGCAATTGGGCGCTATTGTTTGATTATTTAAAAAGGAATTGTGTTTTTTATCAAAAATTCTAGTACAACCACTATTATTGATTGATAAAATATAAGAAATTATAATTAAGGTAAATTGTAAAATTATTTAAAGTCTATTCGAATGAATCGTTTCTTTAACCTTTAAAACAGAAAACTATAGTAGAACCCATATCGCTTGGCAAAATGTACGTTGACCCCTTGTGAACTACCACCAAGGCATCGTTTCCGAAACTTTTTTCCAGGGCGCGATTATTTTTACATATTATCTGCGTGACAAAGAAGTCGGATGGATTATAGCCCTTAATAATTGATTAAGATATTTGAATCAGCAAAAAAATAATTGGTCATAAAAATTACGTCAGATGGCAATCGGTCATCTTAACTCACCCCACAGCCATATCCTCTACAATCTAAGTAAACCCTGGTATTTGACCGGGATAACGCTAGTAAGAGGAGTTGTTAGAGTAAAAAAATTGGAAAAGATCTAAGATGGACGAAAAATACAAGACCTTATTAAACTAGTGTGCGAACCGTAAAAGTTGATTCTCATGAAGGTAAAGCGATTTTTTTGCGATTTGTTTAAGGAAATAAACCCATCATACCACCTCCACCTTAAATCGAAAATTTCCACGTATTAAAATTCATCGTTGTCGCAAATTGAGGGTTTAACGGTGTATTTGCATCGAAAAGGAGTTCCTGTTGCCACCGAATTATGAAGATTCTTGCAAAAGTAGGCAGAATTTTATTTTAAGAGTTATCTTACTAAGAACACTAACCAAATTTAAATTAACGTTAATATGGTGATTAAAAAAAAATTGTTTCTGTTTCGACTGAGTTTGTTGCGGGCTTCAGTGCAGGGCGCGACTCTTGTAAATTTAGCTTTAAAGTCGTAAATTTTATCACCAATTTAAATGATTTAAAAAAGTAATAAATATTATAGATATGACGTTCATAAGTGTTCCTTAAAAAACCGGGTAAGTGCGGGTCAGACTCGCGCGTTAAGGGTTCCGTACCATCACGTATTACTTCACCAGATTAATTTAAGATTTATACTTTAAAAAGGTACAGGTAGATAGGTATTACGGACAATGAAGAGATCGTATAAGGGTTCCTTTTTTTCCTTTGGAGGTGCAGAACCCATTTTAATGATTTTAATGAACCCATTAAAATGAAACCATAGGTACTCAATTAACCTAAAAATGTTAACGAAAGGGAAATTTTAATTGAAAAAGATTTAAAAGTCTACGGAATAAAAATAATTATGGTTTTAACATTATAAAATCAATCCAACTGCGCGGCATAGCATTGTAAATAGAAATATTTTTTTCAGATTAGTTATGGATATATAACCTTTTCTTGTATGGAAAAAAGGAGCGATCTTTCATTTCTAGAATTTTTTTTAAATTACAAGGGACAAATTACCATCGCCTATGGACATCTGCACCATCAGAATGCTTGCAGAGGCGTTGCCGGCCCTTAAAGAGGGGCTTAAGCCACCGGGAACTCTCAAAAACCGAACGAAACGCGACAACAATACAATCACTTGGCATGACAGCATTGCCGCCACTTCAGGCTGATCTTATGTGAGAAAGAGGTACTGGTACCCGGGCGCGACTACCCAATTGGGCTGCAGACAAAAAGAACTGCAAGCGTGGCGCTACCTCTAATTAGATCCGACTACCTCTTTAGAATTCACAGATAGCCTAAACCAACAAACACTATTATGCCTCGTTTACACTAAATCGGTACGCAATCTCGGAATTACAAAAATAATGGTTTTAACATGAAAAAAAAACTGATTAAACCGCGGGACATACTTGGTATTGGATAAATTGTAATTCTACTGTAAATAGAGAGAATTTTTATTAAGATGACTTTGTCGATACGCGGCCCTTTCTTGTATAGCAAAAAAGGGCTGCGATCTTTCTAGAATTCACTGATAGCCTAAACCAACAATCACTATTGTGCCTCGTTTACACTAAACCAGTATGCAATCTCGGAATCAAAGGAATCGTGGTTTTACATCGCTAGGATAACACTTGTAAAGGCTATCTCTACATCGGAGTTACCAGTTCCCGTTCTCTAACTTCTACATGAGGAGACGTTTGCTCTGTCGAAGGTACATCAGGAAGCCCTATAGTTAGGAAAGATCGCATATATATATATATATATATATATATATATGCGATCTTTCCTAACTATAGGGCTGTCGCAATTTAATTGGCCCATAATGTCCCACTGCTGGACAAAGGCCTATATATATTAGCGGAAGCTTGATATATGCTTTTCTATTTAAACTTTTTCTCAGTTTCATGTAAGAAGTTAAATATTTACTGAGTAAGAGACATCAGTAAATGACCTGTATCTTCAAGTAAAATTGCATACAAATCGGAGAAGCCCTTCCCTAGAGTCTAGATCAATTATACGGTTAAAGACTTTATTTTCTCAAGAGATTTACTTATGGAGCAAAATACAATATGAAATAGTACAACTGGGTATTTGGTCCATTAGCGTAATTATACTTACTTAATTGACTTAAGATTATTGAGCCTTACAGATATAATCGTAAAATGTATTTATTCGAAATACATAATATTAATTTATATTGATGACGTCATAGATACAAATCATTTATTGCGTCGTGTGACGTAATAAGAAACATTGGTCAGAATCTTCGACGTCCCCATAGGTTTTTATAATTCCGGGTTTCAATTTCTCAACTCAGTCGGTCCGTCAGTATGGGTGAGCGATGCGCGTGTCCAATCCCGTGACAGCCTGCCGCCCTTACAAGGATGTTCACTATCACATGCTATGAAATTTTTTGCGACCATTTTGGAATTAATCATTCATTCTATGATTAAGAAATTTTCACCCCGGAAAACCCCGGAATATCGTCAACATAAAATTACGGTGAGACGTGTCAGACATAAATTATCTTTACACTATCACATGCTATGAACATTTTTGCGGCCATTTTGAAGTTAATCATGCATTGGACGAATCAGAAATTTGCAGAATACATCACCATCACCATCGACAAAATCGTCACCATCATCATCACCATCACCATCACCATCACCATGAACAAAATCGTCACCATCACCATCATCACGATCATCATCAGCATCATTGTGTATGACATCCTGCTTGAATCACCATATTCTCTTATCATTATAGTGATATTTGACTTACTTAATGTGGATATTTTCACATATATTGATATCATATCATTTGGTGATATCCATATAATAAGGGAAAAGCAAAAATTTATATATATGATAATTTTAAAAACTAAATTATACGAGTTTAAATGAAAGATAATTTTGAAGAACTGCTTTTACGACTTGAATATACATTTTAAGGGACGCATTTCGCCTTACATTTAAGTGTCTACCGACGTCCATAGACAACTGTCGTCCAGGAATGCAGTACAGACTTTCCATCCCCGATAAAGATAAGTTTGGGAAATTTTTACAAACTTTCTTCCGTTCTAGAAAGCTGTTTAGTACTTGTTTGTGACGAAAACAATGTTACAATTTTAGTTACAAAGATGTTCTCCAAGTTATTTCAACAATCACGCGTGAAGCTTTAAAGCTAAGTGCTCGAATAGTAACTTAATTGTGAAGCAGAAATGCTGCGCTAAAAGCATTCGTGTCTTAGACGCAGCGGAACCGATTTCGCGCTTAATGCAGCTGTGAATGCTGCCTATCTCATTTATGTACAACCAGGTTTTGCCCGCTAATTTAATTACGAGAGGCAAACGACCAATCAGTTCGCCTAGGCGACTACTGACTCTCATGGAAAGCTGCACCACCAGGTGACTCGCAGATGCAATGCCAGCCTTTAAGGTGGGGTTTAGGCCACTGGGATGTCTCACAAACCGAACGAAATGCGACAACAATACCATGTCACTGGGTGTTATTAGTTGTGAATTTGTAGAGTTTGTGGGGATTCCGGGGATGACGTCAGACGGCGATGTGCCGTCATCGTTTGCCCCACAGCTACATTCTCTGCAGTTTAAGAGGATCCTGTTACTAGACTGGGAGAAGAAATATCCATACAAATAGATTTATAATCTGGTGCTCAAATTCTGATATATAATGTAGGGAAACTACTATGTATAACAATGTTGATTCCCCATTTTATAACAAACTAGCGTTGCCCACGACTTCGGCCGCGTAAAATTAGGTAAAGAGAATAGATTCAATTCTAGCGTGATGATATATAGCCAATGGCCTTCTTCGATAAATGGGCTATCTAATACTGAAAGAATTTTTCAAATCGGAGCAGTAATTCCCGAGATTAGCGCGCTGAAGCAAACAAACAAGCAGCTTTATATATTAGTATACATTTGTCTACGATGTATATATGTTACTGAAAAAAAACCAAATAAACATAAATTACCTTCAACCCTCTAATTGCAACAGATAACAATTACAACGCGTCTCTATCAAACGATGTCAAGGGAATTAAGAAAGAATGATCAATTTAATATCAATTTGACTGATAAAAATATGACTGAACCTATACGAGTGCCGTGATAATTTGGCTCTTTGTATTAGAAATAATTACAAAATTGTCTGCCAATGACATACTTATTGCTCTCACGGTGAAGGTCAGCAAAACTCCTGATTAAATATCTATATATTAATAAGTGAAAACTTTCAATACGATCTTAAGAAAATTGCGTGGACGGAGGAGTGTGAAATTTGACACATTGAATGAATGAATGAATAATCTTTATTGTACACAAAATAAAAAAAACAATGATTATACAGTAAATACAATGGTAAAAAAATAATGGATGAAGTGATTGTTTTAATTGTTCAAGTGAATTGACAATCCCCAAAAGTTCTGGCTCGATAAATGAGGTGCTATTTATATAAGAACAACGTTATATGCTAAATAACGAGTCTGACTTTAAACTTTACCAATGATAAACAGCAAGCAGGCTTGTACCAATCGTTTGGTATAACGTGTTAAATTCTTGAATATTAAATCTAAAGTGAAATAAAAAATCTCACTTGGATTCATTTTTTATTAAAAAAAATAAAAGGTAATAATGCAGTTTGAGGACTTTTCCCAAAAATGATTCTTTTTTTCTTCTGGAAGTTGTTGTTTGTACTCTAATGAGCGATATTCCGTCGGGTCGCGAAGCAATCGCTTTGGTTGCTTTGTGCCAAAATGCCCTATTGTAGCATTCATAACTTGAAAACTTTACGAAAAAGACGCGTTAGCCTGTTAGAGTGCAAACAACTAGATCGAGGAGAAAAATAAAACAAGAATAAGCATTTTTGGAAAAGTCCTCAAACTGCATTACCATATAATAAACTCAAACATCAGGTCTTAAGTGGTAGAAAAGGGCGCTCTAATAAAGATGGTGAAACATAACATTTTTAAATAAGGGTAAAACTAAAAGGAGGTTAAATTTTTGCCGAGGTCCAGAAAACGACCAATTACCGGACGTGCATTGTTTGAAGTTCTAACCGTAGGCGAGGACTTTAAAAATACGAGTTAGGCATTTCTTTCTTTCGGGGCTTACATAGCGCTTTTCTCGAAAAATGCAAGGAAATAAATGAAAATTAGGAACATTATTTATAATTTAATTAATATTAAAAGTTATATTATGTTTGTTTGTATTTCATAAGGCAAAGGTAACAGTCATACAGCCCAAAAGTAAAATTGGATACCGCCTGCTCGTTTGCCCCTTGTTATAAAAGAAAAATGCCAACTACGCCAACGGGCCAGCCAAAATGGTAACAGGGATATGGCTAATAGTTCAAGAGAGTTGCTATATATGAATTGTTATTCACCGGTGGTACTCAAAATCTTGGTTATAACATTATTTAAACACTTGGCACTAAACCAAATTGTACGGTGATATTATAAAACAAAGCAGTACAAACTTCTAAATTATATGGAACAATTACATTACAGCCAAATTAATTTTATATCGCCTTTGACAATAAATTATTTCAGTGAATGCAAATTGAATTCAGGTTATTGTTTCGCCAGATATTTAATTTTGTCCAGTCTATAAATTTTGTTTGAACTAATTTGCCATGTACGCAATTTCAACTAATAAATTACATTTTTAAATGCAAAATTGAATATCGTTTCACCAATACGACAAACAACTGCAGTAAAACGAAATTCTGCACATAATTTATTTGTAAGACAAGTTCTTCGCGTCATTTAAGATAATTTGTTGTCTTAAAACAGACATTCAAAGGAATAGTTACTCGAATATACTTAAGTACTTTGAAATTTAATACAATATACATTTGAAATCAGGTTTTTTTGGATAAACAGTTTTTGACACACCCTAATAGGTATAGTGCGAGCTTATATCAAATCGCAAGTTAACACGGGTTCTTTGTCACTTTTTTTTAAATATATAAGAGGCAATTAGGTCACCCTGAATGACTACCGATGCTCATGGACAAGTTTGCTACCATAGATAGGTCTCTAAATAGAAAAAATAGCGAAGACCATGTCAAGACACGCTTATATAGAAGGGTTTCGTATCTGATACGCTATAAACGTATTTGTTAAATAACTTCAAAAGTTGATCTTTTACTTTATATATTCTAGCAATATTTCTGTCTGCTCATAATTATGTGTTTGTAACCATTCAGTCACACGTTTATGTGTATGTGTGTTTTTATAAGAATACTGATGAAATAAAAGTATTTTATTTAGCGTGGTATTTTGTATTTTATGGGTAAAAGTAGTAACTTAAAAATATAGTTATATAGATCCATAAATTACATAACCATTTTTTTTTGCTGACGCTACAGGCAGAATATTAGCTGGATGTTCTGATTGTTATGTCTACTTTATTACCAGCTGCGGTTGAAACGGGACAGGTTCAACTGTAAATTGTCGACAGTTCTATTTAGTATTAACAAATAGATTTAACTGTTTTAAAGCATTGGATTTATTTAATTAGCAAATAAAATTGCAGAAGTCTAACACTCTTTTAAGATATTCATAATATGTGCTTTAAGTATGTACATAGTTATATCTATTTATTTTCTAATTCTGAATCACTGTATTTTTGAACGTGATAATGTTTTATAAATCGATGAAACCCTGCTGTACTCACGAATAAGCATGACCCATTGTCACTTTCCACTTGAGCCAAACTTGTAAACGAAAGTACAAAACAAGCGATACGGTGGCACGATCAGGCGTTCGGCGTTATCACGTAAAATTGTCGTCTTTAAACCGAAATTACGGAGACCAATTTTTTTATTAGAAAGACATTTAAAAAATATCATAGAAATGAATTTGGCATTAGCGATAATAATTAAATTAATTTAATAAATTAATAATTAATCAGTAGTAAGGTTTGTAAGTTTCATTTTTTTTTAAATTTATTTTTAATGTCCTTTCCTATTCTTTAAAATGATATCACTCAAACACTCGTCGTTATTTATTCGTCTTTCTCAATGGGCCCCTGGTGTTGCAGTTGTCCATGGGCGTCGGTAGTCACTTAGGAGTACCGCCTGCTCGTTTGCCCCTTGTTATATATAAAAAAAAGTATTCCTAATATTCTTTAAATAAAAAAAAGAAAAAAAATTAACTATATAAATAAAAGTTCCGGCAAAAATTTAAATCTTCTAAATTATTTTAAGTTAAGTTTAGTAGGGAGGGGAAACTGGAATATTAGACATACCTGAATATATTCCAAATTTGCGCTAAAAATAAATGCCGGTTTCTTCTTTTATATTTTTTATTCATAAGAATTTTAATTATTTATTTATAAGAACTTACGTACACGCCAACGCTTATAGATAGATAGATAAGCAGTTTATTGCACACACATTAAAGTAAAAAACAATTATAGACATATACAGCATAAACAATATGGTAGTGCAAAGGCGGCCTTATTGCTAAAAGCAATCTCTGACAGGCAACCTCACAATTTAGGAATAAAACAATAAGAGAACGGGATAGTGCAATATGATAAACACTTACATAGACTATACATACTACTAATAATATATATATATATATACATATAAATATATATTCAGCAAATATACATGATACAATACATAGAAAGATTAAGTTAGACACTATATATATTAGGGTGCGGCAGTCAGATAAAAATTGTACAATTGACGCGTGCCGAATCTCTTTAGATAGTGTATTCTACAGTTTTATAGATTTTACCGTAAAAGAGTTGGAATAAAACTGCGTGTGGCAATTTAGCATCTTAAGGCGATTATCACTTCGTGAACGTAGGTCATGATGAAGAAGACAGTTAGCACCAAGATAGGAAAAGCGTTCTTTGAGGTAAGAGGGAGTAAGGGGGTTGTAGAGGATAGCGTAAATGACACGGAATAGTGTAACACAAACGTAACACAATTATCGAAACTTACGGCATTTTTTCATATAAATAAACAACCTTCACGCGTATCAATCACATATAAACATGACTTATAATCAACGACACATAAAAAAAAAACAATTAGCTTTGCTTGTCAGTTCGGTCATGATTTGCGTTAGTATTGAAGGAGAGAACAATTTACTTACCATAGCACAAAGATATTTGCATCAAAATGGCACTGATCAAATATATCCTCTCCATGTTTGTTTGCGATGCACTACTGAACCTGTTTGTGAATAATATCGGCTGTTTTGTTGGCAACACGAGTCTCTTCTTCAAACGGCCGACGTGTTATGTTGTTAACTTGTTACTGCAGTCTATTAAATACTTTTCCATACCGCTTATCAGGTTTTCTCTCTTAATATTTAACACGATAAAGCTCAAGTTCCCTTACATCTTCGGTACGGTTTTTGAGGGCTCGAAGGTTCGTTTTCTAGATCCTTTGTGCAATTTAAACATCCGGGATGAATATCTTTTTAACCACGAAATCAAAGTTGATGCCAACTCTAATCGTGACTATATTTCTTTAAGTATATATGGCTGATTATAATATTATGATTATGGAATGTGATGACTCAGTAGTTAGGAGGCGTGGAATTTAATAAAGGACTGTGAAGTTGTAAGCTGGGCCTGGTGCTTTGAAAATTTCTGTTTAATTGTCTGGTGTCGAATTAACATTTATTTGGATGTATTCTTTTTGGCGTAGTTCGTGAAAAAAATCTAATTGTATACACACCGGCAGAATTAGCGAAACAAAAAAGGGTAAATATAAAATATAGTTAGTTTTATTTTTAAGTAATAATTAAATGAAATAAATTAAATAATAATACAAACAAAATGCATGTCATGGATTTCCTCAAAGTAACGCCTGATTCTATCAGCTAATATGCGTTTTTATTTTGTCATGGTTGTTACCCCTAATAAAAACCAAAAGCCACCTACCACGAAATCTTAAAAACCCCAGGACATACGAAGGTGTAATTTAGCAGAGGTCGTAGATAGTGGACCTCTCCTAAGAGCCACGATTTTGCGATAGGGCCGGCTTAAAAAGCCCTAAGTGCTCTCAGCAAGTCTTTATGAACTTTTTTGCAGGGAACAGCTAGAGAACTGATTTTTTTATTATTAATTAAACTATTACCACGAAGCCAACGAAATACTCGCTATACTTTTTGAATACAAAGTCTTTTAATGACACAAAAGTCAAAACAAAGAATAAAGCATTTGATAAATTTGGAACTGTACCACAAGTGGATAAACATAAATCATTTTCCAGCTTTGTAGTGGTACGCAATATCAGTGTGTCAAAACTAACAGCGTCTATGAAACGTTAAGCCCCAATTCCACCAGGGGGTAGCCCCGAAACGAATCACGTATGTTTGACAGCCGGGGTTAGGCACAGCGAATAATAAATCTCCACAAAACACGAACAAACCCCCGAAAAAATGCCCTCGAACGTACTTTGCAAAGCGCATTTTATTTAGAGATAGATAGACTTTCAATTAATTTTGTTTATAAGAACAGATAAACTGGGCTTGACATACATTTTAATATAAATTAGAGCATTCAAAATCTAATGTAACACCTGCAATTTACGCAATAAATATATCTTTATCTTTTATCTTTAACGCGTGACCCGCGGGCCTCATGAGTATCGCAACCCCTCTCTATGTGGCCCGCGAATGTTTATTAATTAGCGATTCAACTCTTAATAAATATAGTTAATAACTACATGTACACATGTAAAATTTAGCATATTTAATATGGTTTCTAATGTAGTAGATATAAGAAGACAACTATTTCCAAATTATTATTTTACAAGTGTGGCCCGAATACACCCAATTAACGAGGTGGCCCTTGCCTGCCAAAAGGATGCTGACCTCTGGTTTAATACGCTTTCAATACTATTGTAATTGTTAACACTTTTAGCACTATCTTCAGCGGATCCCAGAAAACAACTGACTCTACCGATCGTCAGTTCCTCCTCGCAACCGCTTATGGCGGCAATCAATCAAGACACAACTATCAGCCACTTTCACATCTAACAAGGCTGCAAACATTTACAAAACAAAAGGTATCCTTTTAAAGGTAAGCAGAACCAGAAGAGGAGGGGAGGAGGGGAGAAGGGGAAGAAGAGGAGAAGAGGGGAGAATACCAGCTGTAGTAGAATACAACCATAGAGCGGCCATCTACCACCGTGACGCCCATCTCATGACGGAAATTGCTGCCCCGAAGAAGCCTGAAAAATAAACTGGGTCTATAGAAGATTAAGTAAAATCGAAGATGACGATAAAACAAAAAAGAAAAAGCAGACGAGCAGAGTGACGATAGAAAACAAAAAAAAGGTAACCAGAACAAATCAAAGAGTCCCGAAGGAAGAACGTGTTCATGGATATATCACGTGGAAAGGTATATTTATAAACTGGGAGATTTTCGGTTAATGGCGTGCGGGCTGGGGAAGCGTGGATCGGAGCTTATTTCGCGACAGAATAGAAAGGAAATGGGACAACAATAAAAAACTTGTCCGCCCCCGAAACGTTCGGGCGCGTCCTGTTGCCGAAGCGACCTTTTCAGTTATTATTCCCATAGTAACATATTGTGTAAGAATATGGCTTTTTTTACAGACCTATTTCTTTATATAGTCACAAAAGTTCCTTTGACGTAATTATGCTTTTGTATTTTGTCCTAAAATCTGATTTTAATTATTATTTTTACTATGATAAGGTAAAAGAACGAAATAAAAGTAATATAAAAATATTTTTAAAACATGTGCTTACACTGTATGCTGTCTGCTGCGTAAATGCGTATAAACATGATATTTACAAGCTCATTACGCTTGAGGCTTTAACGTGAATGTGTTTTTAAATTATAATCAGAAAAAATGTTGTTAAAATACTTTTTTTTTATAATAGCACTAGTTGTGCCCCGCGACTTCATTCGGGTGGGCCACCCTTATCTCTTCGGGGATTAGAAAATAGTTTCCGACCGATTCACAAATCTCTTTTTTTTTGCCATTTTTAAACCTGCAATACATGTTCAAATTCAAATTATATTTTATTCAAGTAGACTTTGACAAGCACTTTTGAATCTTAAAATATTTTAAAAGCTACCACTGATTCGGGAGAGTTGAGCCACTAGAAGAATCAGCAAAATCTCGTTAGCCACTCTTTTAAAAAGTGGAGCGGAGCTGAAGCGACTAAACTCCAAGCAGTTTTATCTTTAATATAGTCCTCGGCAGTATAATACGCTTTAGGAAAAAGTGTGTTTTTAACATGTAGTTTCAATGTAAGTAGAGACAAATTTAATATTGCACCTGGAATTTGGTTAAAGAATCGCACATTCGCGCCCGCAAACGAATGCATAGAATTGTCATAAGCACAAAAATGCACAAAAATCGTCATAAGAATCGGTTAAAACCGTTTCGAAGGACTTAGAAAACAAACGCCATGACACGAGAATTTTATTACATTACTATCCATAAATAGATCTATTCAAACTACAACTCTTAACTCTCTCTCCAACTCTTTTTTAAGCAAAAAATTACAAACGATTATTAAAAACAAATGTAAAATTAATAGTGAATGTTGAAAGGAACCATTGAATAGCCGTAAAGGGAAAATCCATAACATCGACTCGCCAGACTGTTTGAGTGCATTTTAATAGAACGTTTAATACAAAGCAGGTGAACCTGTATACCGGCGGGTGCCCTTGACACATGCTCGAAGCACTACACTAATAGCTCGTTCTCCAGATTCAGCGTGGAAATAAAAGCATAATTTAAATCCTATTACAAGCGCGATAAGATCCATAAAGCCTGGTACACCTAATTAGCTAGGTAACCGCTTTGTAGAACTAGTGCAGTGAAACAGGATTTTGAAACCGAAACCAATTTTGAGTACAATTTTTTTTAAAGGAGCAAACGAGCTAGCGATTCACTCGAGTGACTATTGACGTCTATGGACAACTGCAACCCCAAGGGGTTCGCTGATGCCTTGCCGGCCTTTGAGAAATGAGTATGCTGTTTTCTTAAAGGTATCTAAGTCGTATCGTTTAGGAAATACCTAAGCTAGTTACTATATCTGCAAAAGGCGTGTGTGTGGTAAGAAGCTTTTAGAAAATCGTACGTTTTCAGACATTAGAACATCAAGTGATGAAGGTGTAGTTTGTTTGTGGTAATGAAATACAACGGTCACTAAATATGCTGGTATACGATACTTATTAAAGAGTGATTGTTGAATTGATTTGAAGAAACCATTTTTCCTTTATTTAATTTTTTTAGAATTTTGATTATTGCTCTGAATTATTACGAAATGGTCAAAAAATTGTCCGTATTGTTATGGTGTTTTCTCAGATCAGGGTGCCCGATAACCCCGCGAATTAAAGAAGTACTGACCTTGCTTGAGGCCTAACTCCCAAAAAAAAAACTATCAATCAATTCCTGATACATTTATAATATTTGAAAAAATAAGACTTACACATAAATAGTTGCATAACAACTAATTATCCTTAACATAATAGATAACAACATTTCGAATATAAAACTTGTATTGTGACTTATATCATGCTGCATATTATTCTGCATCGAGACAAAAGTTTTACAAGTGACTTCGAATTCTGGATCTAAACAATACCTCGATGCTACATTCGAAGGTTTTAATTACGAACCGAAATCGAGACCAAGCAACCGCTAAATTACTGCATACCATTGTGCCTCCTACAATGTACCACTCAACCATTTTCGTCTTATTATATTGAACTGCGATAGCCAAATTTTTAGGAAGCAAAATGATTTTTGTACTGTACGTGTTTATACAAACAGTATAAACTTGTAGCCGAAATATTAAAATAAAAAATAACAATTTCCATTAAAAAAATCTTTTTCGTTGTGATAGTTCTGCCCAATCTCCGAAACGGCTGGAGCAGTTTTGACGTACTCATTTTATAAGGTTATGCGGAAAGGCAGGAACAGGTGGAAAGTGGTCGGCAAAAAATGAGTAAGCTGGACCGCAGGTCGATAAGCTCAACTGCAACAAAAGAAGATCTTCCGCTTGTGACCACGCCTCACCGACGGTGTTCTTCGGAAGGTGTATATATATTGATCGTATTAGCTTTCGAAACCGAAACCAGTTTTATACAACTAGTGAATCACTACACAGAATCAATGCAATACACCACTTAGATTATTTCAACAATACCGCACTGTGCATATAAATTTATTATTTATGCCAGTACAATAGGGTTCATTCTGCCACGCTCATAATAGACGTAACATCATTACCCTGGATCTACTGTACCGCCATGGTACATCAAGTATGCATAAGGTCGTCCGCTCGTCTTAAGAAAAATGTCTCTTAGCCGCGTACTCGCAAGTTGTTAATGACGTGATCATTTGCAATTTAAAATCATAGATATTGTCGATGCGTCAATTTATATTACCATATTATTATTATTATTTTTATGTTACAAGGGGGCAGACGAGTAGGCAGCAGGCACCGAAGTGCCTACCGGCGCCCATGGATATCTGCACGACCAGAAGGCCAGCAGATGCGCTGCCGGCTTTTTCTCTACTGTTCAAAGGAAGCTGTGTCCAAAGCCAAGAAGCTATTACTAACTAGCTATTAGAGAAATCCAGCTAATTAAATTCCTTCAAACGAGCATTGCTCTTCAGTTTCTCGTTATAGTAATGATCTCCTAGTAAAGATTAAAGACGTACTAGCCTGTATATCCAGTTCATCTTTATAATAAAAACTAACTACACTAGACTCCAGTTCATCTTTATAATAAAAACTATATATAATAAATAAAAAAAGACAACAAAAATAATGTAATAGTATATGAACGTGTCTCCATTAACTTCCGCGCTCGTTTTACTATCAATCTTTGGTTACTTTGTGATCTAACTGTGTGTTTCTAACTTGGTGGTGTAATTAATCACGATATTATTAACGACGCTCAAATTAAATGTAACAAAAAATTAAAGCGATATTATACGCACGTGAGTCAACAAAGTTCCTCTCTCGCAGTACTATCAATCTTGGGTAACTTTATGATCGAGTTAGAATGTTCCTTAAAGTAACACGTACTAATAAAATCGCTTGTTTTACTTGAGTATTTCTAAAGTTACAACTGATATTATACAAGTTTAAGATGCTTGTATTATTAAACACGGGCACTAATTGTAGGATGGATATATATCAGCATTTGCCACTTGAATGTACACAATAATTAACACTCGCTATAATCTCGTTTTACATTCCTCATACGCACAATTTCTTCCTTCTTATATGACATCTCTCCAAAGGTCATAAAAGGCAAAAATGGGGATGAGAACTTTAAGATGGTGATTCTTAGTAATGTCAATGTATATATCCGGGGTTAAATTGAAGGCGACAACACAAGTCTTAATATCTAGGACTGGCCGAATTGACATCGTACTTGATACGTGTTGAGCAGTATTCAATATTAACCCTATACGGTCACAATATGTACTATTGCACAATATAATTGATCGTTTAAGGAACGCTTAAGGTGTTAAGTATACACAGAGTCTAAACGAGCTGTTTAAGCTTTGGTCTCTTGAACGCGCACAACGCTGTGATAAACGTCACGACGCAGCCGCGCTTGCCTTACACCGCTAACGTAGACAGCAACAGAACAAGATACCAATGTTGATGTTAATCTTATAATTAGCCGTCTGACACCGCATGCCGCACAACGCAGCGTTGTGCGTTACGGTCAAGAGACCGAAGCAGTACAAGTCCAAGCGGCAAGCCGTATTCTTAGAATCTAACTTATTCACATACTAACAGGTGAAGAGGGTCATACCACTACAAACGCGGTCATCACCACGAGAAAACCGACTGTGCAAGCACATTTTATCACATCTGCAACAAAAATTACTCCATTTCTTAATAAAAATAACCTATGTTTATTTTGTACCACTGACAATGTGATGCTAAACTTTATGATTATATGTTGAGTAGTTAAGACTGGAAAGCATAACGAAAAAAGGTTTTTGTAATATAAATTTTGTCTTTCGCGTTTAGGGCTTATGCGGTTTCTATTGTATTCTCTAAAAAATGTTACATTGGCTTGAACTGTTTAAGATCTTGTTTTGAAGGTAATAATAATAAATGATGAGACCTGCATTGCGGATGCATTCGACTTTATGATATCTTCTTATGCCTTACCTACACAAGAGTTAGGGGAGTCCATAATTTATCAATGAAACATTTCAGTATTTATAATATTCTGATTAATAAACACAAGAATTTTGTGCGAAACATTCTGGCGAAAATATACTCTGTGATTTAACATTTGACAGTCTTGTCAAACCTAATAATTCGTGGGATCGGCGAGTTCATACCCATAACTGTTGAGCGCCGAGGTATAAATAAGAGTGATTTTAATGGATACCTTGGAAATCTAGCGGGTACCCTTAACCTAAATTTATTTAAAAGCGACGGACAGTCAATTTTGTTATTAAAAATTTTATATAAAAATATAAGATCAAGCTTAATTCTTCTAGTTTCCATTATATTTATAATGTAAATTTTAACTCAGAAGTCTATGTTGTCTGTTGTGCTAATAGAACCCGAATGCGCGATGCGAGAGATCTTGCGAACGTGCGATCAGTTCGCGCGATCGCATCGTGACTTAGACATCAATATAAATAAATATATACATGACTATATGACACACGGACGTCTGTTCCTAAGGTAGACAATTTAATGCCTGTGTTATAAGTAACAGCCGCCTGTTATACACAAATATTTTTTTAGATATATATAATTACATACATATGGATAATACACCCAGACTCGAGGTGGGAATCGAACCCACGACCCCCGGAGGAGAAGGCAGGGCAGCCTAGCGTGATTCTTTCCTCGATAAATGGGCTTTCTAACACTGAAATAATTTTTCAAATCAGACTATTATGGTGAAAAAAAAGCAAATGTATACTAATATAAAAAGCTGAAAAGTTTGTTTGTTTTCTTGAACGAGTTAATCTCACTAACTACTGTTTATCAAAGAAGGCTATAGGCTATATATCGTACCCTAAAATCTTTTGTTTTTACCAAAGTTTACGCGTAGTAGCGAGCACTGCAAGTTAATCATAAAAACTGTGTTGTACAGTCTGAGATGAATTTCTTAGCATTCCATGGATTCGCCGTGCGGGTGCCGGGTCCATCGCGTTGCAGAGGAAGGAACCATAGCAGTGTTTTGAGCAAATTTCCTTAAAATTAGATGAAGTGTGGCCTTACGTTCCCGTGCGGCGAATATACGTTTGCGGCGCGTACTCGCAAAGAAGCACGCGCGCTTCTAGCTTTTGCCCAACTGGCCATGTGACAATGACCTCACTCTATGTCCATGTATTGCGTACATGATTAGCTACCTTTCTCTTCATCTAACGTAGATGTTAATTGATAATATAAAAGCACTTCAGGATGGGTGAAAGCTCATCAATGGACGTTTTTCAATAATAGTTGTTTAGTTCGTTTGTTTTCTTCCATAACTTGGTTAATTCACACAGCATTTGAAGTTGAACTCTAAATTAAACTTTCTTTTACTCTTTAATAAAAACATATCAATTTTTACGATAGTTAATTTTATATACTTCAAAAGTTAAGAAGCCTTTGCCAAGTTTAATTTAAGACGAACCGAGTGTTTTATCGTGTTCAAAGGTAAGTTCTTCTCGCAAGTTTTCTAATAAATTACAAACTATTTTAATTTATGAACTGTTAGAACTCGTAAAAATCATCATTGAGGTGAGGTTTTATTCAGTGGCCGACATTTCAGTCAACGGCTATGTTAAGCAGTTCTTACCGCGGCCGTGAAATGGACGGCTTTTCTATTTTTTTAATAAAGAGTGTCAACTACACTGCACTCTGTCTCTTTCCCGCCCTAAAAAAAGAGCGAGTGACAATAAATAAAAGTCAAAGAAGGTCCAATTTTAAACTTTGACATCAAAGAAAACACGTTCAAAAACGCGTAAAGAGACGAAGAGACGAATTCCTTAGCATTCCATAGAAATGCCGAAAATTAATAGAAAATAAAAGATTTTTTTTCGCATTATTTGTCTTTTTTATTTTTTTTATTTTTATTTTATGTACGAATGACAATGACTACATACTAAGTTATTAGTTTTTAGTTTATTTTTTAATATATTATCGACCTAATATAATAAACGTGAAAGTTTGTACATTTATGATTTGTTTTTTGTTTGTACATGTATGATTGACGCTCTTTTACGGAAAAACTACTGAATGGATTTTAATAAAACTTAACTAAAATATAGTTTATAGATCAAAATAACATTTAGTCTATAAATTATAAAAATATTGTGAGAATCCCAAAATATAACGATAAATGTAAAGTAAGTAGGAGAAAATTCTGCCATCTGCGAGCTATTCTGGTGTGCGCTGCAAAAACCGTTAGAGTTACACGTATGAATATAGTGTAATGCCGGAGCCAAACATAGCTCAAATTGTGTGTACATTTATGTCCTTGAAGACTACAAAGTTCTACAAAACTTTGCGGAGCTAAACAAAGTCCCCAGCCCCACTAGATGATCATTAAAATAATCATTCAAACGAAGCCATGTGTGGCTCCGGCATAAGTAGAAAATATTTACCTCAAATAGTTCTACGAAATAACCCGCGATTATTTCTCATGTTTAATGCCATTAACGCCAAAATAGTGAACTATTTTGAATAATATATATTTGTTATATTATTCAATAGTCTGGAAATGCTAAGGGGGGGGGGACCACCTTATGAGCAGACAGACGGACGGACAGAGCGAAATTATAAGGTTTCCTTGTAGTACTACGGAGCCCTAAAAATGGACATTGGAGATCTTTAGTTGGAGAAAGCTAGATTCATATCCAATAATAATGTTTATACGCTATACGGAGATAAGGTCTGATAAGTTTTGGATACAATATAAAATATTTTCGATTCAATTACTAGAAGTCGCAGCTAACACCGCCCAACTCGTATATTTTTGCTGTAGAAAGTGTATAAGTTATTTGGCACTAATTGGATCATAGACAATTGAAAGGCTAAATACGAAATCAATTAAATGTAAATAAATTTTAATTTACTCATCACATTTACTACATTTTCCAGTATTCTTCCTAAAGTATTGTCTAAAATATAGATTTTCCCCGTTTTGCACAGACAGATCATTATTTCATTATAAATACTTATTTATTTTATTTAATCGTATATTACAAACGGACTTATAAAAACCCCAAAAAATCTAATAACAATTCGAGACAATTCAACTAATACATTAAATTTAACGGTAAATTAATAACACGTGCACAGCTAAGCCGTTTAACGTTAAATTAATATATTATGTGCATTCATAAACTATTCCACGTTTGATTAATGATTATGTACAATTTTAAACAAATCGAATTTAAACTTAACGCGTACTCATAAGCTGTTTAACGTTGAATTAAATACGTGCTCTCAATAGCCGTTTAACGTTAAATTAATTACGTGCTCCCATAATACATTAGACGCTAATCTAAATGTACGTGCCCTTCGTAAAATATTAAACATTAAAATAAATAATACGTCTATAAGTTAACCATTCTACCATATTCAAGTATGTTTAGACTTTTATTACAGTGTAAAATTAACTCAACATTATGAAAGACCCAAATTCTAATAAAAATTATAATTGCAACGTCATAAACAATTTCGGAAACGGGATTAATTTGATAATGTTAAAAAAGGAGAATATTGTCTATGACTTACGCTATCATTTTCTAGAAACCTCTGGTCGATCAGTTGGTATTTCTTTGGCATCTATTGTGGTTATTAACTAACAGGAAGTACTAGAAAAAGTTGGCTGCTTTTTTTGGTAATCGCGCTCTTTGTTACTATATTTCGTTTTATAATAATTATGTCTTATTAATAACTACGTACGTAACCCGTAAGGTGGTCCCCCCCACCTAGTATTTCCAAACTATTAGACGTAAAGACATGAAATTTTCCATGTTGATAGAACATGCTAAAAACTCGTTAGGAAAGTTATTTTGAACAAAATTGGACCAGAACTTTTAAAGTTATTTAACATCTACGTTTATAGCGCTTCAGATACGGAAACCTTCTATATAAACGTGTTTTGACACGCTCTTGGCCATTTTTATTTAGCATTGGCAACACCCGGTGACGGTTTTATTATTTGGCACTTTTTTCAACATGCCCAGAAAATACGGGGATCAAACTAAGTACTTTACGCCCTTTATTACAGTTAATACCAAGTTAATTGGGCTTAAATGATCATTATTATGATACCTATTACTAATATTTAAAACACAAAAATATTTTAAGCTGAGATTTAAACAGAGAGTGAAAAAATCGGCACTTCGGATAGTAAGGTTTTGCAACCACTAAACCGTACATGGAAGGATATCAAGAAAAGATCTGAAGACTGAATGAATGAACGATTTCGAATGAAATATATTAAATACTTTTTCTTTCTTTTTATTTATTGAGAGCTTACGTTACAATTATTACCTTAGGTAATGGTCATTTGTGTGAAATATTAATACAAATACAGCTTCCACTGATTATATGTATTTAGAAATAACATACATTTTATATTTTTAATCACCTAGTCTCTTATTATTTTTTGCCGAGTATGACAATATCAATATCAGTTCTTTTTTAACAAAGAGGTTTTATTGGCTGTAATTCGCCACATACTTTCGCAGGTCAGATCGCAATCGTACTTTTTAATTATTTTTACTTGGCAACCATAAAGATAACATTTTTTTAATTTAGGGTATATCAATCTCATGATAGCCCTTATACAATTTTATTATTGACATATCAATCATTATTTCATCTTACTATTTATTATTAACACAAGAATTACAAATCCAAGATTCAACATCGCTGCCACAATCCGTTTTCTCTGCCTCATCCACATCCATCCATCCACGGCGGTCCCGAGCCCAAACCTCTAATTCCTCAAGCCCGGTATTGCTGCGACCTATCATTGCCAAGAACTGCTATAACACGATATGGCCCTGTGTACTGGGGTAGCAATTTCTTGCTCTTGCCATCGTAAATGGGGAAAGTGCTTAAAAATTTAACAAGTTCACCCTCGCTATAAAGCCGTGATGGTTGTCTACCTTTGTCATATTGTAGTTTTTCTTGTTCTTCTTCTATTCTGTCCTTTACTTGTTCCCTTATCTTAATGACACTTTCTCCTTCCTTTTCTTGTCCAACCTTATTCAGCCTCAGGTCAACTTCTACATTCATACAGGTGCCAACATGACTCCAGCGGGCGTCCATCCTGTAGTTTTCTGTGTGGTATTATTTAATCCCCAATCACTACGTTAGAAAAGGGCAAGTTGTTATCACCATCGAAGAACTGTAATTTATCGGTACCCTTGAATACAAAAACATGTGGCTGTTCTGTATAGGTCTGTCCTACCAGTAAGGGCACATCCAAATAATGATCATCAACAACCTGACAATTAACATTAGCACTAACTCCATCACTCTGTCATCATAACCAAAACGTTTCCTATCGACCTAGCAATTCCGTTACCGAATCCTTTTAGTGCAGTTAACGCGCTCTCATAAGGGAGATTTAAATTACTCAATTCGGACTTTGCTAAAAGACACACAACAAGATATATATTTCATTCATTCATTATTTATATTATATTATACGATCGAATGACTAACTAACTAACTAAAAATGGTATTTTGCTTTTCAACAGAGTATGCAAGATACCCATAAAGCGATGCAATACGAAGTACGCCCTACTACTATTTACAGCCAGTTAGATCATTACGTACCTCACAATAGGCATGACGACAGTAATATGAAATCATTTAAATTATGTGTGTATCTGATAAAATAAGATACATTAATCTTCACAAACGTATTTATTTGTATATTGCGAGCGATATTAATTGGAATTAACAAAAAAAGGAAACCACACAAAATACAACAATCCGCCATGATAGCTAGAACACCCAGCAGAGGGAATGACGTTACCGTATAATATAAGTGCGTTCCAATAAACGATCGCAACCTTTTAAACTTCTCATTCAGATATCGACATTTGACGACTACGATCGCTACGGTCGCTGCGACAACTTCTAGTTGACGATTAGTGGAACGCACTATTAACATAACGTGACGTTATGACAACTTAAGAGGGTTTCGGAGTGAATTTCAATCTTTAAATTTGTAATGTTTTGTTGCTATAAAAACGTTAATTTCTGCAGAAATATTTTTTTTTTGCAAATAGTAGATTAGAAGCCATTTTTCAAAATTTGTCTTCATGTCTATTTCAAATGGCACTATCAAACTTCATTCATCAATATCTTTAAATTGATATGAGAGTAGAAGTTTTATATGGTCATCTTTACAATTTCACACATGCGTAGTCTCGGATAAATCGCTAGTTTTTTTTTTTTTATATTTCTTCACATTGTAGCGGCTGCTACATAGCAAGATAGCAATGATGTCAAGTGGAAAAGGTTACACCAAAGCAAACTAGATGGCGCTGTGAGTGTTGTTAAAGAGATAATAAAAGTAACACAATATATTAATCTACCGGCCCAAATCGCGACTTATATCATTTTTTGACGTGGAGATAAAAAGGTACGCGACACGACTCGAGAGAGTTAAAATAAATAACATAGCGTAAATCGCTAAAGTTGTGAGGCAAAAAAGCCAATTTTATACTTAAATACAACATCACAGATTAAAGAAAGGTCACATATATAAATAAAAAAAATTAGCCTCGAACATTTGTTTCTTCAAAATTGGTAAGTAAAATGCAAAGGAAAAATTTGAAATCTGCGCCAGAAAGAAAATGGCGTTAGAGTCATAGATATTGTAGAGTAGTGTATGTATTTTACATATTTCACAAATAGTCTTTTGTTAAAATGAAAGAAATTAATAATTATAATTAGTAATATTAACGAATAACATGTTAAAATTACAATAAAATATAAACTTAAATTTGCACGCTGATTTGTAAGTATGGTAACGCAAGATTCTACATGATAGAATGGATTTAAGTATACTGTAGAATCAAAGGACCTTGTTAACAAAAAAGTTAATATATTTACCATAACTCATACATTTTTTTATTAATTACTATTTAAAGTCCTATCGCTGAACGAATAAGGCTTATAAATAATACTATATTTTTTAAAATGATAAACTAGCGAAATACAGACAACAATATAAATAAATCTTTTAATGTTCGATTAAAACCATTATGCGTAAATAGCTATGAGTTCATCGGAATAAGCAGTAATATACTATAGAGGTTTTTGGGTAGAATAATCATATATATTTCGAAACAAATCAGTATTTATACATTTAGCTATTAACAAAATATGTCTGTGTTGCCAGATCTGAATTTAAATATTGTTTTATTTTTCATGCGCGCAGCCGTCAGGCGTACGCTGCTAAATAGGTCGGATTAATGCAATTTGTTTAACCACTACAATATCATTAAAGTATGATTTCAACAAATAAAATAGAATACTAAGCAAAATCTAACAAAGTGCTAAATAAATATCAACAATATTTAAAGAACAAAAATAACGCTCGTATGTTAAGACCATATTTTAAAAAATCATCATTGCAATGCAGGATCATTGTCAGCTAATACTAAATTAAGTTTACTTGCATAATAATCTGTGACGATCCCGAAAATTTTTCTCATGTCCAAGAGTATTTAAGAGTAAGGCGTGCGTGGGTTGACGTTGATCATCTCAGTTGTACTGGAAATTAAAAAAATATTAGTTGGAAATAAAATAAAAATATTATAATTATTAAATTTACAACAATTATGACAAAAATTTACTCTCTGTCATTTGAAATAATACTAAATTGAATACGATTTATGCACAAGCGTCTGTAATCTCTTATATACAAACAGTTGTACCGTCTGCCTTTTTCAGCGTTGTAATGAGTAAAAACTACATAATATATATGTTACTACTGTTATCCCCCCCCCCCCTTAAACTCGGTAGATTTATTCAGCGTTATAGGAAAACGCATTTTAGGAGTATTCTCGTACAACGCGCTTATAGGACCCCGAATGCGCACAATATAATGTTATACATATTATAATATTTTATATTATAGAATAATATTAATACGTTATAAGAGTACCGTGTTATAGGGGGAATTACAGTATTTACGACTAATTAAATAATGGTCTAAGAATCGAAAAGACTGCACAAATACTTTTTACTACAAAATTTCATAATATACTTTTACTGTATTAATATGTAATGTATACTAATAAATAGAAAAATCGTCCGACGTTTGACGTCGACTTACGATGAGATAGTAACATTCTGAGTAACAGGAACTGGTTCCACGTATCGGGAATGGGGAATAGGAGGGGGATATCTAGAATATAGAAAATACATTTGACTATTCTAACTTATATTAATAATTATATTATCTTCCGGAAGCGAAGCTCAAGCCTTAACTACGAGAGATTAGGGTTACAGATTAACGAATCTTCTCACAATGGTTGCCCACTCATGCAGCCTTGTTTATCCGGCCCTATATCCAACCAGCAAGCAAGCATTATTATTATTTTATCTGTAACCTGTTGTTGTCAAGAGAAGGTTCTTAAGTAATTAAAAATTAAAAATACTTAAGCAACATTTACAATTATTTCTAATGTAGTCTTAGCGCTTTTGACAATTTGAACTATTTAATGTATCCTTAAAAGGGAACTTGACGGAAACGGGAACGTGAACGGGGATAATATTATAGGACAATAGATTGTAATAAATAGTAAGTAACCCAACGTTCGGACAGGACAACGTCAGCCGTGTCCGCTAGTGAATCATAATTATTTTCATCACTCCCTCCTTATAGCAAATAACAATGATCGGTCCCTTGAGATTCGTTATAGAGAGTTTTCACCGTGTACAGATTTAAAGTGTATTATTAGAAGGGTCTCACCTCTTGGAGCAGCGCACGTGCACCACGAGCAGCACGATGCCGAGCAGCAAGCAGAGCGTGCCCACCACCACGTAGGCCACGCCCAGGAACGGGTTCTTGCCGCCCAGCAGCGACGTGGTCGAGATGATGAACGACTTGGTGCCGTCGAAGTCCGTCACCGGGTAGTCTGGTGGGAAAATGTCGAAGCGAGACTTCTTTAGCGCCGTTGCGATTTGCAAATTTTTTGAAGTAAAACTTCTTTAAGCTCGCTTGACTTGGGAAGTAAGCTGGTGAATGTGAGCTGAGAGCGTTACGGAAGTATGATGGTGGAGGTGTACGGAAGTTTATGTATGTTAGCTTTAAAGTGTTTAATGTAGAGTTTAAAGTCAAAGTCGCCATCTATCGACATTGACTGACATCACCGTTACCGTCATCTCTGACGATTCGTTTTTACGTGTTTTGGGAATTCCGGAGTGTTAATGTTTGTTTTATGTGATAAAATATTTTGGGCATTGATGTTTCCTTTTTGTTTTAATAATATTTATTTAGAGCAGTTACAACATCGGGAGTACAAACAAAATAGAAGCGATAATCCTGTAAGAAGTAACAAATGTGGTGCAGTAATCATCGAGTTCCTCTGTTACAGAATTTTTTCGTTCTTAACATAAACTTACAACAAAATACAAACTTATATAAATTGACTATTAAAATTATTATTACTCCCTAAGGGTGTATAAGTTTGTGATATGTGTGAATTTGATGAATAAATAAATAGAAAGGCCTATATGACACACTGACGTCTGTTTTTAAGCTGCCCATAATACAGGCATTAAGTTGTCTACCTTAGGAACAGACGTGTGTCATATAGTCATATATAATTATTTTATTTAGTGTTATTGAATACTTACTGTATTCAACTTTAAGTTCATAGTCTCCTTTCATGAGTCCAGTGCTGAATCCGTACTGAGAATGGTCCACTCTTCGATAAAGCTTCCGGAATGTCGGTAGGGCTGCTGTTCTCATCCAAACTATTAAATCTTCATTCTGTTAAAACAAAAAATAAATAAAAAGTTGTTAAGCATATATGCAGAATAT
The DNA here is from genome assembly GCA_024363005.1 of Charaxes varanes. Taxonomy (NCBI): domain Eukaryota; kingdom Metazoa; phylum Arthropoda; class Insecta; order Lepidoptera; family Nymphalidae; genus Charaxes; species Charaxes varanes. Next base: position 8,779,503 of record JANCMC010007202.1, on the reverse strand, counting down.
GATTTAATATTAACATATTTTGTTGTGTAATAAAGATGAGTAATAAACGATAAGGGCTATATAGATAGAGATCTCTGCAAGTAATGTAAAAAGATAAATATGTATTGCTAGCGACAAACAGACGTTGTCTTGCCCGCTATTAGCCAGCCAGCCAGCCATTGTGTCTTCTCCATAAAATGGAATGTTGCCTGTATGTTTTATGAAGTAATAATTTTAGACACGTCAGTCAAAAGGTCTAGAATTAAAGTTTGAAGTATTCTGAAGTAGCGACCAAATGTGAATTTTCTGATGACCTTTTCTGTACTTCTTTTACTCTACACCATCCCCAAAATAAGCGGAATGAAATAAAAAAAAACAAAGACTAACATACAATGATTGATTTTCACATTTACATAGATATAGATAAAAGTGAACCCGATAAGGGTTTAATAATTTCGTAGAAATTTTTAGCCTAATAGCTCTAATTTGAATCCGAAATCAAAAAGTAAGCCAAATATGGATCAACACAAAAAATATGAAATTTTAAAGGGTGACAGCTCTTGGAACATTATAGTAGATTAGTGCCCTAAACGTCTTGTATTTTTTTCTTTTTTATTGAGTTGTATTTTCAGCCCATATCTTTTGGATTCAATGCATAACATTTCATATAAAACTTAATGGGAAACATCAAAAGTCTGTGGTAAATTTATATAAAAACCAAAAACAGTGCATTAATGAAAAACTGTGCAACAATGAAATTTCATACAACATTTCTACATTATTTTGATTCTAAGCAGAAAATAGGTCCTTTGTTTTGTATAGGTTTTGTAATGATAAATGATAAGATAACTGGATAGTTGAAAGAAAATATGACATTTTAATGGATATCTCTTACAGCATTCAAATAATGACATATATACACATTATGTATGTTATGTCATTTTTAACTTAAACAGTAAAATATACAGGTTGAGACACTTACAATACTCAAAGAGTTGATATTTGATGATCGTATAGGACGAAAAAATTAACATTAAATGTAAATATCAATTAACTACTACGTGAGATTAAGAAAGACTTGTCTAATTATGTACGGAACTTCACACTTTAGTACTTACGCAGTACAGGCAAAAATACCTATTTCACTCATCACTTATTTATATATTTAATATATAGCCAAAAAATGAACTGAATTATTAATTTTATTTATTATTGCTGATTGACAAACGGCTGATTTGCAAGCATTGTTGGAACAATATTCCGATTTATGGTTAGATGAATTGGGAACGTTCACAAAATTTAAAGTCGAACTAAAACTTAAAGAAAACACTGTACCTAAATTTTTTAAAGCACGCCCAGTACCATTTGCTTTAAAGGACAAAGTTGAAGACGAGTTAGACCGTTTAGTAGATTTAGGCATTTTAGTTCCTGTCAATTATTCCGATTACGCAACACCTATTGTTCCCGTCTTAAAAGAGAATGGAACAGTAAGAATTGCCGGTGATTTTTCAGTAACATTAAACAAAGATCTTGTTATTGACAAATATCCTCTACCGCGTATAGAGGAGGTCTTTGCCAAGTTAGGCGGAGGCGAGTATTATTCTAAAGTAGATTTGAAGAATGCCTATAACCAATTTTTGCTTAGCGATTCATCTCAGTGTCTTACAACAATTAATACGTCGAAAGGTCTATTTAAATATACGCGATTAGTTTACGGGCTAGCAAATGCGCCAGCAATTTTTCAAAAATCAATGGAAACTCTACTTTCAGGTATTGAAGGTGTGAGTTGTTGGCTGGATGACATTTGCATAACCGGTCCTAATAAGAAAGTTCATTTAGAACGCCTTAAGGAGGTTCTGAGTAGATTAAGTGAAGCCGGTTTGCGTCTTCAAAGAGATAAATGTGATTTTTTTAGATCGAGTGTTACATATCTTGGGTTCACTATTAATAAAAATGGACTTCAAACGAGTCCTGACAAAGTAAATGCTATATTAAAGGCTCCTGAACCGACAAACGTAACAGAAGTAAAAAGATTTCTTGGCGTGGTTAACTTTTATAGGAACTTTATTCCTAACGCATCTGCCTTAATGAGTCCGCTTCATGACCTTTTGCGATCTCTCAATAACATCTCTGGTTCTCCTGATAAATTGGATTTTAAATAATGTAACTTTTGTACTGGTGCTAGTGTAGTATTCTCGTGTATTAGTGAAACAAACATATCGAAAAAAGATTGCCATTCTGTGTATTTGCCAGAGAATTTTGGTAGGGTAATTCTCGGTAACTGCACCTCATGTCCTTTTGCTCCTACTTCATGTATGTTGTCGGCTTTCGACAGTGATGCTATTGGTTGGTCGGTAGCTAAACCAATACAATCTTTCAATAAACTTTTATACTGGATGTACTTTTCATGGAAAGCGTCTTGTAAGTCTTCTTCAAAATAAGGTAAGTGTAGTTCATTTGTATTTTCAGTAATTTTAAAATGGGTTTGCCTAAAATTTTCTTCTAATATATCTAATGCTTCTAGTCTCGTGCTTAAATAAGAGTGTTTTGAGCGAAGTTCCTGGTTTGATTTTTTAAAATTCCTTTCTGATTTTATTACCTGCGCAAAACGGTCATATTGCCCTTTCACAAGATTATTGATCGACTCCATTTTAAAATATATTAATTTTTCACACTCAATAACTCGTTAATAGTTAATCGTCAATATTCGTTGTTGTTACTCTGTATTATCCTTTTATACTCCCTCTATACTCCCTCTTTACTCCCTCTATATTCCCGGGTTTCGGCACCAACTGTTAATTACTCTTGTTAATAAAACTCGTATATTTTCTCGTATTGTACTTTTTATTCTCGTGGTTTTTCTTGTTATTTTTCACCGTTGCTACGTTACATATCTCTTTATAAAAAACCAACAAGGAGTTTTTACACAACAATTAAATATAAAACTCGTCGTCCGTCAAGTTAAATGTAATTATACCTTAATATTTATTATCATGATATTACATGCTGGTCTACCTCTCCGTCAAGGCATATCAGAACAGGCACGACCTTCATCATTGAAGATACCGATTAAGAAGAAGAATAGGCCGGCAATGCATTTAATAGCCTCTTGGTCATGTATCCCGCTGTGGCGAGTAGGGTGTACCCTGGTCTTTAATGGGTATTCCGGCATTGGTCGGTGAGTCCCACACTCCCAGCCCAGACTGTCTCTCGTATACGAGTATAGATTCTGTTGGCATCTGTAATAACATTTTCCAGGGAATAAAAATAATAAAAAATGTATAAAAGGCGCTTCATCATGCACATGTCCAAGGGTGACGTTGGTCACTTACGTAACCTGCTGTCTGCTCGTTTGCCCTTCGTAATATACAGAGAAAGGTACTGAATCCACGCGGGAAACCCAGTCACATATAAAATGAAAGTACCAGGTAGGGTTACGCACGATATGAAGAGACAAAAACTCAGTCGAATATTCAAACACGAATTAAAACCCAGTGGTAGTAATGCTCACATGAGAACATTTCAAAGGTGTAACCATTCAACCGTTCATTATGAGACCATTCGTTCTCATTCATGTGTGAATAAAGTTCAGAACCCATTAACGCTGGTAGCTGGTACTACGTGATATAATTCGTAGTATAAATGCATATATACATATGTAGTTATGTAAATGTATATAGGCCTAGGAGGTCGTGGCCTAATTAGTGGTCGCTAGGTTACGTAGCTCTTACTGCGACCGGGTGACTGATAGTTGATCCATTCTTGACTGGCCCGTTGGCGCAGTGGACAGTGACCATGTCTTCGTCGTCGGGCAGACATAGAATAAAAAATAATAAAATAGATGTTTAAAGTGTGCAAGGGCGGCCTTATCGCTTAAAGCGATCTCACAGAGTAGATGGGAATCGGTCGTCTTAACTCGCCCGACAGCCACATCTTCTGCAATCTAAGCGGATCCTAGTACTAGATCGGGATAAAGCTAGGAAAATAAAGAATTAAGTACTTTATTTCTAGTTGAAACTCAAATATATGGCTTTATTAGGATATCTTGTTTGTCTACAGCGTTATATGGGATAATACAGCTGTTCTCAAAGTTTGGAAAGCAACCCACGGGTGTACTATAAGAAAAAAATATTGTCTTGCCTTTAATCTACAAGGTATACGAAGACTTCTCTTTCTATCTCACTTCAGCTTCTTCTTCAGAGCGTTATCCCGGTTTATACCATGGTTTGCTTAAATTGCAGAGGATGTGGGTGTGGGACGAATTAAAATGATCGAATGACGTCTGACGTTATCCCCGGAATCCCCGGAATCCCCGCAATCTCTACAATCTCACGACTAACATCACTCAGTAATACATTAATCGGGACCAACTATTTTAAGCGCCTACCGAAACACAGAGGAGTTTTGAAAACCAGTGTTAGAATGGATCACCTATTGATCAACCGGCCGCGGTACATACTTGTTAACCTAGCCATAGACTCAAATACCGGTTTAAGCTACGACCTCTGTATTGAGTTAAAAATAAAAAAATTAAATTTTAACTACTCCCGTCTAAAATTGCGTTAACACGAAATGTATGTATGAGGCCGTACAAATACAAGTAACTAGCAGAGTGGGAGTGGGATAGTGCTAGTCAGTGGTATATTAATAATAATAATAATAATATAGGTGTATTGTAGCCAATAAACCTGATATAGTGTTGGTATATCGATCAGCGCGCCGGGCAATGATTGTTGATATAACTGTTCCACATGACGATAATCTCATTAGAGCTGAAAAAGAATTAGCAATGATAGAAATATTGGGGCGTTATCCATATTATTAGGCTTCCGTAGTACTACAAGGAACTCTTCTAATTTTACTCTGTCCGTCAGTCTGTCTGCCCGTAAGGTGGTCCCCCCTAGCATTTCTAAACTATTAGACATAGAGACTTGAAATTTTCTATGTTGATAGAAAATGCTAAAAACTTATTAGCAAAATTATACTCTACGAAATCGGACAATAACTTTTGAAGATATTTAACAAATACGTATAGCGTGCCAGATACGGAACCCTTCAATATAAGCGTGTCTTCTAAAAAAAATCAATACATCAAATGTTTGAACGAAATTTCTGGTGTAAGTTTTAACTTGTGGCTTAAAGATTACGCCACCACCTCCAAGATATTAATCTTGTACTGTTTACGTAATAAACTGTGCATGTATATGTATTTGAATGTGTGTGCGTGAATGTGTGTGTGTGTGTTAGATTATCACTTATATTATTACAAAATAGCATCATCCCTTTAACATATTCTTGGGCGTAAAGAATAAATGAAACACCTTATTTATATCAACACTTTTAGGAGCTTACTCTGATGAGGGTAGACAATACGCTGGCATATTAAATTACATTTGACGCTATAGGTAAAAAAGGGATAATCCTCAGACGTCCCTTTCTTTATTGGACGAGGTTTACTTTGAGTTTGTTTTTTGTTTACAGTAATTCCCTACACGTTAAAAGTGGGGATCGATTTACGAAATCTTTCTAATTGTTATTATCTCTATAGGCAGGAAACCTTTCTTAAGCATTTCTTTCCGCGACGGGGTGATAGAGTAGATTAAGAATAATTTTTTATCTAAAAATTATAATAATTTCATTTAGATTTATCTGAATTCGGGGTACTTTGCCTCTTTGTCATTTTTAATATACAAGTAGGTAAGAGGAACTAGGGTGCCCTACCTTTGCACGCCGGGTTTCTGTCCGTTCCACAGGTAGTCCTCTATGTACCGCTTGTGTCCATCTTCATGGTCACCGTCCACGTGGTTTATGAGGGGTTCAGCCTCCACTGACCCTGGAATGTTAATTGGTTCCGTGTCTAATTAACGTGAAAGGTGAAATTATGATTATTTGGCTATTTTGCTGAATTGTCTATCAGTAAGATTAGTTCTAAAGGGCCCGATCTATAAACTACGTCACAGGAATTTTACGATCTTATAACTCCCTCCCAGTCCATGTTACAGTTATTTTCTAAACCCCATCCATTCCCCTTGGTGTGACATCTTTTTCAATTTTATGCACGTATTAAAATTTATATAGCAGTTTCAAATTTATATTAATTTTTTTAATGTTTTTGATTTTGCAAACAGCTTTTGACCACTCTTTACCCGTTGACACAAAATGTCACATTTTGTTGGCATCCTACCTCCTCTTTAAGTGTGACATGATTTATGGATGACCCCTAGTCAGTCTTTTCTAATAGATTTTCCTCTAGGACTAACTAAAAATTTTAGAGTTCATTATTCCTTAATATTTTTATGAAATATCAATATCTTGGTAAATCATCGGGTTTAGGGGCGAACTAAAATTCTTGAGGTACTTAGTTCGAACCCAAACCTAGCTGTCTTTATCGACTCATCAATTCTCTTAAAGTTATTTAGAAATAAAAGTAAAGACAGTAATGGCAGTATAAAATAAAAATATAACTATTTGACATCGGACGTCCTGAGATAGATAACCCCGTTTATAGGTAAAAGACGCCTGTTATACACATTTTTTTTGTAGAAATATATAAATACGTACCGTTGTTTTTATTAAATCCGAGTAGGCCGTATTAAATATAAGACGAGGTCTGTATATACCCGGCAGACATTGTCTTGTTTAAATTTTGACTCGACTGCTGCTATAGGCGAATTTAGCAAAGTTTTTATCCATATTTGTTGAAATTAGGAGGATGTTATCTTGTGGTCATATTATATTGTCATACTTCATATCTTTTTATTTAGTATTCTCCACATAATATCCTTCATTCCTTCACCATAAAACGTGACAATGGCCGAATATTTTATGAATTAATGAATAGTTTAAAACAATCTTATACGTTTTTCTTAAGTATAATCTACTTGATGATAAAATATATGATGCTACTGAAAGTGCATCTCCAGCCCTTTTTATCCCACTGTTGGGTATAGGTCTCTCACTGTTTGTACTACCTGCTTTTAACGGCCTTGAAACGCTATATATCTTATATATTAATACGTGAAGCGAAAACTTTACGTACCATATTACGAAAATTGCACACACGGAGGAGTATGAAATTTGGCGAAATTGTATTTCATATAGAGGAAGGTGTGCCAATGCTAATATCTATTTATATTATGTAATATTAATATATTAAAATACCTAAATAAAATTAAACAACAATTTCAGACGACTTACACATACGTCTATTGGATGTGACAGCAGTATGATGTATTAATTGTCAAATTCTGTGAATAGAACAATATATGCCGTTGCACGCAAAAAGGTTTGTGGGCAAATTTCGGCCAGCTGGCAAACTCTAGTATAAATAAATATTCCAACACTACCAGTAGCATCTTCTTTTATGTTCCACAAATAATTCTGGGACCTCATTATGAAAATTTGAAACAGAATAAACTAATTATAGCGCTGTTTTATTTTATCTGTGTCAGAATTCCCGGTGACCTAATCCCCTCTTTACAGGCCGCCAACACATCTCCGAGCCTTGTGGTGGTGCAGATGTCCATGGGCATCGGTAGACACTTAAGTGAACCGCCTGCTATTTTGCCCGTTGTAAAGTAAAATAGAAAAAAATGAATAGTTAGGTATGCATCATCGAAGGGCATTTGTATGAGTTTACATGGATTTTGCTTATAAACTTCATACCTGTCATAAGGCTTTTATGACTCTTCTCACGCGTCACCTGCAGATAAATAATAGACATTCAAACAAAAAAAAACTGTAACTTAATTTAAAAAAAAAGTATAGTGAGTCATTGAATTTAAAAAAACACCATGGAGTTTATGCAATTTATGCGTGCTACCTTAGCCTATAAGTGTGGTATACGATGGTAACTTTAATTAATAAGAAATGTAAAACATCTTATTTATGTACATCGTGTTGGCTTCCTATATAAAAAAACACAACAACAAACTTCGATAACAAATACATTCGGTTTAATACATACAATTCGGTACACACTGGCTTAGTCAGCAATGCGGACGTAGCTTTGAGACGAATATAGGGGCTTAAAAGGAAAATTAGACTCAAATTTATTTTAACAATATGCAAAAATACGACTCATAACTGAGTCATAACGCTACTTAACTTCTAAAAAGTATAAATAAATATAAATACAACACATTACTTTAAATTTTAAATGCTACCTGATATTTATAGTAGAGCTATGGCGCTGTCAAATAAAATAATAAACAACCAATATTTAGAAATAATCAAGTTTTTAATGCAATTGAATAATATTGGGAAAATCAATTGTTTTAAAATATGTTCGAATGCTAATATTTTTTTATAATATGCAATATTAATATACTATAATAAAATGCAGATTGATTAGACATCATCAAGGTCCAATGATCGTTGAAGTAGCATAAGATTTATATATTGATAAAAAGCATTAAAAACCAATAAATATATTCTCACCAAACATTATAAAATTATCAAGAAATATGTTCCCAGACGTTAAAAAACGACATACGTGTACAAGCAAGGACTTTTCAAGTAAATATTAAAATCCTCTAAAAGGAAACTTCCGTTCGGAGTCTCATAATAAGAATTGTCCATTTCCCTTTCACACAAACTAGTAGCATATAAACTTATATGACTCAGGGACCATAAATTCATCGTACTTAATTCTCACGAACGTGCGATCAAACACATTGACCTCTAAGAAGTGTCTTAATTGAAGTTCGGGCGATCGCATCGTCTTTCATTAGGACCCCTCTTAAGCATCAACAAGTTTGGTCGCACGTTCGTACGAACTGCGCGTATTAGAGGCGCATTCGGGTAATCCAGGCGACTAAGGCGTTGCCGTCGAATGAATCACTGGCCCGATGGCCGCGTCGAAGGCAAGCCTTCCGAACGAAAGCGCGCACCTGCGACAGCCACATCTCGTCGGCCAGCAGCTCGTTGAGGATGAGGGTGGTGTCCTTGGAGGGGTTGTGCATGCGCTTCTCGGTGACGCGCTTGCTGCACTCCGCGTACATGAGGTACTTCTGGTGCGCGATGCGCGAGTACAGCTGCACGCGCGCGCAGCACACGGAGCACACCAGGAACTCCTGCAACCCGACGGCGGGTGCGGTTAGCTCGCACTGGGTTCGAACTGCGCGTTGCGCGTTGCGCGTCGCCACCGCGCCTACCTTCTCGTAGGCCAGCCTGGCGTCGGGCTGCACGGGCTCCAGCGTGGCGGGGTTGTAGGGCTGGCCGTACAGCAGATGCAGGAAGCTTACCTGAGCAAATTCATTAAAATATGTTTTGGAAGTGAAAGTATTCCGATAGATTTTGTGTGCCGTGAAAATAGCAACTAGGGTGCTCCGGGGTCGCGTCTGACCAGTTATGGGACAGATAAAGAAAGATCCATCCCCTGGGAGAAAATCCGACCGATAATGTAATCTTTATAAGACATGCGCTACAAAAGTTCCTAAGAATTTTTCTACAGAAGATCTCATTGCCCTCGAATCGAAGGTGCGGCGGCGAGGTGAAATGAACTCCATACAATCTTCAATTTATTTAAACTGATATAGTAAAAGACTCGATCTTTGTACATTTTTTCGTAATAAGGAAACATGTAAGTACTTATCTGAATTTCAAAATCATAGAAAGCTACGTTATCTGTGACGTAGGTTATATGTTTATTCATTACAATATGGGCATTTTTAAGGCAGGGCGGAATAATTTTTAGGCAAACGTGTTCCATTGTAGAAAATAATATAAATTAAAAAATAAAGTATAAATTACGTCAAACGTTATACGGGGGTCGTGTATCAACAAAATGTGATGTTATGTGACAACGTGCAAGAGAGTCAAAAGCGTTGTGTCGTCACATTTCAAAATTAACAATATTGAAAAAAATTATACTGTTTTTAACTATTCGCATGACATGCATAAAATTGAAAAATATATGATTTCTCATCAAGGAATTCACACATCTTCCAAACCCCCGGGTTTCGAAAATGTGTCATCCTGTGACTAGGACGGATGGGAGTTAAAAAAACCGTAAAATTCGTGTGACGTAATCGATGAGGCAATTCACGGCGATTAACGTCGATTAACATTGATTAATATCGATTAACGTGGGCTAACATTGATTAATGTCGATTAACATACGCAATGATGATGATGACCGCATTCTTTTATGTTACAGTTTTTGGTATATTTCCTAAACTTGTACTTCATGAGCTTCTTACCAAATTATATAATTCTAGGTCAACCGGAAGTACTCCATAGGTTTCGGCTCCCTTTGCAAATGTATGGGATATGCAACAGAAACGATCATATCTTTTGTTTGGGTACACTTAGAGGGTTGACTTTTTCACAGCTTTAAGGGACCGCAGACGTCAGCATTTGGTATTAATTTCAACTTTATAGCACTATACGTTCTTGAGAAGGGTCTTGGCAGATAGACAGACAACGAAGTGATTCTATTAGCATTACTTTTTTCCTTAGAAAGTATGGAACTCTAAAAATAACCTCGCAATTGCCTCATCAAAGGAAATTTTTGATATTCAGTAATTATAAAAAAAATGTAAAGATTTTTATATAAATCAGAAAAGATTACAGTATTCAAGACAGAACCACATAAGCGATCGATTTCGTGGAATAATTTATTAGATCGTATTTCAAGGTTATTTTATTACAATTAAAAAAAAATTGGTTTTGAAGAGTTCAGTTTTGGGTGAAAGTTCCAATCAAAAACTATTCCAAACTCGACGCGTACCATTCGTATCTAGTAACTTTTTACTTTTTATTTAATTTAAAATGATTCGGTGCCATTATAATATCAATTTTTTTCAAATTATAAATAAATTAACAAAATAAACCGAGTGATAAATTGTCTGTCTCAGAAATTAAAAGGACCTGGAAAGATTTCTGAACCTATAATTCTGCAAGCGATCGCGCGTCATGGGGATTTTTAAGTAATTTATTATGACTTGAAGCACTTATAAACAATCCCCCTATGCTTTTAATTTTACTGAAAGCTACATAGGTCTCTCCTCGAAAACAATGACTCTCCTAAATCGACAAATGCTTTGTCTGGATTACAACCTTATAGTTTATGGGTAGTAGACTCCCAGAGAAGACCGTCGTATTAGTTCGGAAACATCGGATATTGTACCTGTATCTTTATTTATAACTAGCTGATGCTGGCGTCAACGCAGTGATTCTGTTATATTTTCAAGGCTTTTAATTTTTTTTGCGAAACGAAGCGAAAGTATTTTAAATATAAAGTGGCATATGCGTACAGCGGCAATTCCTGTAAAGCCTACCAGTGAAAGTCCCGTCAAAATAATCCAGCCTTTTCGGAAATGACCAGTAACATACAGACAGACTAGAATGTTTTAGTTATATAAACTATGTCCTGAATATTATGAACACGACAAAGAGTCGTTCGGAAGTTATTCCCTTATATACATTTCCGCGATTCATTTCTATTTATAAAGATAGTAAGATTAGCGCTACGGCGTAGCAGTCATCATATTATGCATATTAAGCGACTCATTAAAGGTGGACTTCGCGATATAGATTATAGAAGCGAGCACGGGGTCACGAAAAAAATGGAGGGAACGCTAGTTCCGATATATATAAAATAATAAACGATTAAAGTCTAAACGTAGATTGATTGTATATAAGTTATATTATCACGATGAAATCTTGTTGTCATCTTATGAGCGAGCTTTAAGCGTTCTGTAAGCTACGGCGTGGGCTCAAACTCAACAGGTGTTGTTACCTCGCTATAGGGAGTTACGGCCTGGCTACAGGCGGCGGGCGAGCGGCCTCTTGACTACGAGTTACGGGGAAATTCTGAATTGCTCAAACCGAGTGTTGAACTGTAATGCGATTAAATTTATTTGCAAGCACACTTCACAATTTGAATTGAAATTTCCACTGCAATAATGAAAATCCCTAAAATTATCACGTAGTACACACGAACTGAAGTATATTATGATATATGCATCCCTTGTGTGTTTGCTGGGAAATATTAAATTGGGAACGAGGAGAGAAATTAAACTCCATAGAAATAAATATTCGCTGAAATTTATCTTTTCGCTATTTATCAGTTGTAAATATTTTTAAATCTACGATTAAAATTTTAAACGGTTATTATAGTACACAAAGACTCGATAGTATGAAGTAAAAATTAAATTACTTTTCGCACAATTTGCGTATACTGAAATAAAACTCTGCATCGAGTATTGCACTGTACTGATACTGTTATTTAAAATCTTGTTATTTTATTTATTCCTTAAGTTATTCATGACTTGTCAAATTTTAATTGTTTTTAATTATTTGTGAAGAACTCTAATTCTAATTTTTCCCTTCAAAGGAACCTTCAACGGTCTGTAAGGGATTATATATATATATATATATACATACATACATACATATTAATCTTTTGAAAAGCTAAAACTATATTACAACAGTTATTAAACTTTGTCTATTTATCTGTGTGTAGATCTATCGCATAGTATCGTAGCACAAAAGTGTTTTCCAAGATAACAAATGAGACTAACGTCGATGGATTTATCTTATATTTTGTAGAAGTTCCTATGGCCTCTTTTCGACTCCATCGTGAGACCAGCTCTGTGACACTATATTATTATATTCTCACCGGAAATGTGACTGCAATTTGTGTGATTTTTAACCGCGGACAGCCAGAATACTCACGTGTCGAAAATACTTTTTTCCCCGTATTACCACCACCCACCCCCCTTTAATACATAGGATAGTGCCCCCGCGGAGGGTTTTGTTCGGGATACTTTGTATTATACAAACATAGACTAAAATTTTATTAAGACTAGATTTTGATTTGCACTGTCCTGGGAGAAAAAAAACCAACCCCAACGCGTTCTTTTCCGACAGGCTTTTTTGTCGCGGGAAAGGCTTTTTAAAATCGAAACAAGCCAAAACTGAAAAGTTGTTCATCGTAAAAAATACATATAGATATCAAAGTTTCCACCTGTGTTTCGAAAATGCAAGATTTATATATTTACGTTTTCCGTTCCGTTAAGCTGGCTATTATTATTATTATGTTTCTGTATTTTAATGACGGTGCAGATTCTATAAAATTTTTGTACTATTTTTGTATTAATTGAAAATCTCACTATTAGTTTACTTTCTAACGTAAATAAATTAAAATTTGAAATGTTAAAAATATACCATATTACGAACCCGGCAGACGTTGTCCTGTCTTAACTTTGGGTTACTTACAATTGACTATATTCTATGCTCCTATAATACTATTAACGTTCGCTTTCTCCATCCCTTTACCTTTTACTTTCTCTTTTCTAACAATTCCTTAACAATTTACGCCAACTGTTCCCTCACTGCCATATTGGTACTTGGTTCTTTATTTTAGTAGCTCTATGTAATATTTTAGTTTATTCAAAAGAAATTTCGATCGAGACGATTTTTTTAGTCTTAAAAAGTGAGATAATGAAGCTTAGGGTCTCCATAATTTAACTGAGAAATTGACTTAAGAATTATGTCCAGGGATAACTAAAAAGTAAAAGAGCGAAAACATTTTTTTTTCAGGTTTTAAATTAAAAATGATTAAGTCTTTGATGTCATCTGAGATATTCATTATATGCTGTAAAGGACATTTTTAATCTGCATAGAATGTACAAAGTATCTAGCGTATTTAAATGGATAAAGGTTAATAGGGTATTCTTTAAAATAGCTTCGTAAATAGTTCATTACTTTTTTGTAATATGTAAAAGATAAAAATGGTTCCTGTGGGTTACACTTAGGAGATAGATATATGCTATCCCTGACTTTATTATAGATCTTTTTAAGATGTACAATTCCGTAGAACAATATTTTGTTCTATTTAGTAAGGTTTAGCCAGCGAAGCGACGTAAGCGCTCAAAAAAACGTTTTTTACTGCATCTCGAAACAAATCATTGAAATTCTCGGCTTTTGTCTTCTATAACATATTTTTATTATAGATATAAATCTTCTTTTTGAATCGCTCTATTTATTGGTGAAAACCGCATTAAAATCCGTTGCGTAGATAGTGCTATCTCGCTCACGTAAACACGGATTGTTTACTGGTTTACGGCGTACACTAGTGTCGGCCTCCTTTTAGTACTTAAGGTTGTTTCTAATTGCGGTATAGTACGTTATTACACGACGCTACCCGATCCAGATGTTATATTGTGCTTGTAAATACAGTCCATGAAGATAAGAAAAGGTCGGTGATTTATTGCTCCGTCAATATAACCCTGTTACGGCACCGATCCCCAACAAGCTGGTCCTTCGAAACCGGATCAAGAAGCAGCAAAGCAGTCGTGTGTGACGTCGGGAAGAAGATTCTTTGCGTTGAAAATATTATTGCAAGCAGCGTATGAACGCGTCGCTGCCAGGTGCAATATATTACGCGCAGTGAATGAAAGAAGATTGTTGCCCGCCTTGAACGTTGTCGGGCAACGCTAGGAAGATCCTAAGTGACATCGATGCAAGCTTACTCCGAGCACCTAACAGTGTCGAACGATCGCGAGTATTGCATACACATCGATCAGGAGAAAGAAATTTGAAATTAAATAAAGTCAAACGGACAATGACGACCAAACCAAAGATGACCGAACGGTTCGCGACGGGAAAAGGCGCGTCATCAATATTTTTACAACGTGGTGGAACCAGAGAACGAATAAGACAAGCGGAGCTGTTAGCGGAACAACAGCTTGCCGAAATCGAATTACAAGAGTTTGAGTTGAAGAGGAAGTTCATAGAGAAAAGGTTGGCTATGGGATCATTTTTATGGATTGCCATATTAAAGTTCAAATAATAATTGAAATTCAGCTTCTAGCAACTAAAACCCTAGTATAAAAAGAACCACAATATATGTCTCATTCAAGTACTGGAATCTTATAATCAATATATAAAGCTGAATAGTTTGCCGTAGTAACCTAACGTTCGGGTAGGACAGCGTCTACCGGGTCGGCTAGTGTGAAATAATATTTACATTTTTAAGGAGTCTTATAATAAACTGTTACTTGTTATTGTTTTAGATGTTGTCGCCACCTCAATACAGGAGATTATAGAGGGTGAGTCCTGTTTAAAATCTTTTAAAATTTGCAAATATAGCTTACTGACTGCTAGTATCAGTGCTTATACTTACTTATTTAGCTATTAGATGTCTATAAGCTGTGCATTGGTTTGTACTCCATAACCTAGCGTCATGCGAACACGTGATCATTTTTTACACTGCCCAACACATCTAGCATTAGCAAGTACACTTCAAATTAATCAACGTAAATACTTCGATATCATCCATAATTCATTCATAGGGACACAAATGAAGCACAACCTTTTAAGAATTACATTAACCTTGGCGCATACATTTAATATTTTATATTTGACATATGTACACACTGTGGATTCGGTTTAAGAATGGGGGTTGAGCTGTGATGTATCTTTAATTGATACTGGCATAGTATCAGATTTTGTTAATATGTTGGGGGACTGGGAATATAAATTGTGCTAACACAAATGTAGACTTGTTCTCTTCGGTTATAATACAAATCACAAAGTTAACGTTTTTAAGAAAGAATTATCTACGGTAACAGTATTAATCTAGTATAATTTTACTTAATAAACACAGCGTAAATATTGTGAAATGTAAATTTGACTCTGCGATCAACTCTTAAAAGGCATGAACTATATTAAAAAATAATATTCGTCATTTTAAATAGTTTAAGTGGATCGTTCTTGTTACAGATAGTTTTATTAGGCAATATTATCCTACTGTTTTTATTAGAAGCTACAATACTAATTTCATAGAAAACTGGTCACTATGTATTAAGGCAAGATCTTATACTTAAGCTTCTTTCTAACGTAACAATGAGACTTGAATTTTATTCATAAAATGAACAACACTATGTAGTAAAATCTGTAGTTTCGATAATGCTTAAATTAATGTAATATTTATTTAACCTAATATATGTATATGTTTAAGTTTCAGTAGTAAACGCTTATATTAAATAAGTTAACGCAAACCTAATAGTATTATTGTCATTTGAACTGCTGTAAGTATGTATTATTAATGATTTATTATTACGAAATATTATATAATTATTTAGTATAGAATATATATGCAATGCAAAACTTACAATACAGTTATTAACATGGAGCAGTTGATAAGATATGTTAACCAAATAACTTGCTTAAAGCTAGTGTACATATTACAATTATTACACTGTCATTCTTTAAAATACTGTATTTACTATACTATGGTTTCACAGATGACAATGAGACAAAGAAAAGCAAAAAAATCAAAAAACAATGGATAGGTACAAAAGAAGATGAAATTTCTATTAAAAAGAAGCAAAAATTACATTCAAAACAATCCATTGAACACTTTCAAGATGAAGAAACTAAGATTTTTGAGAATGAGCAGCTCCCACTTGAGAGCACTATTGCTCGAGATATTCATGGAAGTGCAATTGAAGTAATTCCAGCCTTTGAAATTACTCACATTGTAACTGATCAGCCCAAGACAAATAGTACTGCCACCGTTAAACTTGATACTTACTATCCACTAATAAGTGACGAACAAGAAACACATGACAAAGAAGAACCATTACAAATAATAGAAAAAGCCTGTACTAAAAATATTCATGAATCATTCAATGAACTGAAATCACTTCAGATAACAGAAGTAGATATAGGACAATCTTTAGATCAATATAAGACAACTACTACAAAAAAAGATACAAAGATCTGTGCGACTTTAATACCGGCTGAAAACATAGTGACAGAGGAGACAATGATTAATTTGTCGGTGAATGTAATAGAACAGGAAAAAAGTCAAGAGGAAAAAGCAAAATCTAGTTTAATTTTGCAAGACGCGTTGAATGTTTCCCAAGAACTCTCAGCAATAAATGAAACTCCTTTAGAAGAAAAAACAACTAATAAATCCTATGCTAATATATCATTTTCACCATTATCAGGTATAGATGTAATTGAAGTGGATAGTGTAACGCGAGAGTATGAGTTACATAATCAAAATATTGATAAAGCAGTTACATCGAAGCCTAACTTTAATTTACTAGAATCTGTAGAAATTAGTGAAGTATTTATTGAAGATAAACCTGGCAAGTACTATCCAGAATTAATCGTTCCTACAGAAATGGCAAAGAAAGATGTACTTGTTTCAAATCAAATAATAACTGAAGTTCATAATATACAAGAAAAAGAGGGGTCCCTTAATATACTTAAAATACCTAATACACAAGAAGCTATTGTAGATGTTACGTCGAAAGAAAGCATTCTCATATCTACAAATGAAATTCATGAGAAAGAAAGTTCTTGGACTGCATCTGAGACTCCAATTAAAGCTACTGTTGATAAAGATATATTATTGCACTCAAGTTTATGCAATTATATGACCACATCTCATGTTAAGGAGTCAGAATTTACTCCAGATAATTTTTGTGAGAAAAAAGCTCAAATAAGTTTTAGTGCACATCAACATAAATGCAATGTAGAAACTAACACAAATGATTCTGAGGGTATTTTAGTGGATAATGAACGCCCAAAAGGAAGCAAAGCACATGTTTTGGTATCAGTACTAGATAATAAAGTGACTGAGGAAGTCCATATTCATGAAAGTGAAAAGGAATTAACATTTAAAGATGATAAAACTGTAGCACAAGCAGCAATCTATGTGAATCCTAATGAGTCTATTATTTCTACCGAAACTGTCCAAATGTCAACAACGAATCAATTAAATATACCAGATAACATAGAAAATAAGACAGCTACTGAAGTTGTAATACCACAAAACGCTAAAACGATATCTACACCTCTTATACATGACAAAGAAATGTCTCAATTGTTTACTATACAAAATCCTGAGTCAGGCTCCGTCTCATTAATCCCAAATGTTTCAGTTTCTGTTTTAGAAGTCAAGTCGTCTGATTCTGAAAACAAATTGGCAGTAGATCACAGTCCAGTATCACTGACAATTCAACCAACACATACTCACCACCTTAAAACTCCAATTTCTCAGGAAATTACCACTGCTGATCAAATCGATATTTTACCTGCCTTAAAAAGTTCTTCCAATACTGCACAAGAACAAAGAGATTTACATAAAGAAATAACCGTTTTGCAAACGACCATTCAAGAACAATTGCAAAAAATTGATGAGAAACCTGTAATTGAATCAAAAGCCATAACATCTTTTAGAGAAATAGAGAGCTTAAATATTTTTGAAACAATATCTACCCACAGCGAAAAAGATATAGTTACAGAAGAAGCATTGCCGGAAAATTTTGCTAAAATAGATATTAACGTAGATCACAAGGTGCCAATTACTAAAGAAATTCATGTTCGTGATTCATTTAAAGACCTTGATTCTTCAAACGTTCAATTTCGAGAAGCTGAGTTAACGTCGTCAGTTTTTTACCCACTTCAAGTTTCTGAAAATGAGATGCTCGATAGTCAATTGGAGTTAGAAATAAGTTCTATGCCTTCTTCAAAATCTGTAACCCCACAAGTAATAACAGAGGAAAAAGTAGTAAAGGTATACGAAATATTGTCTCACGAAAAAGAAAAGCCTTATGAACAAGTTGCAATGATTGAAAAAACATGCGAAACGTCTTCTAATATAGTTTGTTTGCCAGTAGCAATATCTTTGGAATATGTTCCAAACTCAAGCGTTGTTTTAACTGAAGCAGACACGTTGCCTGCAAAAACTTTAAAGCCGTCTTTAGAAAAAATACCTCATCACGAAATCGTTGTATCAACCGCAGATTACAATGACAAAGAAGGAATTATTACTGCAATGGAACAAAGAACAGCTGTCGCGTCCTTGAATGTCAATGCTAACGAGGCGGTTATAATTAAAGATGTTACTTCAGAAATAGAACCATTAGAATTTGTACCCCAGCCTCATATACAAGGAATTAAAATCACATCAAACTCTATAACATCTGAAGCTATAGAACAACAAGAAACGACAGTACACTATTCAGAAATAGATTTGGAAAATCAGGACAGAGATAAAAAAGTAAAAGCGTCAGTATCTCTTACACCATTTTCAGCACTAGGGCGACAAATTGAAGTGCCAGTAGAAAAGGAAAATAAGCTACTGGACTTCAATAGGCCAGATCAACAAAATGTAAATATTTTAATTACTGAACAACATGGTGTTGAAGTAACAGAAACTATGTCGCAGTCCGACAACCTCGGTGAAACCGATGATTCACCAATGCCAAGCAAAACGGCACAAATGACCGTTGATAATGTGTATGGTAAAGCAGCAAACATAGAAGAACTAATTCCTATTCAATCAACGAAAGATTTTAGTCAAGATATTAAAAAACAATATCCAGAAGTTTCATCATATAATTATTACAATTTGGAACAAACAGAAACGGTGTTAGCTGAGAAAGAAGAAACTTTTTGTGATAAAAAGCCATTTAACTCGAGTATCACGTCTAACTTCGTAGAAGCGCAAGCTTTGATAACAAGCTCTATAAATACAGCGGAAAAAGAAAAAGAATTTGATTCGAGTCCTACCTTACCCAGCTATGACGCATCGCTTCAATATATGACACACAGCAGTGTCATTAATACGGAAGTAATTGCGTCAAATTTTACCGAAAATTTTGACGAAGTTGATAAAGTACCAGAAGCTAATGTTTCAGAAGAAATAATTCAAGTTCAAAAAGCAGTTGATGTGACAGAAGTTCTCCCAACAGAGTCTAGTTTACCCTCTTTGAAGGAAGCTCTTACTATGAATGCATGCAGTCTTCAATTTAGTGTACCACTTCACAACTCTTTAGACACAACAGAGATATTTGTGAGTGAACAAGAAAATATATTGCCGTCATTAAATAACGCAAAACCGCAGGAGGTAGAGTTTTCATTAAAACCTCTTGATTATTTGGGAATCACAGAAGAAGTTGCTGCTGAGAAAGAAAGTAATTTACACTTAGATAACAAACCTACGACAGTTATAAAAGATGTAACTCTTGATACTCATCATCATATACAGGTTGAGCTTTGCCAAATATCCGAATTTGAAGATGCCAATGAAAAGCAGGATTATAAAATATTAACCAAAGAATTAAAAGATATAACCTTAGATTCTGTTAAGCCGATTTTTGTAAGTGAAGTGCAAACTGAAGAACGTCCTGAAGACTTAGTATTGCCTAAAAATAAAAAAGAGAAAATGCCATTAGTAAGCCTTCAATTAGGTGAACATCTAGACACTTCTGAAGTAGTAGTTTTAGAAGGAGAAAAAGACGTAGATAAATTATTATTTGATACATTAGGAAAAGTATCTACCAATATAGATGCAGTAAAGCATATCACTGTGTTTGAAGTAGAATCTATCGAAAAAGAACAAATATTCGAAAATGAATTAAAGCCAGAGACTAAAAACATAGAACCATCAATTGAAACAACATCTTCCGTAGAGATACAAGAAATAATACTTAAAGAATCAGAAATGAATATGACCTGGCCGTCAGTGAGTGCGACAAAAGAACAGAAACCAAATTCACTACTGGAATCGCAGCAGCATGTTATAGTAACAGACGTAGTCATTAATGACAAGGAAGATAATTTTGATGCTAAATTCTTGCCAGGAATTACTCAAGACCAAAATATAGAAGTTAATACTGCAAGTCATTTTGTAACTAGTGAAATTATGACTATTCAAAATGAATTAAATCTAGAGTGTAAACAGGCTCAGTCCGATAAAGCTACAAAATCACATGTTTTGATGGAAAGTTTATATAAGCAAGAACAGCAAATAGTTGAAAATGCAGAAATATTAACAATATCAAAAGAGCCAAAGCAAGTAGTTGCAAAGAAAGAGCTACCACAATTTAAGGCTGTAGAGCTTACGGAGGTGTTAACTCATGAGAAATCAGGTAATTTTATTGATAATGCAGTCAAAGAAGAAAATATAAAACCGTCACAAGTAATTGAAAAGGATATTATTTTAACTTCAGTGCAAATGGTGATGGATAGTACACAGCAACTATCAGACAACTATAACGTACCACAAAATATTGTACAACAGGACTTGGAAGTTCATAAAAATTATTTTACTTTGGAAAACACGAGTCAAGAATTCACTGAATCCTTATTTGACCAAAGTGAAATTCCAAGAAAAGCAAAGGAACACATAATTGAGTTAAATAGTGTTGAACATACTGAAATGGTGTTAAACGAGACGCCAAAAAATATAGATAAATCTGAAAAAATTACTGCTCATAAAGCTGAAAAAAGTTCTATTAACCTGGAGGGATTGAGAACTATAGAACAACAGACACTGGAAACTACTCATGAGTTACCTAAATTTACGCAAGCAGAACATTTACAGGCTAGCCCTGATGTAGATTCTTTGTCATGTTATTCCGTAACAGAAAATTTTTACCAAGAGCCAGTCACGAATATTTCACCAGAAGATTATAATAAGGTTAATGTTACAGAAGGATTTTCAATTTCAAAATCCTTACTACAATTACAAATTCTAACCGCTGAAGGTACTGAAAATATCACAAGAGATGATATTATTCAAAGGACTGCAGAAGTAAATTCGATGCCTAATGAAATTTTAACTCAAAATGAGATTGTAATTCACGAAAGTGAAATTGATTCTAATTTTAACATAAAAACTCAAACTGAAAGTGCAGAACTATCAATAACACCTTTAACACATTTGCAATGTACTGAAAACATTTCCGATTCACAAATTAATGAACTGCCTTCTCATATCACACAAATTAAGAAACCAACGATACGTACAAATGATCTTTCATCATTGTTGATAACAGACAATGTTTCTTTACAAAGTGAGTCTGTAATGAATGTATTAGCACCAAATAAACGCAAAGTACAAACAAATATAGACATTTTAAATGAAATAGAAGTAACTAATCAAGAAATAATTGAACATGTTTTACCATACATCGAACGGCAACCAGAATTACACGAAAGTATATCTGTTTACACAAAAGAAGAAAATAACGAAGAAGTCTTAAAAGAAGATGTTCAAGTTATAGGTAAGTAATTTCCATAATAACTTTTATATGGGCGATTGTATGTGTACGTGTATAGAAAGATAGTACTTTAAGATTATAGAATATCAATAATGTTATTATTTAAATAGAAAATGCTATGTTAATGTTATTAAATGATGAATAACATTATAACCAGAACAGATAGCTTTAGTTTTATATAATTATTATAATACTAGAAATTATTATAAATATTTGGTTTAAAAATATACAAACAAAAAACTAAGTGATAGTTAAACTGGAATATCAAAAATGGAAATTTTATGTAATGGAACTATTTTTGACTTTAACACAAAATTCATTGTTTTTATAATTTGTGGAACTTTAATGGTGCTAGCAAAAAAATGGAATGTCTATGTGTCTATGTCTATGTGGTATTACCATGAAGCATTAAGCTAAAGAATATGTATCATTTTGCTAATTACAATATTTTCAACATTTCAATTGGGTACCTATCATTACTGTGAACCTAAAATGTAACGTTTCGTCTTGCCTGTATAATCTTAATTTAGTAAGTAGTATTTTTATAAAGTGGACACAATATTTACACATGTCTATATTTGTAATTCACTGAATTCCAAATACAGACAACTACAATGTTACGACCTAGTAGGAGTTAGGTAAGGATAGTTAATTATTTATTCAAGACTATAAAATGGACTATTTTTAGTGTAGGTAAAGTCTCATTTATAAGTTCATGTCGAGTTCGTATTTAGAAAATATAATTAATATTTGACATTTTTATCTGATTGAAACTTTTTTTACAAAATTTTGATTTAGGATAGTAGCTTATAAGAAATATTTTCATGTGGTTAAGAGATAAACATGTGAAAGAATCTATTTAAAGTTAAAGTTTGACAAATGTAAATTTTCCTCAAAACTCAAAATTAAGTTTAATAAAAAAATTTCATTACCGTGCATGATAGATTTCATTATGTTAATTTTATTCAATGGTTTTATATTACTTATATTGCATAAGAATTTAATCACGAAACTAACTATTTAAATATGTTGTGTTTTTCAATTGTATATTTCAAGGATTGTTTTTACTCATAGCTGTTATTTTAAAAAGATATTCTTCTCTTTATGTGAGTAAGGCTTTTTTTGCATTAAAATAAATATGATATATAGGATACTTTTTGAAACGTTTAAGTTAAACCGATTTTTATTTCAGAAAAAACGCAACCTATTTCTATCTCACCAAAGTCCTCCGATCTTGAGGAATCAGAAGAAATTATCACAAAATTCATGTTAACTCCAGGGCAAAGTGAACCTGTGCAGATTAAAACAAAAAGAACTATATTAAAAAAAAAGAAAAGTTCACGCGATAAAAGTCAATCTCAAGGAGATATTGTCATAGAAGAAAATATTGATGATGAATATGATAAGATAATTATTTCCGATGCCTCGAAGCATGAAGTCCAGATTGAAGAATATCAAGGTGAAGAAATATTTAACTCAGAAGACGTAGATCAAAGCATGGTTGAATTACCCGAAGATAATTTTAAAATTCCTAAAATGCCGACACAAGTGAGCATAGAAGAAATTATAGATGATGAAAAAGTTAACATAATAAAAACTGAGACTAAACATTCAGACCTAGTAGAAAACACTCCAAGTGATATCCATGACAGTAATAAAATCAAAATCACAAGACGAGCGGTAAAAAATAATGAAAGATCTAAGGAAAACTCTCAAATAACAACTGTTGAAGAAGATGTACCAGGTCTCGTAACGACCATATCTATAACGGAAGATCATGTTTCGGAGGAGAAACAAGAAAAGCCTCTTGAAGTAATTGAGCTTCCCGAAGAGATCACCGTCGAAGAAATCAAAACAGATGAAGGTAAGCCCACACAAAAGAAAATAACCAAGCGCGTAATTAAAAAGAAACGAGGTTCAAAGGTAGAAACAACACAAATCATAACTGAACAAGAAGACGACAAAGCACCAGTCACTACAGTGCACACTTCTCAAGAAGTCGTCGACGAAACCCTTGCACCTTTCGAAGAAACACACTTACCAGAATCCGCACAAATAGTGGAGGAGGTACCGGAGGAAGTGAAACTGACTGAAGTTAAAAGTGTCGACGGCAATGTGAAGACAGTTAAAACGATTAAGCGAGTGATTAAAAAGAAAAAAGGAAATAAACAGGAAGTAACCGAAATAACAACTGTCGAAGAGGATGGAGCAGGTCCAACAACGACTGTAACTATTAAGGAAGATCATGTTCCGGAGGAAAAAGACGAAAAGTCGCTTGAAGTAATTGAACTTCCTGAAGAGACCACCGTCGAGGAAACCAAAACACCTGAAGGTAAGGCCACACAAAAAACAATAACCAAGCGCGTAATTAAAAAGAAACGCGGGTCCAAAATAGAAACCACAGAAATCACAACTGAACAAGAAGACGACAAAGCACCAGTCACTACAGTACACACTACACAGGAACTCGTTGACGAAACGCTCACACCCTTCGAAGATACACACTTACCGGATAAAGCACAGGTAGTTGAAGAGGCACCGGAGGAAGTAAAAGTCACTGAGGTGAAGAGTGTCACGGGCGACGTGAAGACAGTTTACATAGTTATACATCTAGTCATCTAATATATGATACTAGATTGCAAAGGTCGTTAATTCCTTATCCAACAAGAAAAGTGACGACTGACAGAACGTGCAACAATTTGATATAAATTTACTAGTTTTGATTGTCAATGGGTTAAGAGTCAGTTCCACTGGCTGATGATAAACTACTTTGTAACAGACTTTATGATAGCCTTAATATTTAAACTAGATAAAGACTTTTATTCTTAATATGTAGAAGATTGTAATGAAGGGTGAGCTATCAATTACGTCACACGCTAACGGGAGATGAGTATAACCAAAATACTATATTCTGCGACAACGGGCAGAGGGAGGGATCAAAAGCCTTGTGACATGTGAAAATTTATATTTGTTGTCTTTTATTAACAGACCACTGTAATTTCCCCTATAACGCGGTGCTCTAGTAATGCATTAATATTATTTCATAATATTATAATATATATGTATATTCGGGATCGTTCAAGCGCGTTTTACGAGAATAATCCTATAACGCGTTTTCCTATAATGTGGAATAAAATAAAATAACTAAAAGGAACTACTGTTTCCTTGATTATCAGTATGATGTCACAACAAGGGGGTTTCGACAATCTGACAACATGTGTCAAGGAATACATGAATGATATAATAGGCACCTTTTTCATTTCTTGAACCCCATCTTCCATACTCATAAACCGTGGAGAAGCTCCCGGGGGAGCCACTTTTGTTTCATAAATAGCTTTCCGTACAGTTTCTGTCTCCGTCTAAAAAAGAAGCGGTACAGAAATACATTTCGTAATCGTCGTTGCTTTTCATTTCTCGGTCGGACACAAATGCTCACTTTAATTTAAAATGTATGAACATAGACTTTATGGAAACCTTGCACGCTGCCGGCCTTTGAGAAATGAGTATGCTCTTTTCTTGAAGGTCCCTAAGTCGTATCCGTTTGGAAATACCGAAGCTGGCAACTGATTCCACAAAGGAATTGTGCGAGATATGAAGTGCCTAGAGAATCGCACGGTCGTTTGCACACCTTCCTCTACCACACAGATTTTGGCGTTTCTTTTAATATTAAACTATAGTGGCTTGATATAATATATGAAAGCGAAATGTCATCTAACTCGAAATCTCGAAAACCGCGGGACGTACAATGAAGAAATGTTGCAAGAAGCTAGTTTACAGTTTGGTACACATCCGCTAAGAAAAGGACTTTAAGATAGAAGCAGATTAAAGAGGGCCAAGGGATTTTGCAATTTTACGCGGTCAAGTCACGGAAAACAGCCAGTACTTTTCTACATTCAAGTGTTAACTTGTTAGTCAAATAAATTTAAACAACTATTTGCCAAAAAGTTGAAAATTTATAACGCCGCAAATCTCGGATATACATACGACTCTTGTATTAAGGTTATTCAAATAAAATATGGATATTAGTTTCGACTTTCTTTAACAAAATGGTGGCGTTACAGTTTTGCTAATAGGAATAGCAATTACAAAAAGACATAAAATTTTAGTATCGCATGTCGCCAAATTGTCATAGTTATGTGGCTAATTTAAAAAACATCTCCGATTCTTATTATCTTTAGTCGTTCTCATCAATTTAATCCCAAGGTATAAAAAATAATTAGTCGAGACTTATTTCGTCAATTTGCAACTCTATTGTTTAATAATTTTATAGCCGACTGTATTATGGTAGTCGCTCACTCAGTATTGCGCGTTCTCTAATTTTGTTCCCGTCTTTGTTCTTTTGTATGTTAATGAACAGGACAGTGACTTTTAAATCGATGAATGCCTGTTGCACGCACGTATAAGCATGACTCATTGTCACGTTCCACCTGAGCCGAGCGTGCAAACGAGAGCGCGGAACTAGCGATAAAGTAGCACGATCGGCCTAAGCGTTTGACGTTATCACATAAAATCGTAAACCCACTTTATAGAGAACTAATTTTTATTACAAGCTTCAATCACAGAGAGGAGGTCATAGCTTAAACAGTGACCGGCATTTGAGTCGATTGCTAAGTTAAGCAGTTCCTATCGCGGCCGGGAATTAATGTCACTAAGTTATATTAGTCGTAGACGAAATACACAACCAGAATTTAAGAGGCCCTTAAAAATGAGGTCGCCGTTTTCTTGATGGTCCATTAGTCGTTAAGGAAGCGGGAAATCAATTTTATAATCATTCAACTTATACCAAAAAAAAAACAGCCTTTTACGGACATTTCTCTGGACAGACATTTGCATCTGTGTGTATACACAAAGTGCATCTTTGTGTATATACAGATATGTGTATAATGGCCGGCCATTTAATGTACCTACATATATAATCGTATCATATAAAATATCAATAAATAATTTAATATAACCAAAGACGGGATCTCTACTTGATTATTTAAAACTATGTACAAAATTTTTGTTCCATGTACAAAGACATTTGACAGATTAAATCATTGGTTGTCATGACTACGCTTTGACACATATATATACAATGTAAACATGTGTGTGTAAATCGTGTGGCATTGGTGTGCGTGAGTTTTATTTTTACATATTTATAATTCATATTTTCTAAAGATATTAGCATTCGCACACCATCCTCTATACACGGTGACATTGTCGCGGTTAGGATTAGGTTTCCAGGGTGTTCGGTACATGCAATGTGACTACTAGGTAATTTTTATAGCAACAGGATTCCATGGACTACATGTAATTATTGGAACAATTTTTCTATTAACATGTCTTATTCGCCATTTAAATATTTATTTGTGTATAGCAGGCGGCTGTTACCTACAACACTGGCATTATGTTGTCTACCTTAGGAGCAGACGCCCGTGTGTTATATAGTCCTATATATTTATTATGTAAGAATATGTCAAACAGAACTTGATAATCTGCCATTTATAAAGACTTAAATAATAATTGGAGACTCGTTTTTATATGGATATCATATACAGGAACAATCGCAAATACCCACATAAATATTTTTCATTTATGAGAGCGAGTATTTTATGCCCTCTGGTAATTTTATTAACCATAGCGCGCAGTTTAGAGGGAACACTGCTGATGACTAAAAGACTTAAATAAAAGATACAGAAACTGAGGATGCTGTCCACCGGGCTACGCATTCTTGCTCGTGTGTACATACGCACACATACACACAGCATACGGCATTTTGTTACGTGACGATTCCTAGGAATTTGCACTACCAGTAATAAGACGCGTTAAGGATCTTCGTTCTAAAACAAGGTTTCTGAAAATTTCTTATTTAAAAGATTAAAGTTTTAAGCTACTTATATTCAATACTAGCTATTTCCCGCATATTCGTCCGCGTAAAATTACGAGAGTCATTAAAGCTCCTTAACGTGTCCTTATCAAAAAGTCTTTTGTTAGCGTATTTTTAAAGTTCCGAGGTTACTACAAGGAACCCTTATAATTTCGCTCTGCCTGTCCGTCCGTCCCTCCGTCTGACAGTCCGTAAGGTGGTCCCCCCCTAGCATTTCCAAACTATTTGACGTAGAGACTTGAAATTTTCCACATTGATAGAACATGTTAAAAACTCATTAGCCCCAATAAACTTCTTTCGCGCAAAGGCGTTCAAGTTGCCATTGGTAGGAGTCCATATAGTCGCATCAGTGGCCCACCTTTGCGGGTCCATTCAAACATTAATATATAAAATTCATATATTAATGTATTTTGTATTTTAATATATGAGTAACGATTCATTGAGGAGGCTATAGCTTAATCAGTAGCCGGCATTTGAGTCGGTTAATAGGTTAAGTAGTTCTTACTGCGACCGGATGATAGATCAGCGAGCCATTCTAACACGGTTTTCAAATATCCGACCTCTGTGTTTCGGAAGGCACGTAAAACAGTGTGTGTACATTTATGTCTTTCGTGTGATATTAGCCGTGAGATTGTGGGGGTTCCGGGGATAATGCCAGACGGCATTCGGTCATCTTAACTCACTCTAAATTTTAATCCTATATCTTCTATATCTTTACATAGCCATAAAACTATAAATCAAAGTCGCTTCCCGTTCTAGTACGCTTAGATCTTTTAAACTACGCAACAGATTTTAATGTGGTTTTCATCAATAAACAGAGGAAGAGAAAGGATTACTTTATGTACAGATGAATCTTAGGATTCCGCACAAATTCATTAAAATCTTTAAATACACGCGAACGAATTCGCGAGCAACAGCCAGTAATATTATTAGAGTATTTTTTTACTTTTTACTAAATGAACGTAAAAAATCGTATAGGCAAACGATTTTCTCCCGGAAAAATGTAAAATATACACTCTAACGAGCGTAGATATAGGGCTGTGCTAGTAGAGATATGTTTATAAGAAATAAAACTAACCAAATTTGAAATATAAAAAAATAATTGATAGAATCAGGCGTTACTTTGCGGAAATCCATGACATGCATGAGAAACTAAACTACTTTGCTTTACTGACGTAAAACGGCGTCGGCGATAATTGTTCGCGCTCGACATGCAAAAGTATTTCCTTATTTCTCTACGCGAAATTACCCTGCGCTTTTCCACAGCTCAGACGGAGGATTTATTATATAAACACAGATTTAATAAAATAATTATAAGTTTTGTTTGTAACGTCTTAAAACTCCATATTTTAAAACTTTTCAACTTATAAAATTAAACAACTTATATAATAATTAGACAAGTTTTTATAAATATGAATTTGGTTCATAAAAAAAAAGTACAATATACGTATTGTAACCTGACATTTCAGACCGATTTCTACTGGAATTAAATCAAAAATTTATTAGCTTTTTAAATTTCCAGGTATAATGTCTCAATAGCTGAACATCGACAGCAGAAAGTGTGGACTTAAATCCGTGTGGTATCCAGTTCAATTCCGAATTCAACGCGAATATGTACTCTTAATTTCTTTTAACTAAAAATTTGTTTATAATATCAACCTAATAATGCATGAAAATATATCTGCTTTGCTTAAATCCGCGAATTATATTTATCCTTTAAGCAAAGTAGTCCGGTTTTTATGCCTGTCATGGATTATTAAAGTTTTCCGTGAGTATACCAATAATAAATGCCAGACGACCGTTATTTTTCTATTACTTTTCACTAAAACGAAAATCGGTAGTTGCTGGTTGAAATACATAAGTTTGTTCCAGCGGGCATTGTGTAGAGTTTCTACCTACCTCGAAAAATCGGCGTACCTTCACCCAAACAAAAAAAACTGACTACACCCACTATTATTTAAATGTTAATGTTTACTTTGTAACCTCGACATTTAAAAATTAGCTCATTTTATTGCAAAATTATCTCCAATTTAATTGGTAGGACGATTACGCCTACGTTATCAGTAAGACATTGAAATCAAACCCTGATCTCAATTTGTCGTATCCACTCCTAATCACGAGCTCTTAAACTTATCGTTAGTTGGAGGAGAAACGGGAATTAGGCATAGAAAGTACATGTTCCTAATATTCTTTATAAAGCTTTATTATCCTCGTTACTAGAGTAAAATTTACAGCATTTCCAATAGCGAGATAACAAGGAAAATTAGAACCTGCGCGATCAGATTGTGGTAATTCGCGATTTGCTTTAAAACCGATCGCATAAAGCACTGTTATTAGATCTGTACCACCATTATGTAAATCTCTAAATGCCCTACTTAAGATTGTAGATTAGAATAAATCTTATACGTGGAAGCCCGATCGTAGATACACGTAATTAGCTTTTAGTAGTTCGCAATTGTTACAATTATTGAAATTGCAAATTTATGGGTACGGATTTACTTGAGTATTTCGGAACGGTTTACTAGTATCTGACGTATGGAGGACATTAAGGTGGTGATGGGAGGTGGCTGGTTGCAACTGATAGGAGACAGGCGATAGTGGCTTAAGAGAATGGCCACTATCATAGTCCACACCCAGCGAATGGACAATGAATCCAGCGGATCTTCCTTTTATCTATCCGATAAATAGTCAGATCCACCACGGGTACGCGACCCCGGACTATCTCACCAGCTTTTGTCACTTCCCCTGCATCGTCACAGTAGTATCCGCAACCTTTCTCTTCTCTCCACGTACCTTTATATCCTTTTACTCTATCCTTTTCCTTTACTCCCTGGCGATATAATTAGAGGTAGGCGAATTGGTCCGGCGTGCCCGGGTACCAGTCCCTTTTTCTCATATAAGATCTGTGTAAAATGGCGGCAATGCTGTTACGTCGCGTTCCGTTCGGTAAGCAAAGTAGTTTAGTTTCTCATGCATGTCATGGATTTCCGCAAAGTAACGCCTGATTCTATCAATTATATATTTGAAGATTAACGACAGTTTCGTTGTCGTTTTCCATATAGTGGTTTGCGGTACCATGTAATGTTCAGGAGTTATCATTTTCCTTAACTTCAGCCCATTGAGTAGATAAACAACCCCTGGTTCTCTTACCCACAATATTGCGAACTACGACCAACTTCTCTAGGGTTTCACCTCCTCTTTGGCCAAATATACAGCCAAAGTATGTCAGTACGTGTTGAGATATACAGTGGACAGCCGTCTTTTAATAAAGAGTTGAGAGACTAAAAAATAAAGAGGATATAACTACCTGCTCAAAAAGTTTCTACCGAGATGTGAAGACGACAGTAGACCAGAACTGATGGTGTCTCATCGTTTGTTGTGGGATGTCATAAAACCACGATCCTCAGTAATAAGGGACCTTATTGGTCTCTTATTCAAATTTTTATATTTCTCTTTTCTTCTGTTAAATATTCTGCAAATAGTCTCATGCCGCACTCGAAGGTTTCAATTCCATTTAGGGAATTTTTAGTGGGATGGATATCAGTTTCAGATGGATCGATCAACATCTTTCATCTAAAGTTGTTGTGTTTAGCTCATCCTGTCTCTTCAACTCGACTTTTACTAATAAGTCCTACATTGTCAATGGATTCTCTTAATCTTAATTTCTGCGTTTGTTGTAAAATGGTTTCCGAGCAATAAAACGTCAATACATCTACGCTTTATTATCTCGAATCAAGAATTTAATGTATCAGTGGTGGAAGGTCATTAATAAAGGCAATGGAGCGCGAAACCTGACAAGTATCGGAGCTTTATTTGCAATCGGAACGCAAAAACCTCAATCTCCTCTTCCCAAAACTCGTTCACTAAAACAATTATTTTAGGTAGTGAAAAAAACCTTCCAGACCCTGATGATAGCCAGGATTATAAAACAATAGTTTTATTTTCTTTACATGGTATAAAATGGTCGTTTTCCACCCTTGTAATCGTAGATCTTATAAAACAAAGTAACGGATTTTAATGTATAGTCGACCAAGAAAGTTCTTTACCATTTTGGATGAGAGCTCCTAGTTAAAGAAAATTTTGTTATGGGTTATTGTTAGAAGTTAACGTAATGCATAACAAGCAAAAATAATAAATTGACGTGCAAACGATATTCGGTCTAAGCGTAGTAAACTAATTTCGTGGTCGACTATACAATACTTGGATATCTACATTGCGCCTGTGCGACTCCAGGTCGGTTCGTTCAAGCCCGAAAGAGATGGGGACCAGCTTCCTCAGCATCCCGCAATAGAAAGGGAAGCGGATGATGCTAAACATAGACATATTTTCCAAGTATAATACATATTTTCGAAGTATAATTAACGTAGGATTTCAACCCGACATGGTATAATATTGATTGAGGTGAAATGTAACATAATGATATGAAAAGATTCATAATTAATTTACATAATCTCTCAGAACGCCTGGAACCTTCATAATATTATCTTTTAAGATAATATTTTTTAATAGCCGTGATCTGTGTGAACGAGCAGCCTAGGACGCTTGCCGCGCAACGTCTTTCGTTTGAATCACGTGCATTTTCCTCGGGCGAGGCACGTGCTGACTGACCGTGGAGCTTGCGTCGCGGGGCTGCCTCGCGAGGCAAATTCCTCGGTCAATCATGACGCGTTTAACCAGATCTCAGTCCACTCAGTGACAGTCCTCATCAGTTCGAAGTTATATATTTTCGAGAGATTAGTTAAAACACAAAAAAGAATGCAGATTGGGTCGCAATTCAGAATACTTTATAGGTCTTTTTTAATACTACCATAGTTAAAGTCAACGTCTGTGTTTTACTATTTTTTTAGTACGAATAAGAATGCACGCGCAACAAGCGATGCAGCTTAATATTTGTTTTTTTTTTTAATATATCTAACTTTAAAAAGAAACAGAGATAATCTCGTATGTTACACTCAACTAAAATGCTGAATGAATACACAAACATAACTGCGGGTTCCGTGATTTTGTACCATTTTCATTTTTTTTTTATTTACCTTAATTATGTTTTTATTTCAAAAGAACCTTCCTTAGAATTTCGGAAATTTTAAAAAACCTTAAATTAGTCTGCTTTTTCAATTCATGGCGTGACCAAAAGGATTTTCCATTTCATATCTTATATATAAAATTCTCGTGTCACAATGTTAGTTACCGTATACCTCCGAAACGACTTGACCGATTTTTCTGAAATTTTATACGAACATTCAATAGGTCTGAGAATCAACTACTAGCTATTTTTCATATTCCTAAGTGATAAGGGTGGCCCACGCGGGTGGAGTCGCGGGGCGCAGCTAATAATATACATATAAAATTCTCATGTCACAGTGTGCCAACCTCCTCAGAAACAGCTTAACCGAGTCTTATGCCGGAGCCAGACATAGCTCAGTGTTTGACTGTTTTTTCCTTGAAGTCTACAAAGTTCTACAAAACTTTGTGCAGTTACACAAAGTCCCCGGCCACAGTACATAATCATTGAAATGATCATTCAAATGAAGCTAGTCTGGCTCCGGCAATATATAAAATTTTTGGACATATTTGGTGCGTCTGACAATCGGGCGCAAACTATTTCTTAAAACCCTATTCGAATATAAAATTTGACAAGGAGATACTTTATAGTGAAAAACAGATTTTTCGATACGGCCAGATTAATAAGATCCCCCAGAACTAATCTGTTGACACCACTGTCGGCTCCATCAGCGCGACGCGCGACCGACATCCAGCTTTAATGCATACCTCGCACTCGCAATCCAGTCGCACCGTGCAGACTGAATCCGGCTAAATTGGGCTTTATGCCGTCGTACTGTAGGTGGAGTTTCATTTGAGGCGTTTTGCACGTGCAATTTCATGCGTCGACGATGACCCCTCAATTGAAGTGATGAGGCTTTATAAATCGTAACAAATGACGCTGTCAGCGCCCGCGAGTACTCTGAAGAGGCACAATAGTTTGCTTAACGGTTGAAGCTGGAGCGCTGCTTGCGAAATGGAATGCGTGCGATAAAAGCAGAAAATTTGTCCAAGTCATTGAGTTTATATTATTGAGAAGTTTATAGGCAATTAAACACGTCCACATGATACTGCATTTGCACAAACCCTCATTCGGGAGACTGACCGTCTTCCTAGTATTTAATCAAGGAGTAATCCACTCCCAGATTAAATATCAGAAACAACTTAAGAAACTCAAATCACTCAATTAGTAATGGAGACAATGGCGTAGCTAGCGTTAGCAGGCAAAAGAGATGAATTTCTCATTTGAGAAATTCATCTTTCTATTTAAAGGGAAATATTAGTATAAAAATATCCCCCCGCTCGGACTACGTAGAAGTGGACACATTTAAATCTTGCAATTTCTAGATACAGCTGGAAATTGTGATATTTATATGTAGTTTTGACGCTAAACAATTTTTCATTCTCTTTCGAATTTTTTTATTTAAAAGGCCGTTCTCGCGAACAAAATTAAGAACCGCCAAAATTGAATTTTCTAAGACCATCATCACGACAGCATAGTACCGGCGCGACGCCTTAGAGTATTTACCAAGACAAAACAAATGAGCCCAAACCTACTATAGTGTCCCCGCATACCTCTTTGTTAGAAATATTCTAATTTACGGACATTCATTTAAATTTTTTCAAATTTTTTATTTTCACGACCAATGTGAAGAAAAGCTACCTGCACACAACGGCTGTTTTAATTGATCTCTGCCGATCGCTCTGGAAGTTTTTCAGCGCAAAAATAGACATATAGATATCTCAATCGGCACCTACATATCTTGAAACTGCAAAATATAGGTCATGCGTTTTACACTACGTTGTCCAAATTCTGTACTAATTTATAATACTTTTACAGTTGTAAAAGTATTCTATATTAGTCCTGAACGGAACCCCCAGTGCGTGAGTTAAACTCGCACTGGCTCGATGTGTTTTTATAACTAACTAACCTAAATAACAATGATTCGGTATAACGCGATTCTTAGATAAAACGGTTCAGCAATTGCCCTTGAACGGAAACAGAGATGGAGAATTGGCATGCTGATGGCCAATTTCAAAAAATTAGTATGCGCAGTGGCTTTAGACAAGTCACACGGACAGAGGAGCCGACCTTAATAGTCGCTACAGATATCTAATGGCACCTGAAGCTGAACGATAAAGTAGGATTTAATTAAGGTAAACAGTTTTTGGTATTTATCCGTGTCTACAAAATGCTCGAGCGCTACAATTAAATGTTACTCCGTGAAAGATGAATTTTTATGAATTATTAGGCATATTATTTTATATAGGACTCGAGGAGTCTCAGAAAAGTTTATATTGTGAATAAACTGGGTCGTTTTATGCAAACTTTCAACAGCGGCTACTTTTATTTTGATTTTTATATTATTATCATTTTATTTAATTATGCGTATGATATATCTTCCAACTCTCGTACATTTCCCAGGATCGGTTGTACCCTCTAACTCCGCGAGGCCAACAGTGGCACTGCGCCGCAGCGACTCGCGGTGACCTGATTTAGTTTCGCAGAAGGCGTCGCTCCGTCCACTGTTACGGCTTCGGCTTGGAATAATCTATACATTAAGTAGATCACCGCGACCGGTGGCCGCAACATTACATGCCGCCCGGAGAGTCGCAGAAAATATCCCCAATTTGTTTTCCGAGGCCCAGGAGAATCAGAGCCACCGTCGCGCGTTAAAAGCATATGATAATTTAACTAAGACAAAAGCTTTACCTTAATAAGCTTAAAAATAAAATAAAATAAGTTTATTGGTGCATTACAAAATTCAGAAATACTATTTTCGATGTATTCGCATTAGTTTAAAACTGTTACTTATCCTAGTCTCTTAAAGTAGACACTGTAATTTTATTCTGCCCCGCCGGGTGTCATCGTGGTCACTCCTTGCAGAAAACAATAAACTGGGGTGGTACCTAAATATAAGTTGAAACTATTCTTAAAGACTTACATCACACTTTTGGAGGGAACCTTAACTTAAAAAAATCCATTCAATGGATAAAATCCTGCGCAACACAATTTGGATTTCCAAGTAAATAATAGTAATTAATTATATAAGGCCGTGACGATTCTAAACTGTATTTTTTTATAAAAACCTGAACATTTTTCTTACATATTTTTTTGCTGCAATCGACCTGGCCACCGCTTACTTCGTTAAAAAAATAAATTTTGACATAAATCATACATCAATGAATGTAATGTAAGGGCACTAGAATAATTATTCACTTTTTTCAGTTTGTGGACCAAAAATGAGCTATTTGGAGAAAATGGATCGATACCTGGATTCTTTGAAAGTGGGCAAGAGTAAGTATTTTCCAGCGTATATCTATTTATGTACATAATGTCTCCCAATCATTTTAGAAACAAATACGCATTAATTATGTATTTTTTTGTAAATATTCCACACAAATATGTATCGGTAATCGATACTAAGTAAGTAGTAACCGTGACGAAGTATCGCCGTGAATATAGGTCTACAAACGACTTCATGACCAATTTATATAGAAACGGTTATCGTGACTTTATGGAACGTGGTGTGTGCGAATAGGTTAATTCAAGGCTTAATGACTCTTAGTAATGTAATGTAAAGCGAGAGTGAGTGAGCCACGCGAGTGGGCGGGTACTTGCAATTGGTCACGAGTCTCCACACAGAGTCTGCTCTCAAACAGCTGCCCCCCCCCCCCTTCCCCCTCCTGTTCTCATGTTGATAGCGCGGTAAACTTGGGAAATTGGAATCCCCCAAGATTTATCGAAGGAAAAGAAGTACCTAGAGATCCAGTTTTTTTTCAGGTGCAGTTGTGGATTCGTGGTTTATGATGTCGAGTCCGATCCCCATCCTGGCCGTCGTGGTACTGTACCTGCTGTTCATCAGGATCGGTCCCCGCGTGATGAAGAACCGACCGCCGCTTCGCATCACCAACCTGATTAGCTACTACAACGCGTCCCAGGTGGTGCTGGCCACCATGATTTGTATTAAGGTGAGCAAATTCTATTCTATACTATCTTGCTGGCCTTTCAAATTTACTTCACTAATTCACATTGTTTGATTCACAACACTATGCGCTTTCATTCACGAAAATAGCGCTGTGTGCAGGTTCCCTTAAAGTGAATCGATTTCGTGTACCGATCAAGTATTTCTAGTCGATTTACGATACTGATGTCGCAACGACCGGAAAGTGAGTTCCAAGGACAATATTAATGGGTTTAAAAGTGTACCGTAATAGTGTGCAATGCGAATACCACGCTTGAATACCCCCCATTACGAAAGTTTGCTCGTAATCGTGAAGGCCGATTGCGTTTGTAATTACGAACTTTGTAAACTTATAAGCGTATGTGTCAAAACGGTTACATGCGAGCGTTACGTTACATGGAACGTTGCTGAAAGATATGTACCGGTTTTGAAACAATGGCCGCCTTCATTTTTTTTGGGGGGGAAGCAAGAGGTGGACCAGTGGCACATTTGATAATGTTCGATGTTTAAGTGTTACATTTCTTCGTCTTCCTAGTGTTGTCTCGGTTAAATACTAGGGTCGGCTTAGATTGTAGAGGGCTTGGCTGTGGGGCGAGTAAAGATAACCGATTGCCATCTGACGTCATCCTCCGAACCCCCACGATTTCTACAACCTTACGACTAATATCACAAAGTGACATTGCCCTTCAGAATTCTTCTGCTAGATAAAAAGCGTTTCAAAACAAGCGCTTGTAAGAAATAGTATGTGGATAAAGATATTTTGGCCTTTGAAAAAAAAATCTACAGATTTTCAGACATCCAAATGGCGTGGATGTCTTTTTCTTTAATCAAACGATCTTATTGAAAAATGTGTGCCTCTACTTATGTAAGTACACTTTCAGCATATAACAAACACTTTACCAATAAATATTTCAGTGTCAACTAAAGCTCTGATAAAAAAAAATTGTATGTACACTATGTATGTTCAATACACGATTATCACATCGTCGTTGCTTAATGAAATTACGCGATAAAAGGACGAAATTAATAGGAATATTTGCAACTTGTATAATAGTGACGAAATATGTAGTTCCGTAGATATGTCAACACTGTGTTACCTCACGCTTGCTAAATATACTTATAAGTGGTATTATACATACGACCGATTTTGATGAGGTTCCTTGCACGTTTCACGAGATTTAGGAATTAGCTGTACATTATAGGATTTCTAGATAAGCGCGTTCCATTGCAGACAGCATCTACACTTAACATCTTCATTACCCTCTGTTTTTTGTCGTTTTGCAAGTGCTGAAGAAAGCCAAACGAGGTATAGTTATAATAAATTGACCTTTTCTGTGATGTGATTTTAATGTCAGTATATTTTTCGTGTAGGGTAGGAAAGGTGCTATATTGACAACACATTCCATGGAAGAGGCTGATGCGTTATGTTCAAGAGTTGGAATTATGGTGAAGGGTGGTTTAAGGTGAGTAAATTATTATTAATAATAATTTTGTACAATATTTAAATTGCATAGGATGTGGCTGTGTGAGGTAGATGACCGACCGTCTGACGTCATCCCCGGAACCTCCATAATCTCTAAAACGACTTATATCACTCAGCGACATTAATAGGGAGCAGCTTTTGAGTGCCTTCCGAATCACAGAGGATGTCGGATATTTGAAAAACCAGTGTTAAAAACGGTCACCCATCCATTACCCGGCCGCGGTGGGAACTGCTTAACCTTGCGATCAACTCAAATGCCGGACACAATGTCCATATGTGTCGACATCGCTACAGTACATTTATTTTTACTAAATAAAGTAATAGCGACATAACTTTTGCAGGTGTATTGGCTCGACGCAACACTTGAAGAACCTATACGGTGCGGGATATACTCTCGAAATGAAAATAGGACAAAACAACCAAAAGGCGTCGGTAAGAAAGATATTAGATTCACTTCCGGGCCGTTATTAAAACTATTAACTTTGGCTGGCCGGTTGGCGCAGTTGGCAGTGACACTGCCTATCGCTTCAGGGGTTGTGGGTTCGATTCCCACCTTGTGTCTGGGTACAATATCTATAAGTATGTATTTATATATATCTACAAAAAAAATTGGGATACTAACACATGTCTTATACCCATACGGGCATTCAATTGTCTACCTTAGTAACAAACTTCCGGGTGTCATATAGACTTATTTAAGGGAATATTTGGAATACTTTTTAGGTATGTCTAATAATGACTTATTAGTGGGATTTTTAAAGTTTCATATAAAATGTTTTCTATATAGTGTCTACCGGAAAAAATATAGCGACGTGTTCAGTTTCTGTATGTCTTCTATAGTGAGTTCTTACATATTTAGAGTTTTCTCAATTATTTTTCTAAAGAACGATATTTAAATATTTACCAATTGAAATACCCGAAATTCTCTAAAAGAAGCGTATCAATATATTACATAAAATGATATCGCAGACCGTTACAGTTTCAAACGATCTCAAAATTGTGCCACTTTGATTCGTATTTGGAATGGTTAGAGCTTATTTTAGCATGCACCCCCACCGGTCGTGGCAAAGAATGTTTCATTTATGTTTACAAATTTTCTGAAGGGTTCGAATGAGTTCATAAAGTTTGATGAAAATGCCGTATCCAACGCCGGGATTTATATTGCACGGGGATTTATACGTGAATATGTGTACTCAACATTTATTTAGTTGCGAATATTTAATAAAATCAATGATACTAAAGTCGTTGTTATTGTTCCATAACGAAGATAATCACTTATTTGATGATAATCTTTACATTTAATCCCAATGGTAGAAGGGTGATGCAATTATCAATGGGCGTCGATGGTCATTTAAGTGAACCATCTGCCCATTTTCTGCTACTTATATTAGAACTAGATATGCCCGCGACTTCGTCTGCGAAAAATTAGGTATAAAAAAACAATCTTATATTATTAATAGCGTAATGATATTTATCCTATATCTTTCCTGGATAAATGGGCTATCTAACACTAAAATAATTTTTCAAATCGGAATAGTAGTTCCTCCACACATCGCAGAAATCCGATAAACGCAGCTTCATCCCGATGCTTTCAATGACTAAAAGGTCTGCGATAAACCCCTGCTCATGTGAGAAAGAGGTACTGGTACCCGGACGCGCCGGCCCAATTCGGCTACAAGCATGGCGCTACCTCTAAAAATTTGAGATTGTAACAAAAATACTCTTGTCAACGGAATTATTGACGTTTTTTCGTTTCTCATCAACCACTACATTAAGATGTTACGGAACTTTTAAATCAACCATTACTAATTACTTTTAATCAACTGTCTCCAAGATATTTAAGGATTTGAAAAGTTCAACCAAAATAAAGCGGATTTTTCTTCATCCTAGCGTTGTCCCGGTCTAGTACTAGGGCCCACTTTGATTGCAGAGAATGTAACTGTGGGACGAGATAAGACCGAATGCTGTCTGACGTCATCCTCGGAACCCCTAAAACTTAACGACAAATATCACTCAGTGACATTAATCAGGACCTACATTAATATGTGCCTTCCGAAAAACGAAGGGGGTCGAATTGGTCATCCATCTATTAGCAGGCCCTGGTGAGATCTACTTAACGTAGCGATCGACTCGAATGCTGACCACTGGTTATGCTACGACCCCCTTATAAGCAAAGGTATTAGTAAGTATTTAATATTCGTAATTAAGTGAATTTAAATTAAAGTTAATTTTATTTACAGAACGCATTCCTTTAGGAAAGGAATTAAGGTGTATTAATACTTTTTTATCTCAACTACGCAGTAATCTTATCATTAACCATTACAAAACTAATCACAAAAGACGTACTTGCTGCTAAGAACACAAAATGGTGCAGGAATATCTTGCACTGTTTATTATTATGATATTTTACCACAGCGGTTTAATGTATCCCATTAAATTTCATATTCAAAGTGTAAATTAGATCAAAAAGATGCTGGGTGAAAATAAAGATCGACTGGATGAAACCAAAAAATATACATATAATTTCTAAGGGTTTTTTTGTTTGTTGTTTAAATTGTAAATTGTGTATATTTATGTACAGTGTTTTTTTATACCAAATAAAAGTTTTTTCTTCTTCTTCTTCTTCTTCTATTCAGTGAACATTGGACGCATTCAAAATGGTGAAAAACCGCTAAAATTAATAACTTTCACAACACAATAAAACTCGAATGATTGAATGGGTGGTTTACAAAGATACAATAGGGTACTTATTTTTTTTTTATTAAATAGGTATTGGAATACACTTCAATAGTGCCAGTTCAAATTTTGATAACAGATTATTGAAAAAAATAAAATAACAAAGTATATTTTAGAGGGTCTTAACTTGATCAGTGGCCGATATTTTAGCCGATCGCTAGGTTAAGCAACTCTTACCACGGCCGGGTGATGGATAGGTGACCCATTCTGACACTCGTTTTCAAATATCCGAACTCCTACGTGTTTTGGAAGGTAGGTCGTGGCTTAATCAGTGGCTGGCATTTATCGCTAGGTTAAGCAGCTCTTAACGCGGCCGGGTGATGGATAGGTAACCCATTCTGACTCTCGTTTTCAAATATCCACCTTCCTACGTGTTTCGGAAGACAGGTCGTGGCTTAATTAGTGGCCGGCATTTGAGTCGATCGTTAGGTTAAGCAACTCTTACCACGGCCGGGTGATGGATGGGTGACCCTGACTGACTCTCGTTTTCAAATATCCGACCTCCTCCGTGTTTCGGAAGGCACGTAGAACGGTGGGGCCTGATTAATGTCACTTTGTGATATTAATCGTAGGGTTGTAGAGATCGTGGGGGGTTCCGAGGATGACGTCAGATGGCAATCGGTTATCTTAACTCGCCCCACAGCCACATCCTCTGCAATCTAAGCTTGTGTGTCATCGGCGTACATGTGAACTAAGGAATATTTTAAACAATTGGCTAAGTCTGAAGTGTATATAGAATATACCAAAGCGGGTCGACAGGTCTCAGGTGTACAGCCATCAAGCATATATACAATATTTACCCATCCATCTGACCGCGCGGTCGTATGCGCAAACACACGTTTTTTAAGCAAATATGGATTCTGCTTGTGAGACAATTAGAAATCTGCCAATGAAATCCAAAACTGGTGAGAAATTCCACTTTCAACACTTCCTACTTACGGAGGTAATAAAATGTATAAATAACAAGCGAACCCGGCAGCCATTGTCCTGCCCTTACATATTTAATATGGATATGGTGCTAGCTATTTAAAATAGAAAACTTTATAAAATCGGACAGTCTCGCAATCAAATCTGCTTTATTATCGCTAATGTTTGTAAGAACCGTAATGACATTTGAAACGATTGGAATTCAATATGGATTGTTTTTTTATCTTTCACTTCTATATCACATCAGTGATATTAAATTTCGACGTCGAATTGATGGGCAAACTTAACTTTGTAGCTGGGGAACTAGTAACCCGCTCAAAGATATACAGCACGGTGAAATATTAACTGCAAAAATAGGTTTGTGACTCGCTACCCACTCACAGAATGGTTTATTTAGAGCGACTGCTACTACTTTCTGATCAGCACTTTCGTGAATACTACTATGCTTCAATCCTCAGTGGTCGGAACCCAAAAATTTTAATCCGAAGTGTATCACGGACGGAAGGCTCGACTATCTGCCATCAATGACACGCTGTGATAAAAAAGAATAACTACTATTTTGTACTTACTATAAATAGTCAATTTGTTGTAAATAAAGCATCGACTACATTAAATGTCTGTATAGTCCGTCAAGTGATGGTATTGTTGTCGCGTTTCATTCGGTTTGTGAGACTTCCCGGTGGCCTAAACTGGTCATTAAAAGCCGGGAACGCATCTACTAGCCTTCTGGTCGTGCAGATGTCCACGGGCGTCGGTAGGCACTTAGGTGTCTGCTGCTTGCTCGTTTGCCCCTTGTAACATAAAAAAAGTCATAAGCCGAATTTATTATGTTCTACCAGTGATTGAAAATCAATTGACTATCTATGGACGTGACTACATGACCACGATGATGGTTCATAAATGCTTTAGTGGTCTTTGAGATATGTTTGTGCCCTTGTCTTGAATGCTCTTAGAACAACAAAATTTGACTTTATTTCCTTTTATCAGTGGTTTGACTATCTGAAAGTCTTACTTCAAC
The DNA here is from genome assembly GCA_024363005.1 of Charaxes varanes. NCBI lineage: Eukaryota > Metazoa > Arthropoda > Insecta > Lepidoptera > Nymphalidae > Charaxes > Charaxes varanes. Next base: position 8,736,452 of record JANCMC010007202.1, on the reverse strand, counting down.
TTTATTGCCGTTACGTATTGTCTTGTTTTCTTCGGCTTTGAGAGTGTAAGAGTTTGCAAAACCTGACGTATGACGAAACGGAAAAACTACTGACAAAAATATAGACTTCACATACCAACACAAACATACAACACACTCACACATGCACGCACACATACATACATACATACTCCCGATACAATAAATCTTAGTGGTTAAAACAATGTTACAAGCTATAGTAACATTCACATTATTAAACATCTTCCTTGATGGGGGGAAGGCCGCTAATGCCTATATTACAGGGTATTCTAGTTTAGGCATTAGAGTCCAACCTAATATCTTGTATACTAGTCTATTTGTCACTACAATATGTTTTTGTAGAATTGTATTATCATTTGGTTATAAATAAAGAATTTATTACAGTGCAACCTTAATATAGCGTACCTCAATATAACGACTTCCTCGATTTAACAAATTCTTCGTAATCCCCTTGAATTGGCCATAAGAGTCAATATAAAAGAGCTCACTAAAAACGGTTATAAAACCAGCTTATACGCGGTAGAGGTAGGAGCAAGGGGTATACCAGCAAAATTCCTGTACAACCTACTAAAAGAGTCATATCAGATTTGGCTAGGCAGGGGAGGGAACACTGGCAGTAAAGGTGAGTGTTAGTGATCACTATAAAGAGTGCGCTCTTAAACCTACACCTGGGTCACAAGTCCCGGGCACTGCTATGGTTCCTTCCACTGCAAGCCGATGGACTCGGCACGTGCGCGGTGAATCGATGGAATGCTAAGAAATTCATCTATATTCTCCTTTTATTACATCCGTGATCTTATTAATTACATTTTAAGGTTCCGTAGTTCTATGAGGAACCCTTGTAGCTTCGCGCTGTCAATTCGTCTGTCCGCCCGCAAGGCGGATCCCTCCTAGGATTTCCAAACTATTGGACGTAGAAACTTGAAATTTTCCATAGTGATAAGACATGCTAAAAACTCATTATGACAATTATTTGGAGTGAAATCGGATGAAAAATTTTGAAGATATTTAACAAATACCTTTATCGAGTATCAGATACAAAATCCTTCTGCAGAAGCGTGTCTTTTCAATAGAGCTCCCATGTGAAGCCCATTTGTGCCGCCCACTGATAATCTTCCACTAGTACATGATCTGTCTTCGCAAACCTGGAAGTCACTTAATAGACTTCGAACACAGGTTGGCAGGTCTTGGGAGAATATGTCCTGGGGGAGATTCATAAACGACATTAAACTGAGCTGTTTGTCAGGTTCAACTCAAACAATGTGCCATCTTTTATCGGGCCCTAAGTCCTGCACGCAAGAGGACTTAATAGCTGCCACTGATAAGGCAGTTGATGTGGCTAAGTTTTGGGCCGACACAATTTTGTGTTAATGCTGTCACGTTAAGTGATGATACTTTCGCTTTTCGTTCTGTTCCTAATGGCCTAACCCCTTCGATAAAAGCCGGCAACCCATTTGCTAGCATTCTGGTGATGCAGAACACCATGGGCGTCGGTAATCATGCGTGCGACCGTTTGACCCATGTAATAAATTTAAAGGCAGAGCAAAGGTGGTCTAAAGGAGGGTGAAAAAATCCAGGTCATCAAATGGCAAGACGGATGGACGACACAATGAGCGTCACAGAAAGTACCTTGATGCAACTGGCAAAAGACAGAGGAAAGTGGCATGAAAGAAAGGAGGCCTATGCCCAGTAGGGGGTGATTAAGAACTGATTTTAATGACGAATATATAGGTATTAAATAAAGTTAGATTCGTTGACCACCTGCCACCAACACTCTCTATTCTCCCTCTATCTCCTTTTACTGTCTCCCACTATAAATACATTAAAGACCTTTTCAAATCAGTAACCATAAGATCCAGTATGAACACACGCGGTGAGCTTAAAGTTCAATACATGAACTGTTTCAACTATGCGTAGATAATAAAATATTATTAGCCAGCGGGGTGTATGGACTTGTAGCTTTGATAGAACCGGGTGTATTTCTGTCCGTTCGTCACCTCTGACCCACGCTCGACAAGTGCTGTCCCTTCCAAGGTCCGAGGGGCGAAAGTAGCCTTGATATTGAATATTACATTGATTCGCCAAGGGTTTAGCTAACTGGACGGGTAACGTCGTATAGATATTAATGAAGGCCGCGCCGATGTTGTACAATTTAATATTTATGGTAAGGCGTTCGGGATATTTATTGTATTATCTTTGTACGTACTTTATAAGTAACTACCTGTTTCCTTCGACTTATTCAGCGTTAAATTAGGTGTCTTAGCCTGCCCATAAACTCACAAATGCGTTGCCGGCCTTCAAGAAACTAGTACTGAAATTTGAAATTTCATTTGAAAATTAGTTTTACAAATACATCTTAAAATTAGGTTACTATGACTACTGAAGCTGGAAAAAAAGTTAAAAATGCGTATCAGTTCACGCCCACCTCCAGAGACAACTAAAAAGTTAAACATGAAATTTCAAAAACAAAGTTACAAAAAAAATGGGTATGAGACTCTGAAAGTGTGTATAATGGTTTTTTTTTTTTAATATTACGAATACTTTTTAGGTATTTCTAATATTCCCTTTTTCCCCTCCTACTAAGCTTAAATGAAAAGCTTGTATTGGGAGTGGGTGCGACAATACCCCAACGGCGGTGGGGTTTAAAACGGGTACCTTGCGGAGTCCATACCTTATACCGTTGAGCTATTGAGGCCCTAAGTATATATGTGTATCTGTAAATTTCTAAAAGTATACAATTGTGCAAACCTTTTACATATAATTCAAAATAATTATATGTATGCATATATTTTGTATGCGTTTGGGTGACGCCCTAGATTCACAAATCAGCCCGGCAAATGACGCTGCAGTCGGTATGTAGGTTACCTTTTTATCGAAGTTTACGTTCGGACAGGACAATATCTGCCAGGTCCGGTAGTAGTGTATAAATTTGTAATAATTTTACTTTATTCGTTTATTGTCAGAAGAATACTCTTTACTCTAAAGTCTCTCACATAATTTTATGAATATGGAACATTTTTTTTTAAATAGTTCTGGAAACATCGTTTGAGATAATAAGTTCAGTTTAAGCATCTTGCCGTTTTCTTTGCTCATTTTTATTTTCTTTGCATTTCCACGCGAAGTTATTGCTTTTAATTACTGAACTTTCAGATGACCATGGGCGCCGGTAGGCACTTCGGTGCCTGCTGCCTGCTCGTCTGCCCCCTTGTAACATAAAAAAAAATCATACACTCTGTCTAAGACTTTCATTACTTTTTTATTTTTTATTTGCTGGCTGTACTTAAGATACATTTAATTTGAAGGAAATGTTTAAACGATACGTTTATTGGCGCATGACGATTTTGTATGACAAGAGGAAAACGATAGATAGATCTTTCGCCAGTAATAAAGAACACTTAAACCTAAATCTATTGAAATATTGAATCAGCTTCTTTACTATTAAGGTAATCTGTGCAAATGATCAAAAGATTCGCGAAATTAGTATGCACGTACACTGACGAGACTTAATGTGATTGGAGTTAGTTCGTTGGGTAAAAATCACATAGCATATCTTTTATTTTTATGACCTTATAGTACTATTTGAAAAACTTAGCGTGAAATAGCTTCCGTTTTGCTTTAATTCTTTGGTGTGCCCACACCTCTACATTAGTTTCAGTGTAATTAAACTTCAACTACCCACTAAACATCTAAATAGTGAAACGATGTCACACAAAAGGGGTATATAATTTGTACTCAATCGGAATATAGTGGGAGAGTTGTATAAAATAGTATTATTAACTGTATTGGGAATGAGGATACTCTATATCGAGAGAGGATTTGACGGGAACTATCAAAAATTTTAAGATATATTAAGATCTCATATCCTTATTCATACTAAATAGTAAATATCTATATTATTTACTAGAGATAGAGCAAAACACTAGGAGACTCGCAGATTTTTTTTTTTTTTATTTTACAAGGGAGCAGACGAGCAGGCAGCAGGCACCGAAGTGCCTACCGACACCCATGGACATCTGCACGACCAGAAGGCCAGCAGGCGACTAGCGTGGCCGCTTTCTAGGCCTCAACTGGCAATAGTTTAAAAATTATATGTATGTAAGTCCTTACTTGCATACACTAACTACATCATAACTACTCACAACTATACGCACTGCTTTCAATAACAGATGAGCTTTCGGACAAAACGAAAACATCATCGACGTATATAAATTTTTAGAATTATTGTATGCAACTAAAAAAGAATTATCAAAATCGGTTCACAAATGGCGGAGTAATCGCGTAACATACATAAATTAAAAAAAAAACTCTAGAATTGAGAACCTTCTTTTTTTTGAAGTCGATTAAAAAGAAAATAAAATATTTTTCTTGTGTGGTTGTCTCGTCACGTTGTATGGAATATGAAATATTCAAGATTTTACATTTAACAGTTTCTGACCTTAAAATATTATCTGCCTACACTAATTACGAATTGTGCGCACCCATATTTTTGTCACGCCAATGTAGGGTGCGTGGACCCTACCTTGACTTGAAAAAAGAATGGGGCCCTAGGGGTGCATAGGAAACACGACGAAGGACCTGGGGGGGAGACCTGAACAATTTTGGGAACCGATTGCATAGGCTATGTGCACGAGTTGCAGTTGCGATTCCAGAAATTGATTTTTATTGACAGAGGTCAAATGGAGATAATGTATGATGTTCGTATTTGGTTAAAACTCCAGCATGAAACGCGACAACATTGGTACTGAACTACTTTTATATTGTATGTAATGACCCTGAAAGAGCTTGAGAGTTGTAATCATATATAGTTATATGACTATAAATGTTCCCTGAAAGGGATATTTAACTTAAGATTAGATTGATATGAACGTAAGCGGCCTGATTACGTTTTAGGTCTAAAGTGAGTTAATGATACAGGAGGCATCATTACAGTATCCTCTATCAGTCAATCTAAGAACTATTTCGAAATCTCCATCCAACACTGAATTTATTTAAAAAAACTACTTCAAGCACCTTCAAAACTTATTTAGTGTCAATTATTGGTAATAAAAAAGAGAAGCTAAAACAATTTAATTTAAACATTTTGTTTATTGTACCAACAGAAAAAAAATTAAGTTTACAAAACTAATTTTACACTTTAAGCCTTAAAAACACATTAATTACAATATTTTTTATACATAAAAATGCATCGATTGAAAGTTTTTTTGTCGCCGAGTGTATTTTTGTATTTTTAATTATAATATGTTTCTGTTAAAAAGATAAAGAAATAATAAAATATCCTTGAAATTACATTTCAATGTCATTCATCACTTTATTCACTATAATTAAAATACATAATTTGTTACTATAATGTTTATATGTCGTAAATGACAAAATGTGTTTTGCGATTTCCCAAAAATCTGCTTTTTTGAGTTAGATCAGTTATCGATTAAGCATGCGATATGACTTTTAAATAAAGTAGCCTATTAACTTTTACGTTAATCGATTTGAAAAATTGCTTATCTACCAGATGAATTATTATCAGCGATAAGCAAAATTAATATAACTATTGTACAACGACGGCCAATGTCGAGTCCTTAGCTCGAAGCCGCCTCGATATGGTTTGGGAGTAGACATCTAAAATGAAACTCCAGTACTTAATCTATGCTTTCTTAGGCGGTAAGTTTTTCGTGAATTTAGTGGGTGCTATTTATTTTATATTACAAGAGGCAAACGGACATTTGGTCCGCTTCGGTGAGTGACTACTGACGCCTATGGACATCTGCAACTGATGCGTTGCCAGCCATTGAGGCCTGAGTACGCTGTTTTCCTTAAGGTCCCTATTTTATTCCATAGAGAATTTGTGCGAAGCAAGAAACGAAATCGCACGGTCATGACGTTTTGGACATCGAGATGATGAGGATAACATTTCAAGTTCTGATGCCTGTCCTGTTGTGAAAAATTTTTGTAGAGTGCGTACAGTCTATAAATGCACACCTCTCCAAAGTATTCACCTCTACATGTAAAAAAGGGTGTAGAGGGAGACAAGCAAGCTCGTCAAATATCATTGGCTTACAGTGCGTGGTTGAGTTTACAATATGTCTTCAAAATGCTGCACACTCAGTTAGTGGAGGGGCGCGCATTTCGAAATTGAAACATTATATGTATTACATGAAAGTTTATGTTTATCATTAGGGTTTATTGGGTATGGCCGATGTCAGATTGCTACAGTCGTATTGACCTTTGAGAATCCTCTCCTAACAAACAATGGCCTCGGTTGGCCCTCCGAGCTGAAAGTTACCAAGGGCAACGAAGCACTGATGAAGCTGAGAACTACGTTGTCAAATATGCAGAGTTGTAACGTGACCGATCCGTCCGGAACACAGTTCAATGTGAAACAGCCTCCGAGCAACAGGCAAGTACTTTCGCTTATTATATATACATTAATATCAATATGTAAAAATGTGTACAACTAAGTGTGCCCGTGACCTCGTCTGCCTAAAATGAGGTAAAAAAAAAAATATAAATTAAATTGTGCAATAGCGCTATGAGCTATTTAACACTGAAATAATTTTTCAAATCGGACTAGTATTTCATGACATTAGCGCATTCAAATAAACGAACTCTTCCGCTTTATATATATATAAAGCGGAAGACTAATACTAATATTAGTATAGATTATGCGAGCCTCAACAGATAACTTCATTTCAGTTCAATCCATTAGGTCATATCCATAAGGTCCCTGTTTATCAATTCTTACATCGGTTAGCCACAAGCGTAATGCTTGGAAACTTGGCTTTTTGGAAAACGGAAATTTTAACCATACGTAGTTAGAAAAACGGAAAAAAAAATGGTGAAAATAGTTTAAAGTCAGTTTACATAATTATACATTGATACTTATGTCGATTAGTGCACTCAACACTTTATTTGTTCATAATGAAAGAATCAGCACGTATTGCCCTATCCCAAATTCACCAAAGAGCATTAGCAGCCCTACCTCAGAAGTAGGAACATAAAATTACGTTTATAGCATTTTCTGTCTGTGGTTTTCTGCATGTTTGAGGTAGTGGGCAGTTCCACGAGTAAGACATCTAGTTGTTCCCTACTTTTATCTGTTGCTACTGTTTGTTTGATAATGAAAGGTACGAGAAATGGAGCGACGGCTGTGGAGTTAGAGTTAAGGGGATCACAGACGCAGATGAGGGGCGCTGGAGATTGGCGGCGGTCAGGGACGGCCACTCCTTCACCGGTTGGATTAACGTCAACGTTTTGGGTAATTATCGCTTTTTAAATTTTACCGGCTGTACGCCGCGACTGTCTCCGCGAATTCAGAGATTTTGATAATATGGAGGGTTTTTATTTTTTTGCGAGGAACATTACTTGTTTAAAACTGAAGTAGCCTACGTTACTCCTTGAAATATCAGCTATCTGCTAGTGAAATCCGTCTAGCCGTTTAGGGATTTCGTTAAAAATTAATTTCGAAGTTATAAACAGATTTTGTTTTTACATTTGCGTAAGAACGTAAATGGTTCGACGTTTCAATATTGTGAAAAGACTACGAATGAACTTAATCTATCTCTACTGTATCATATGTATGCAAAATGAGCCGCATGAAAAGCATTTAATTCCTTGTATTAGCATTGGAGAAGGTTTTTTACTCTGACAAATTCGCTCTGCTGTTTACATTGTAGAGGACACGGCCCCCGACACCCCGGCGCCGATATTGCTCCTGGACGGCGTGGCTGACGCGCAGGTCACCCTGTCCTCCCTGCAGAACGCCTACTGCGTGGTGGCCAAGCCGTTCGCGGAGAGCGCGCTGGTGCCGGGCCAGTGCCGCGTCACGCTGGACCGCACCACGCGCGCCGTGCAGGGCGACTGGGGCGTGCTGCTGGGGCTGCCCGGCAGGGTGGCCGAGCTGCAGACCAGTCGGCGGGTGACCGTGCAGAGTGAGTATGCTGAAACGTCATCTCTTAAAGGCCAGGTGTTTTCGATTAGAGGTAGCGACACGCTTGTAGTCCTTTTGGTCTTCTTCCGAATTCCGCTGGCCCGGTTTTGGGCACCTCTTTTTTACGTAAGGTCAACGTAAAGTGGCGGCAATGCTGTCACGTCAATCGAGATATTGTTGTCGCATTTCGTTCGGTCTGTGCGATTTCCCGTTGGCCTAAACTCGTCTTTAAAGGGGGTCAATAGTTTCCAACAAAAGATGAACCGCCTTGTCGCCTTTTGACCCTGGTAGTAAAAAAAATAATAAAATAAGAAAAAAAGAAAAAGGTGAGCGAGAAATTTGCGAGCTTTCCAGTGGCGCGGTTTTCCATGGGCGTGGGTCGCGTATCTTGTGTTGCAGCCGAGCGGCTGGACGTGGGCTACGTGCACGACGCATCCAATAAGCTGCACCTGTACTGCAACATCCTGCACTCCACGAAGCAGATCACCTTCTGCCGGTTCCAGCGCACCTCCGACTCCTACGGGTACAATGTCATCGACGGCCTCAGCGACGGCAGCTACAGGTGAGAGAGCGTCACTCATCAGCACCTCGAACTGTTTTTAAGCTAATAGTGGATCCACGCCTTTCGCAAATTGTAACAATATTTTAGTTTGTTTTTCATATGTTCCTAGAGAATATTTCGAAACAGTATTAAGAAAGATTGTAACTGGCTTCATAGAGATGTGCGAAGCAAGAAATTAGGTAATAGAGAAAATCCAGAACCTTTACTGTCGTCTTGAGCGTTTAGTAAATTATCAACGACATCCGTTAAAGCAGTAACGGTGCTTCGTAGCCAATTTATTTTTCGTAGAAATATATGAATACATACATATAGATACTCCTACACGGTGGACTGACGATGTTATTCGAGTCGCGGGAAGCCGTTGGATATCCTTATCACGAAATAGAGCTCTGTGAAAGTCAATGGAGGAGGCCTATGTCCAGCAGTGGATATCATCGGGCTGAAACGAAGGAAGGAAGGAAGATATTACACCCGGACTCGAGGCGGGAATTGAACCCACAACTACCGTAACGGAAGACAAGATCACTGCCAACTGCGCCAAAAGGTCAGTCGCGTAATGCATGTAATGTTGAAAAAATACTATTGAAAATAATTTATTTTATAATTACATTTATTCGCGTCGTGCCTTAGACGTGCTTTGCTTTTTGTTAAATTTTAGTTTTTTTATTAAATTTCTTACGGTCTCGATTCGACTTTGTCTCGGTCTCCGTCTACTTTCGCCTTAGTCTTGGTCTGGTCTAAGCTTTGCCGTACTATCACCGTATAAGTTAACTTATTTGAATAGAGTTGACTTTTGAATTGTTACTCAAACATTTCAAATAGTAAAATTGAAGTTTCCAAGTAGGTAATTAGGTCAAAAAGATATCGCAAAAAATAGTATATAAAAATTACTATTTTCAATACTTGTAAAACGATCCAGTGATAATGATCATCAGCGAAGTGATTCTATAGTACGCTTTTGAGTGTATGCAATTCGGAAAAGTTTCCTCGATTAACGTTTCCACTCAGCTTACGTGATATAAATCTAATAATGAATTGCATAACATGGAGTCATGGAATAAAGGTTCCATCAGGACTGAAACAAACTTCTATAAGTATATATCAATTTTAATACTCGGACAGATTTGTTAGGTGCTAAACTATAACGTACTTCTATATATAAGGATCGCTATCGAATAGCTAGTAATTGTACTTACAAATATTAAACTTATAAATGAGGAAATTATAGATGGCCGAATTTTATTAGACCTCTGCCTTTTGCTAAAATATTAAAAGTATTTACCATATCGTTATTAAATTAACATTTTTTCTTGGTAACAAAAACATGATGGATATTCTCGACCAGCTTCAAAAAAGGTACCGGAAGGTAGTCGAAATACGAAATTTTGAAAATCAAAAGGGGAGTATACGCTCCAATAATCAATATTAGTTTCTGTTAGTTAGTTTGTGTTAGCTAACCCCCACTGCTCCTTTAATACCTACCACAAACTAACTACACACTCGCCGTTAAATCCAAAAATACTCGGCAAAGAAAGCCATGTATGTAATTGTAGGACATTGACAGGCTTTTAATTTTTTTTTCTTGCCTTACAACAAAATCCGGTTCAGTTTTTGTTCATTTGCTGTGCCCCATCAAAGATGCATAAGGAAGTTATCGTTTGCAGCCTCAGATTGCATTTATTACACATTTATTGGTAATAATTGGTAAGTTTTTTTTTAAAGATCAACATTTGATCGTATAAATTGGCAATAATAAAATTTATTGTTATGCTAATACGAAATTGCTTAGGTATCTTTATCATCTCATGGATGTACATAAATCAGCTACCGTATGTGTGCGTCTGCAAATCTCGAAAAATGGCGTATTTAACGACTTGAAATGAATTTAGGACTTAAAATTTCATTTCTATACAAGTGTCTTGAGATAGAAGGCTGGTCGAAATTAGCCCACATACCTTTTTGCTTTCAACGGATTTATTTTATTTTAAAACTTGCTGACCGGCAGACTTTGTTCTGTCGCAATTTTTGAATTGTTATTATTAATTAACAGCCAGCAGATGCGCTGCCGGCCCTTAATGACGAGTTTAGGCCACCGGGGAGTCTCACAAACCGAACGAAACGCGACATCAACACCATCACTAGACGTGACAGCATAGCCGCCACTTCACGCCGATCTCATGTGAGAAAGAGGATGCTGCATGAAATCTATGAAATGGAAAGAAATTTCTCATCGGTTTCTGCTAGAAATGTATGTGTATGTATAAATGTATGTATATGTAAAAAATTCAAGAATTACTGGTGGTAAAAAAATGTCACTGTCACTATAACAGTCGTGAGATTCTAGAGATTGGGATGGTCAGACGGCAGTCGGTCACCTCTCATATCTTTGTTATTTAAATAGACTCCGGTACTAGACCGGGATGACGGAATACTAGGTAGAAAAATATTGATAAGAAAATATTGGTTAGCTCTTACTAACTACGATAGCAATTAAAAATAAATACTTGTACGCCTTACTAAATTAGGGAAGGTCCAGATTCTTTCGTATGATACCAATCTAGAATTCTGTTCTGCCTAGGTGCTCTCGCAATGTATTAATCTTTAATCATTCAACTATCTAGTGGGTCATCAAAATTTCTGATGCGCAGTGAATATTTTTATTAATGGCTTTCGGTTAAAACATGACAAGTTAAATTGCAATCGAAAATTAAAGTTACAACAGAATAGCTTTTAGGCATGCACTGGCACGCCAAATGTGCCTAGATAAGGGAGGGATGACTGGCAGTAAAGACGAGCGTTAATGTGGACAGAAAAAAGATCCCTCAAAGTTACACCTGGATCGAAAGTCCCAGACACTGCTTGGATCCTCCCTTAAACGTGAAAGACTGTAACATTAAATTTGAAATTTAAAAAACCCCTGATACTCCACTCCGGTATTACAAAGGCTCGGTCTTAGCGTTTATATGAAAATATCAACAAGCGAAAATAACAATTAGAATCTTATAAACAAAAAGAGCGGGTCCAGCAGGCTGCGCGGCCGCCCGTCGCGGCGCCCGCGCGTCTGCCGCGACGCGATGCGCTGCGGCACGTTCGATATCGCCTGCGGTCGCACAAACGAGCTATTGCACGGTACGCTACGAGTAGACTTTAGCTTGAAGCAATCGTTTTATTGTAAAGTAACGATAGTACGATAGTGGGAAATGGTGTTAAGCATTGTAAAGTGAGTCTTTTGTTGGAGATCCTGTACATGAATAGAATAGATTAAGTTTTTAAATCGCAGGGAGTACTGGTGGACCTAATTTATTTGTAAAAATGACGTTAAAAAAATTGCTCGATAATTAATTCGGTAAAATAAATAACCGACAGATAAACTCGTAACACGCGCAGCGCTCACCCCGTCGTCGTCCATGTCCGGGCCCTGCAAGCAGTGAGTGGGCGGGTTGGAGTACTTCTGCAGCAGCTCTATGGCCAGCCGCTTGCTCATGTCTTGCTGGAAGAACGCGTGCTGCGAAGGAGGAGCACGAAAATAAAGTAATAGGAAAATAGTGCTACAGTCGTGTCGTGCACGTGGCTGTGCGTTTTACATAAATAAGTGTAAGTAATAAAGAAATGATAATAATGACGGCAGCCCCTCTTCGCCGCTAGCAATTGGTCGCAATTAATGTAACTCACTCGCCCTTTACAAAGGCTTAGCAAGTTGCCGTGGCAGTGAGCTGGCCATATCAGTCGTAGAACCGATAACCGTTGGGGTAAACGAATCTCAATCTCTATTATAAGGCTCCAAGACATTCCTCCATCTCATTCTTGGTCTGCCGCGATGTCATTTCAAAAACTCTAAATTACGGCAGATCTCAACAGATAAGTAATTAATTAACATACTGAAAAAATATTAAAATTTGTCATTCAGGGCCACACATTCCGTTGCAAGACAACGTCGACCGCTGAGTTTCGTGTTGGTTTTATTATGTCGCTAGCTTCACTTTTCCTTCATCCGCGTTGTTTTTATCCACTATGGCTAAAACACCCCCTTTCACACCTCATTTTCGCAACAAAAAGTATCCTATGTCAGGGGTTGGCAACCTTTTGAGGCAAAAATAACGATTTTCAAAACTTCAAAGTTTTTAAAGGGAAACAAAAAATTTTCAGGCGAACAATAAATATGCTTCTAAACAGAAAAATCGAATCACCTTGCAAGTATACGTTTTGTAAAGATTATCACAAAAATGTGTACATTTATATATGTCAAAAAAAATGCTGGATGTGTTTCGATTTTTCTGAAGTATGTAAGTAACTGTAAGTAACATATAGTAGCCGCATAAAGTTTTTGATAAAAAAAAGAAACGAATTTATTTGCTTATTACAAAGATATCTGGTTATCCATATAAAAGCAGTGTTTTTTCAAAGCAAATTAGTTAATATGGTATTATTAAATTAATCACATATATTCGTATGGAACGGAAAAGCCACGGCTTTACATCGAAAGAGCCGCAGCTTGCCGATATCTGTCCTATGTCCATCTCTAAGGTTCCATCTATCTGTCTACCGTAATTTATCAAAATTGCTCCTGCGGTTTAGGCGTAAAAACATTATAGACAGAACTACTTTCACGTTTATAATATTAAGGATGGAAACCAATGGGTAGTAATAGCTCCAGCTAAAACCGGTAAAGATAATAATAATAATAGAGCAGTAATTCCAACTGATCATACAAATAATCTCTGTTGAAATATGCTCATATAAATGTGTATATGCTCGCCAATGTGCTGTTTTTGCAATAGCAAAAAAATTAATTTTGCTAAAAAAATTAACCAGCTCAGGTTCCACAAATAGGCTGTGTCGCAAGGTAGGAAATTCAAGACATTGATTCGCTTTGCTTCATTTTTTAAACATACAAAAATTTGTCTTTATCAAGTGAACACAAAGCTTCTTCTTCTGCCTAGCGTTATCCCGGTCTAGTCTACCTAAATTGCAGAGGATGTGGCTCATGGGCGAGTTAAGATAAGGATTACCCAATTGGGATAGCCCCATCAGGACCCTATAAGGTCCAGTATAGCCTGGGGTCTACCACCGTAATTTCTAGTCGGGGATGAACAACTGGATGTCTGACGTCATCCGCGGAACCCCCACCATCAAATGAAAATCAAAACAAACCTGAAAAATTACCTCTATCCGTTAAATGAATGGAAATCTTTTTGTTTTTCATTCGACCATTGTAACATTTTCCTACTTATTTGGTGGACAAAAAGTGGCCTGCTTGTAACATAATTGGGCCATCTTTTGTTTTCCACTCCGGCGTATTCTTTCAGTAGCGCCTAGAACAACTGTTTCTAGAATGACACCCGAGAGTGGGGGTGGTATTACCGCGTCAATTTTTTCTAAATGTTTTATTCAAAGTTTTTACAACGTTTTCTATTCCTTTTGTACCAAAACTCTTGCTCTAAGCTAATGATGAAGGAAAAATACTTATTCATCCTTTTATTTTCTACAGAAAATAAGTTAAATCGTACATTTTATTTGAGGCCCTAGCACAAACATTTCGAACCGTTCGAATTCGAAGATTCCACTGTATTTAGGATAAGAATATTCGTGCTGGATCCATAGGGGGGATGGCATTTGAGTCGATCGCTAGGTTAAGTTGCTCTTGCGTCTTGTTGCGACCGGTTGATAGATGGGTGATGGTTTATATTTGACATCCGACCTCCTCTGTAAAGCACCAAAGGCACGTAAAACAGTGGGACCCAGATTAATGTCACTTTGTGACTTTAGTCGTGAGGTTGTAGAAATCGTGGGGGTTCCGAGGATGACGTCAGATGGCAATCGGTTATCCTAACTCGCTCCACAGCCACATCCTCTACAATCTAAGAGGACCCTGGTATTTAACAGGGATAACAAGAATAAGAAGACATATAAAGGAAAAAAACCCAGATTTGAAAACATTTTTCGTTCACGTTCGAAACAGTAAAGTTATCACGTGAATGATTTTTATTAGCTCCCGAATTAGGGCGCGCTGTAGTATTTGTGAAATGGGTGTGTAATTCAGTATCGTTTACTTATAATTAACGTAAAACTAAATTTCAGAGATGGCGCTTAACGACAATGGCGGCCGAAATGGAAGATAACTCGTACTGTTTAGAAAATAAGACACGTGCACTTTGGATTTTCCAAACTATTTACTTCTAATATATCGAAATCTCCCACGTAAATTGTTGTAACCCCAAATTCCCAACTTCACAGCAGAGCATTAAAAACATGTAAATTGAAGTAAAAACCTTATTATGTAACACATTTATGTATACAATAATACATTCAAAAGTGACTGTTATATTACAATTTAGTTGTTTCTAACGCTCTAATGTAAAGCTGGAAATTCGGGGTTACACAACTTACGTGTGAGGTGACGATATGTTTTTTTTTTTTTATATAATAAGGGGCAAACGAGCAGGCGGTTCACCTAAGTGACTACCGACGCCCATGGACAACTGCAACACCAGAGGCCAAAACGTACATGATATTAGAAAACCCACACTACAGCCTCTAAACCGATACTATTAACTTTATGGTATGTGAATTTTGATCAGTTGTCTGGTTGATCGAAGTATGTTAATAATATTACCATACTTCCATGTTTAATACATATATATAAAGTAGAAGAGTTTGTTTGTTTGTTTACTTGAACGCGCTAATCTAAGGAACTACTGTGAAGATTTGAAAATTTTTTTCAGTGTTAGATAGCCCATTTTTCGTGGAAGGCTGAGGAAGTGGGCTGTATATAGTTACGCTAAAATTTTTCACCTAATTTTATACGGACCAAGTCGCGGGTAAAATAGTAATATATAAAGAGCTAAGATGATGAACATAACCACACTATATACACGCGTATAGGGGTCACCCGTATATAACTTCACACGAATTTTATGATTTTTCCACTCTTACCCCCATCCTTGTCACATTTTTGAAACCTGGGTGTGACAGCACATATTTTTGAAATTTTTGATAATAGACAAAATAAACGACTAATTAGGTTAATAAAAGACTCAAAACTCAGTCATATAAATTCTGCGACATCACTTCGTGTGAAGATATGACGTCACAAAGTCCTTCACCCCCGTGCCCGTTGACAGACAATGTCACATTTTGGTGATACCCACCCACTTTCAAAGTGCGAAGTAGATTATATATGATCCCCATATGTACCCGGATAACTCACTAAGAGCGAGATGACAGGAAACTCCCAATAATTACTTGTTGAAGGTATGGCAACTCTTCGAGGATGTTTATATTTCGACTCAGGTTTCTCTAAGCCCATACAAACACGCTAAAGCAACAAAGATTTCCCCGATATATTTCATTCACTGGCTACGTAAATTAATCAGAGTGTAGACGGGGGAATAATGTCATAGGATAATAGAATGTAGTAAATAGTAAGTAGCCCAACGTTTGGGCAGGACAACGTCTGCCATGTCCGCTAGTATGTATACTGGTGGACCTGACAGACGTTGTCCTTTCTTATTTATATCCTTCCATAATTCCTTCCATATACATATATACATAATTCCTTCAACCCAATTTGGTCCACTGTTGGGCATAGTTCTAAAAACCACTTGGTGCCTAATGCGATTCTCGTACACCGAACCGCTTTCTTACTTATCAGTTCTTATTCCTTGTTCCTAAGGTTTAGTGGAAGAAAACCCTGTTTTACAATAACGCATTAATTTTTTTTTCTTAATTGCAATTTATTATTAATAATATAAAATAAAGTCGCTTCCCATCCTCATCCGCGTAGATTTTTTAAACTACTCAACGGATTTTAATGCGATTTTCATCAATAAACAGCGATTCAAAAGGAAGGTTTATAATACACGCATATCTATACTGAAGCTGTACGCTGGTAAATAAATTGGTTTTACCCAATCCAATTATAGATACTGTTACTGAAAGCAATAAATGGTAATAAAAGCTTGTTCAATAATTATATCGATTTCAAATTAGCTATCTCCGCAATTCAATTGAAGAAGCACAAAGCCCTCGCAGCGGGGAGACAATAAAACCGTAATACTAATCCCTTACCCCCAAGTGACATAGCACCCTTTGTTCTCATACTCCAAAAATCAATTCGGTTTAACTTGTCCAAGCTATCTTAATTTGAGTTATAACTTTGTCCTTCATGGAAGTACATAATTTGAATGAATATGAGGGAAAATCTTTGCAATGCTGCAACCCGAAAGCTACACCACCGAATTCGCCACCAAAGCACAGCACTACACTGACTTTCTCTGATACGCGGTAAAGGTGTTAGTTAAATAACTTCAAAAGTTATTGTCCAATTTCACTCAAAATATTTTTTCTAATTCGGTAGTCACTTGTTAACCGCCTGCAGTATAAACGATTACTGAAACATATAAATAACAATTCATTAATACATAAAAATCATTGTAATCTCAAAACCATAGAATGCCTTGAAAATGTGTATGTTGAATGGGAGTTATACAGTAGAACTAAATAGACATTCATAAATCTAAAGGTTACTACGCACGCACACAACTAAATATAAATTGGAAGTAGGCTAACTACCTATTTTCGGCTAAGTTTCACTTTATGTCCTGTTACTACATTCTAAAGTTCGGCACGTGTTTCGGTCGTGTATGATATGTAAACTCTTTTAGTCTTATTACAGATGTTTCACACAATTTTTCGGGGATAAAAATATTTTCGAACTGCGAATTATTGGAGTGTGCGTGTCAGTCTCCATGTAGGTAGTACATAGTTGCTGTTTGGACTATTTTCGAATTAGGTTAATTAACTACGAGTATTTTTAAATTAGTGACGTCTGTTTATAACCAATATGTATAAAATCAAATTCTATATACATTGAGCTTTTAAGGCCTATATTTTGTAATTGTATGTAAAAACTTTGCTAGCGTGAGTTACATCTGTATGGTGAATTTCAGCGTTTGTGTATAGCGTCCGCATAGTTGTACGTACAGCGCCATTTCGTACAGTATACCCTGAATATACGTTATAAGAGTACCGTGCTATGCGTCGCGCCTGCGCAGTACCGGATATGTCAACTGCGCATGAGCAAGCTATAGCATAAAAGTCGGCGCATCTTTAGAATCACGATCATACTTAAGGAATCATTCTTAGAGTGCATTCTAAATAGACTACGTCACATTTTGGTGACCCCCCCTTCACGTGTGACCTAATTTTTGGGTGATCCTGAGGTTTGCAATGCACTTACTGCTTCAGTGTTTACTGACTAATATAATCTAGGTACGTTAAAAGAAAGAGTGAATAGGCATAATCTAGGAAGATGCGCTACATCCTAGTCTGCATCATTTATTCTCGCCAGGTGTGTTAATAGTTAAGCACCAGCCTATCCTATATAAAAATGTATGTAGTGGTAAACTATGAAGTCATTTATAAAATGCGTTTTTTCCATAAAAAGGAAAGTAAATTGCTTAGCATAAATCCGGAAATAAAAGAAAAAAGAATTAAAATCATATCAGCGATATAGGCGCACATGTGTAACTCACGTGGGCCTGTTTAATCAACGTATGTGTTCCCAACTGGTGTCACGGATGTCAAAGGCCTAAGATGTTGATTTATCCTGATTGCAACAGCATCTACTCTGCCTTGGAATTACAGAAGTGCGCTAATTTATATATTAATACGTGAAACGAAAACGTACCGTTTAGGTACCAATTTGCAAAAATTACGAGGACATATGAGTATAAAATTTGGCACAATCGTAGTTCACATAGAGGAAGGTGTGCGAATGCTAAATTTTTTTTTACAATATACAATATTAATATATTAAATTATAAAAATGAAGCCACACGCACATCAATGCAAAACGATTTACACACACAAGTATTGGATGATGTCAAAGCGTGTTCGTGAGAACCGTATGTTATATTAACTGTCAATTTTAATTTTTCTGTGAATTGAATAATATATGTCATTGTACGCAAAAAGGTTTGTGGGCAAATTTGGACCAGCCGACGATCATCAGTTCACACAAATTTGCTTACATTCTTTGTAGATTTCTGATAACGCTTCATCCTAAGGAAAACGTGATCGAAAAGGAATTACTAGACATCTGGGCAAGATTAAACGTTGAAAACTATATATGGGATCTCTCGATGAACGGGAGTTCGTTAATGTCTCCCGTGCTTAGCAGCTTTTTTGGCCCTTATGATGCGCGAGATGAGTAAAATAGCTCCGAATTGTTTCATCCTCGGCTATCAGACTAGAGCACTTGAGTTCCTGGAGATCCTGTACTCTTTTAGCGAGAACGGAGGCCATTGTGGGCACTCTGTTGGCAGCGCTGCTGCTCGCATTGCTCCCAAACTGCTGCTGATTCTTTTTCTCAGGTCCTTCTTCTTTTCCGTCGTCGTGACCATTACGATGTCTGTTTCGGGGAGAAATTTGTGTATTATTCTGATATTTTTTCCGCTCCCCGGTACTCCAACAAATACTTTTATCGCATATCCGATACGGTACCCTTATAAGAGTGTCTTGACAGACTCTTGGCCATTTGTTTAAAAATATTAGCAATACATCTGTAAGGGTTGTGTTAGCAGTTACCAAGAATCAACGCGATCAGAAGTCAAATCCAACACCTGACATTTTTACTTCGTCTTTCAATCCATTCTTCTTAGCGTTTCGTTGGCAAACACTAAACTGTGTCGGTCCAGAACTTAGCCACATCAACTGCTTTATCAGTGGCAACCATCAAGTCCTCTTGCGTGCAGGTGTTAGGGCACGCAGGGCACTATAAAAGATGGCGCATTGTTTGAGTTGCACAGCACAAACAGCTCTGGTTAATATCATTTGTGAATCTCCACCTGGACATGTGCTCCCTAGACCAGCCAACCTGTGTCCGAAGTCTATTAAGTGACTTCCAGGTTTACCAAGATCATGCCCAGGTGGAAGATTTTCAGTGGGTGGCACAAATGGGCTACCTAAGGCTTCTTCTTTCAGTCCATTAAGCGATTAAGACTATCGATTTCAAATTTGTTCAGCAAACGATAAAAATAAGCGAAATCTACCAGAATAAATATCGTGTATTGGAATCGCTTCCATTCTTTTCACGTTAAACGAGTATGTTCATTACGAATACTAATATTAGAGGCGTCTCGAATGCCTCAGGGAGCAATTGACGCGAGAAGCACATTAGAATTAAAGGATCCTATGCCCCAGATGAATTACACGTGTAAATTAAACCTTATCTTTATAACAATAAGTGTTATATTCCTATAAAGCAAATAGGCTTCTATATGCTGTGTTAATTAATCTTTATGGTGTCGTTATACACGTCGTGGTACTCTGTTCTCTAATGCCACAGTGAATTGATTTGTATGGCGTAATAGTTGTAAAGACGTTATTATACAGACTTAGCAGAGCTAGCTAATTATATAAGATTATTTCTTATTATACACTATTTAAGTTTTTATTATGTCACGTTTATTATGAAATCAAATCTACACGTGATAGGTCAATATCTCCGCTGCACTTCCTCTAAATAACTTTCACTGTTCCATACTTAAATTTTTATCCTAATCAAGTTATAGAATATATTTTATTTTTAACTAGCTGTAACCCGCAACTTTGTCCGCGTGAAGTCTGTGATTTTATTTTTTCTGTAAACCTAATAAATTAGATTTAAAAGCAAAGTAATTTATGTTATTCCTTATAAAATCAGCTATCTACCAGAGGAAGTTTCATCAAAATCGGTCCAGCTGTTTCGGAGATTATCCGGAAGAAACAGGCGGACGGGGTTTCTTGTCAGGGGACATTCTAACACTGGTTTATATTTGATATTTGACGGCCTTCGTGTTTCGAAAGTATGAAAAACAGTGAGTCCCGATTAGTGTCACTAAGTGATATTAGTTGTGAGGCTGTAATGATCTAAGGGGTACCGAGGATGTTGTCAGACGGCAATTGGTCATCTTAACTCGCCCCACAGCCACATCCTTTGCAATCTAAGAGGACACTGGTACTAGGCCGGGATAACGCTGGGAAGAAAAGAAAAATAATACCTAAAAATAAGGGGCTACAAGGCAGGAATCGATAACTTTTCTAAACAAAAATTTGTTTTCCAACAAACACCACAAATAATGGGAGAAATTGTGAAAGTTTTACAAGATATTACAGATGATATCATTCCGGAGCTCGTCCAATTTCACGTGATGTCTCACGAAAACTTGGGATTCGTTGCAGCAGAAGTATGGCGCAGCTCAGTTATTTCCAAATCTCATTACGCGTGACAACTCAATTTCTCCGCTGCACTTCCTGGATAACTCTTCCTCTTACATACTTCGAAATTTTCTGTAACACTGAACTACAAACTTAAAAGATATCTTTGGGCGAATCTGTAAACCTAAGAGGTCAACTGTAAACCTAAAGGGAAGGTCTTATAACTTATTAGTGGTGAAGCCAGAAGTAATTAAGTATTCAATAAAGCAATACAAGGCTAGATTTTGCACTTAATAGCCAATATATGAGTAAAAATAAATAAATATATATGACTGTATGACACACGGACGTCTGTTCCTAAGGTAGACAACTTAAAGGCTGTGTTATAGGTACCAGCCGCCTGTTATACGTATTTTTTTTTGGAAATATATAAATACATATGGATAACACACCTAGACTCGAGGCGGGAATCGAATCTACGACCCCCGGAGTGGAAGGCAGGGTCTCTGCCCACTGCACCATATAATACATTCAAGTTATTTACATTTACTTACAGATACAGAAGATAAATTTATATTAACAAATGAAATTATAATATTTACACTGAAAATTATATATCGATACCTCCCACGTAAATTGTTGTAACCCTAAATTCGCAGTTTTACAGTAGAGCGTTACAAACAACTAAATTGTAATATAACAGTCACTTTTTAATATATTATTGTACACAATAATGTAATCGTCATTATTTAATATATAATTGTATACACAAATGTATTATATACTGACGATTTTATTTCAATTTACATATTTGTAACGCTGTATTGTGAAGTTGCGAATTTGGGGTTACAACAATTTACGTGGGAGATATCGATATGTTAAAACTAGTACAATGAAAAAATCAAGAATGACAATTATCTCGCTTGGGCGATCGAACCTTAGTTCCAAATTCAAAATGTATCTTTTCTGAAAGTGGCTCTAGATGTCTCCACAGATTTTTCGATAGGGCCAGATTAAGGAGTCACGGAAAACATTAGTATTGTATATAATGTGAAGGTGAAAAATCACACGTTGGTTAAATTTCACGTAACGTCTTAAGTAAACTTCGAACCCTCCGTAGAATTATGTGGCAACTCCTCTACTTCCAAATCTCATTACACGTGACATGAGAATTTATCCCAACTGCACCCACGCTGGATTACTCTCTTCCTAGTTTACTTCGAATTTTCTCTGTAAGAACTTTAAGTTAGAAACTAATTTTATATCAGGAATATATTAAAAGTTTGGATATATTGCTTGAACTTGTTTGTGGCGTCCGAGTTAATTTGCCTACAGTAATCTCTTCCAGTGGATGTCGTAAAATACGACTAAGGGTTTCAAATGAATGGAAAACAGAAGCCACCTTTGTACTTATAACTAAGCGGACGGTTAGTAAAGTAGCTGTCGGATTAATGAGATGAATCTTTCCGAGGTGGTCGTAGCGTCAATCTGTGGCTGGTATTGTCGCCGATTGCTCAGTTAAGCAATTCTTGCGGTGGTGATAGGTGGGTGACCCATTCTGACACAAGGTTTCCAAAGCCTTTGAAAAACTCTGGAGAAACCATTATAAGCCTTAACACATGGTTCATAAAACTGAGTTTTGCTGGAAATTTAAGACAACTAAAATAATGTGAGTATTACTGAGGGGCGTGCATTTTTAGATTTGCCGGTGCTACTACCGAGTGTGACGGCCGTGAGGTGCGCCTGCGGTATGTGCACGAGTTCGGCCGTGAGTCGGTATTGACTTTTGGCCAACGATGAGAGTGATTGCTGTTTTTGGTCACAACTCTTACATCAGCAAATGCAACGAAACTGGTACTAATGCCGGAGCCAGACATGGCTCAAAGTGTTTGTACATTTTTGTCCTTGAAGACTACACAAAATTCCCGGCCACATTACATGATCACTGAAATGATCATACATATGAAGCTATATTTGACTCCAGCATAACAATATCTATTTATTTCACTGATCTGAGGTCTTCCCTAAGAGACGCGTCTCCTCTCGTTCCGTCATCGAGCGTACCTTATACGAGGACGATACCGCAAGGCGATGCCTTGATGAGCCGAACGTGACGAGTCGAATCCGATGGGACCGCGAAATGATAAGCTTCGAATGCGCTTTCAAGTGTCACTGACAATACCGTTGCAGAGTATCGTTTGTATATAAATCTATCGTGTTTTATTTGTCCGGAGGGTCGTCTGTGAAAGAAGGCATGCCAATCCGTCGCAGTGCATACATTATGCCCACCATGTACAAATGGTGTGTCGGAGTACGACGTCTGTGTGCTTGCGGTGTGTCTCGTCTTGCGATGGGTGCCGTGAGGGTGCGGATACTTCCCCGACTACAGTCCTCTAAAATCAGTACGAACCTACTCTGGCTACATACCTATAACAACAGTCAGTATGTCCTTACATCGAATACATTTTTACATTGGGGACGACCCTACAGCGAGGACGCTACTACAGTGGGGACAACACTACAGTGGGGACGATCTACAGCGGGGACGATACTACAGTGGGGACGATCGTTTTGAGTCACCTACCGTAGCGTCGTTTTGGTCAAGTAATAGCTGTCGTAGTCGAATATGATTATCAATGAAACTCCTTAACGTCTTACAGTACAACTGAACTGTACAAAGTTGAACGTCGATTTGAGACTTGATTTTTTTTCACTAATAGATATCCCTAATAGAAGCCCGCAAATAAACTTTCACCACGCGGAAATGTCTATTTACGCCAAAGAAATCTGGAGTTAGAATTTTCTTTGTAGCTTAAAATTAAGCAACTTTGAATATTAATTTTCGCATTATATATAATTATTATAAATTTAAATAAATATAAACATTAAATTGATCTTAACGAGTGTCCAAGAACTCCTGTTGAAACAAGATTGGTGAGAAGGTTGGGACGGGAGCGGAGCATAACGGAGATGCCATCTTAACCTTCTTGGTTATTTTTTTATCCGAATCGAAAAAAAGAGAGGTGTTATAAATTTGATGTCAATGTCTTTGTGTGTGTGTCGTAGGTCTCAAACCAAGGGACCGATTTCGGTAAGGTTTTTTTCATTTGAAAGTCACTTGCCTTGCGGTGGTTCCTAAATATGTTTGGTGAAAATTGATCCAGCGCTAGTAGACACTTACTGTGCCATCTGCATCAATTGAGCAGAGAACCTATTTGGCTTGGTACCGACTTCAGCACATCAGTGAGTGTCTACTAAACCGTATAAAAGTACTATTTATTTTATGCTTTTTAGTTCCTCGCCTTTTTATTTTTGTTTAAAAATAAAAAAACGGTTTTCTTTTTATTTAAAAATAATTTATATAACAAGCGGCAAACCGGGCTTTTTTTTATAGAGTAAAAGGGGGCAAACGGGCAGAAAGTCCACCTGATCGTAAGTGGTTACCGTCGCCCATGGACAGCATATTGCCTATTAACTCGTGTTGGCGATGTTTTTAGGGTTCTACAATAAAGACATTAATTCCTAAAGGGTTTTATGTTTTGCGTATTTAAACATTGTAATCTGATGTACACGGGTGGTAGATGTTTTTACAGACTAAATGAATGGTCACAAGCGTGTAAAGACATACTTATATAGAAGGGTTACGTGTCTCATAACTTCGTAAGTTATTTAACAAATAGCTTTTGATTTCCCTCAAAATAATTTTCTTAGTGAATATTCAGAAAATTTTATATCTCTACAGTTTACCAGCACCTTGCGGGTTGGCAGACGGTTGTACGGACGGACGGACAGAGCAAAACTATGAGGTATATATCCTTGTAGGACTACGGAACCCTAAAAAAGAAGTTAACATTTTGGTGTATCCATCACTGTTAGCTTAACTGTAAAAATTAATAACTTGTTTAATCCAAAAATACTTTTACTATACAATACAAAAATGCTTAATAACAAAAAGAAAAATTATCTTATTTAACTAGCGGTCCGCCCCGGCTTCGCACGGGTATTTACATTATTGAAGTTTTTATACGGATCCCTAACTTTGTGAAAATATTCTAATCGCCTATGTTCGTCAGGAATAATATAAGATTCTAATGGTGAAAGAATTTTTCAAATTGGTCCAGCAGTTTCAATGCTTATTTAATACCCAGAAAAATCAAACCTTTCCCATTTAGAACATTAGTATACTAGCTGATTCCCGCGAGTTTGTCCGCGTAGAATTGCTAAAGACCTCAGACCACCTTAATCTGGCCCAATCGAAAAATCATTTCTTAGCGGATTTCTACTAACTATAAAGTTCCTCCTAGCCAAATTACATATTCGTTCGTCCGCGGTTTTCGAGATTGCGTGTTGTATTAAACAAAAGTGTAGGGTTGCCGGCCTTTAATGACGAGTTTAGTCCACCGGGAAGTCTCACAAACCGAACGAAACGCGACAACATTACCGTCACTTGACGTGACAGCAGAGAAAGAGGTACTGGTATCTGGACGCGCCAGCCCAATTCGGCTACAAGCGTGGCGCTACCTCTAATTAAATATAACAAGTGTGGAAAAACTTTTTTTTTCTTTATTTATTATGCGTGCTGTACACCTTGTCTATTTCACTGATCAGTCATCGGCAACTATTAAACTTCTCACTTGGATTAACACTTCTACTATAAGAGTATGACACTCTATATCAGCAGTATCAACTTGTTTATTAATAATAATTTCTAGTACTAATAAATACTAGTTCTAATAATAATTTCTAGGCAGTTATCGTATGAACACTCCGATTGAGTTGCGCGGAGGAACTACCCCAAGGAAAAGATCAGAGGCCACGATGGACGCGCAATCTCTTCGCTCAGTAGAAACTCATGCACCACCTCCCACCTCTCCCGAAGAGAACTCTCGCCTCACAACGTAAGAAATTCATAATTTTCATAACAAACTGGTCCCAATTGTAGGCCTACCAATATGCTCTCGAATAGTAGACGCTATTTTCCCTAGTGTTATCTTGGAATTTAACCAACTTCAAAAATTCTTTATCCAATTTACTTGGTTTCCTAACACTTCTAAATGCCAATTTTTACTACATTCATGATCGTAGGAGATATCTTATGACCACTATAAAAAAAAAATCTACGAATTAAGGAAATAACTGTAGTAAAAAGTTGAAAAGTGCCAAAAATGGGGATTGATCTTAGCTCATCAAACTCAATGCAATCTCGTCACCGAGTCGTCATCGTTTGCTTAATTATCTAGGTGATTGCTGTGATGGCTGCAATTACTGTCGACAGTGTTTTAAACAACGTTATTTGCCGCCAATACTAGAAAACATATTATATAAACAACGCGGGATTTCCTTTGGCTTTTACTTGAATAGGTTTTTTAAAATATATAATGGTCGATGTCCACCTGGTCTAAACATAACTGTGGATTTCGATCTTTCCCGAAGTTTTTCACGAAATGTAGTTAAATAATACTAAGAAAATATGTTTATATGCTTTACATTTCTACATTCTATACACCCAAACTTAAAAGCTAGGAGTAAAGTATGATCTCTGCATTTCGTTCGTAATAACTTCAGTTCAAAATCACCATCGGAGCCGAAGTCGGAGCTGCAGGTAAAAAAAAATCATTTGAATGTATCGACCCTCAAAAGTTTAAAATACGTACAACCCTGCATAAAGTATTTTAGAAATTCCTATATAGATAAAAAAAGGTAAACTGAAAGCACCTACATTAACGTACGAATAGACAGATATATAAAAGTAAAGCCAACAATCTAAAACAGGGGTGGGCAACCTTTAGCGTCAGAATAGTCAAAAAATATTTCTTGCCAACAATAGTTATATATAAGTTTTTTTTATTAAAAAGAACTAATCTATTTATTAATAAGGCTTTACATCTAAAGAGCCAAATTTGGTTCACGAACCGCAGGTTGCCGACCCCTGATCTAAACTGAACTCACCATTTGTCGATCCACAATCAGCGCAGACTTGGTTCCCAGGCAGTGACCGGACCGCTCTTATTATAGACCGTTGTAAATCAAGCAGCGAGTGTCCGTTATCATGTATCCAATCAAGAACGAAGCCCATTACTTTTAACAAAAAATAGAAATATCACAAAAAATATATAGGTTCAGATTGATCTCATGTGAGAATGAGGTACTGGTGCCCGGACGCGCCGGCCCAATTCGGCTACAAACGTGGCGCTACCTCTAATTGAAATCTCTAATTCCGTGTATCGAAAGGCACGTAAAACAGTGGGACCCGATTAATATCACAAAGTGGTATTAGACATTTAACACAGATTACAATAGACTTT
The DNA here is from genome assembly GCA_024363005.1 of Charaxes varanes. NCBI lineage: Eukaryota > Metazoa > Arthropoda > Insecta > Lepidoptera > Nymphalidae > Charaxes > Charaxes varanes. The sequence continues at coordinate 8,709,448 of JANCMC010007202.1, read as the reverse complement.
TTACTATTATTATTAAAAATAACTCAATAAATCTACTTTTATAATTTCAATTATTATAACTAACATTACTTTAAGTTCCATTTTACATCGCTACTTATTTAATTAAAATTAAAATTCACAAATGATATCAATCTGAGTTGTATGTGCGGCGCAACTCAAACAATGTGCCATCTTATATCGTGCCCTGCGTGCCCTATTACCTGCACGCAAGAGGACTTGATGGCTGCCACTCATAACGCAGTTGATGTGGCTAAGTTCTAGGTCGACACAATTTAGTGCTTGCCAACGAAACGCTAAAAAGAAGAAGAAATTAAAATTAAAGGCGTATCAGACAAACCCACATTTATATTTACAGTATAAGCGACGAACAGTATTTCACGTTGATAAGATTATGGGGTGGAAGCAATATTAGAAAATACCAACAGTGACATTCCAGACGTATCGGGAGTAAATCGAATCGGTAAACAGGAAGAGAGGGGCAAATTAAGGGAATCAATAACACTGGACAACATTATGCTAGATTTATTGTCCCCGTGTAGGCTTATTAGTCGTTCAGACGATCCAGTGAATGTTATAGACCTATTTAATTGTTAGACAGACCAATATCTGATAGAAAAAGTAAAGACTTACTTTACTTTTACGAATAACCTTTGTAGAGTCTATCTCCTGATGATGCTTCGGTGTCGAAGCGAAACGTGCGTTGAGGCACAGAGATTGTGGGTACTCCAGACATTCCCCTGCAATCATAGCAGACCCTGTTACTAGACCAGAATCATACTAGGAAGGAAAGGAAAATTAAAGAAAAAGTTATTAAGACATTTGACAAAGTTTACACTAATCTCCCCTATAACACAGTAGGTTTACTCCGTATTATAGGAAAATATTGTGTAGGATATGGCTCTGAATGTGCATAATATTATAGAATAATATTAATGCATTATATGAACACCAAGTTGTTTTGGGGGAATGAAAGTATTTTAAATTATTGTAAACTTTGCAGAACACCTTTATTACCATTGTCATCAGATTTTTTCCTATAATACATACCTCGAAATGCCACTCCTAAGAATTCATAATTTCTCTCAAACGATAATGTATGTCCTTCACAGTCTAAGATTACTCGAATACGCTCTCCAACCTGTAAATTTAAATTGCACACCTATAACAATAATATTACTACTTCCGTAACTGGACAACTATCATTGTCATAAGATTCTCTAATATATAATTCCTTCCACATGCTGACTCCTTAAAATTGGGAACTTTTTTTTACACAAAAGACATACAACAGTTGTTTAACTTGTTTTTGGCGTAAGGTCAGTTTCCACATACATATTCTTTCCATCTTCACATTTTGCCAACACCTTAACAGTTGTATAACACAAATGTGGCAGAAGCAACCGTTAAGAGCAGAACAAAACAATCAGTCCTATAATTTAATTAGTCCAATTAAAAGAAAAAGTAAATTTTGAGATAACAATTGTTTAAAGAAAATTGAAACTAATTCAGATGTTTACCTTAATTGTTGGAGGCTTTTCATAGTATTTTTATTTAAGCTTTTTAATTAATAATACAGTAAAAATAGTTCACCTGATACTTACATCGCTCAAATCTAAACATGTAGTCCATATAAGGCTGCAATCTATCTACGATCCTACATTTACCATTTGGGTTAGAGCTCATGTTCTTGACAAACTACCTTCATTTCTTCCTAAAAGGGAATTAGTAGTTCATTTATGGCCTAACGTACCAAAAATGAAGTTAGCAGATCCAAGATTTAACATACCAAGTAAAGTTGACCTGTTATTGGGTGCAGAAGCTTATTGTCAAATTGTAACTAAGGGATTAATAAGAGGGCCACAAGGAACACCAATAGCCCAGAATACCAAATTTGGCTGGATTTTGTCAGGAAAAATTCCAGAGGAAAGTGAAAGTATTCAAACTATAAGCTGCCCAACTGTAATGCATGTGTGTATTAATACTGAATCAAATAAAGAAGCATTAAAAAAAAAAAAAGTTTTGGGAACTAGAATCTGATAACTTCTCATCTATTAACAAGCGGTTTACAGTTGAGGAACAAAAGTGTGAGGATTTCTATAGAGAAACAACTGAACATTATTCTTCTAGACTCTATATTGTCAAATTACCTTTTAAAAATGATAATCCAATCTGCAAAGATGGAAACTCACGAGAGATAGCGATAAGGAGATTATTGATGTTAGAAAAGCGTTTCCTTAAATCACTTGAAGTCAAAGATAGGTATACTGAAGTAATTTCTAAATCACATGGAAATTGTACCACCTGATGAAGTAAACTTACCAGGAAATTTATACTTACCTCATCATTACCGAAGATAGAGTTTTAGCTTACTGCAAACAATTTATAACAAATAATAATAATAATAATAATTCCGGAACCTAGGGTTGAACATGTAGTTTTAGTAAAGGAGAACAATCTCCCACCTGCACGATGGCTTTTAGGTATACTTATAAAGGGTATATATTATGATCTGCTCAGAATGTACAAAGTATCTAGCGTATTTAAAAGGAAAAGGATTAATAGGGTATTCTTAAAAATAGCTTCGTTAATAGTTCATTATTTTTTTGTAATATGTAAAAGACAAAATGGTTCTTGTGGTTTATACTTAGGAGATAGACATATGCCATCCCGGACTTTAGTATAGATTTTTTTAAGATGTACAATTTCGTAGTACATTATTTTGTTCTATCTCGTAAGAAGTAGCCAGCGCACTCGAAGTAAGCGCACAAAAATACGTTTTTTACAATAAATATCTCGTTACAAATCATTGAAATTCTCGGCTTTTATCTTCTATAACATAAATGTAATATAGATATAAACCTTCTCCTTGAATTGTTCTGTTTCTTGGTGAAAACCGCGTTAAAATCCGTTGCGTGGTTAGAAAGATCTCCGCGTACAACGTACGCGTACGCTGTGGAGCGACTTTGTTTTATACTATGTAATGATGTACTTACAAACCAAAAAATAGTGTAAAAGAACTACAAAATATATTTTGCAAAAGACCGGCAGGGTATACGCTTCGGTAGTCATTTAACATCAAGGTTTGCTCCCTGTCATTGTCATAATTCCAATAGCTTATGTGCAAGAATCGCTATTTACGAAAAATTTCAATTTATTTGACTTTATTATTTATTCCCTTACATGATAGAACAAATGCGCAACAAAACTCAAAGCTGTTTAATAATCGCGCCTTCACATTCATATAAAAATACGAATATGAAGGTTCATTAGAAAGGACTGTATTTCAATCTTTTTTTTATATACCACTAGTGGGTCCGGCCGACGGTGCCGCCCGTACGTTGGGTTACTTTCTATTTGCTACATTCTATTATCCTCAACATAAGCCATTGTTATATCTTGCAAATCGCACTCACCACCTTGATCACAAATTGGACAATCAAGTGGATGATTAATTGCCATCTACCTTTATATCCTTTTATTCCATCCCTTTCCCTTACTCCTGATTCTCTCTCTTCTCTTTTCCGATTAGAGGTAGCGCCATGCTTGTAGCCGAATTGGACCGACGCGTCCGTGTACCAGTACCTCTTTCTTACATATGCATAAAGTGGCAGCAATGCTGTCACGTCAACTGATGGTTTGTTGTCGCGTTTCGTTCGGTTTGTAAGACTTCCCGGTAACCTAAATTCGTTATTAAAGCAGGCAACTCATCTTTTTGCCTCCTGGTCGTACAGATGTCCATGAACGTCAGTAGGCACTTGGCTGTCTGCAGCCTGCTCGTTTGCCCCTTGTAACATAAAAAAGTACCCGGAACATGTGACTCAGGTGTCGGTTTAAGAGCTCTCTTTATGGTGGCCACTAATACTTACGTTTACTGCCAGCTTCTACTTTAATAAAATATTTACGTTAAATTATTACGGACTAATAAAAATTCACCTTAGCGATGGAAAAGAACGAGGGGAGCGAAATAAAACAGCTTTATGCTGAAAGTGTAATTAGGAAATTAACGACGTAGACTAGGAAAAACAAATGGTGTTTCCCGTTCATGTGGGAATGTAGCCGAGTTTGCGGGTACTTAAAAAATACTGTGAGGATGGCGACACGGATAGGCTTTTAAGCTTTTCACGTATTTTATTTAATTATCGTCTATGTACAGTTGTACTTTTGATAAAATCTGGCTTATTATTTGCAGTCGCTTAGGACTATATTGTATAGAGCAGGGGTGGCCAACTTGTTTAGACCCAAGATCTACTGTTTACAGATGAAACTATGACTTAATAACGGTGATATCTCCTAATTTTTAGCATACACGTAGAAATTATAGCAAAGTTTTATATGAAATGAGGTCAAGTGTAACCGAATTTAAATTACCCATTTTATCTCATAATTAATACTCGTGCTTTAATTTTAAGCTAAATTCACAAATGCTGAATTATGCTTCAAACAGTTTTTTGGATAAATAAATTACCTTATGTGGTAAGTACGTACACATAACGCGTCTGAACGCGAGCGAATAATTAGTCTCCAATTTATATAACACTTAAGTGACAACCGTCGCCATGGATATCTGCACTTCCAGGAGGCTCGCAGATGCGTTGTCGGCCAATAAAGAGGGGTTTCGGCCATCTGAAACTCGCACCAACCGAACAAAACGTGACAACAATACCATCACTTAACGTGACAACATTGCCGCCACTTCACGCTAGTCTTATGTGTGAAAGAGGTACTGGTACCCGGATGTGCCGGCCCAATTCGTAGGCAGACCGAAAGGACTTCAGATGTGGCTACAAGCCACCTGTAATTTAAAGATATTTTTAAATACAAAAAATAAAACATTAAAATTTTAGGAATCTCATGTATTTCATTTCTATATGTGAAAATCCCCGTCCATACATTGTATATCTGACATACAAGTAGTCACGTTTTTAAGTGTTTAATCTATTCCCTATTGCAAGGTCTTTGTAATAAACGAATCACCAAAGTGATATACAACAATGATGTTAATATATATTAGTTAATTAGTCCACAAAACCTGGAAAATACTTTACCAATCTAACTGTTGTAAAAGAAAGCGAAGAAGTAACCAATGAAGTCCCTCTCCAACCTCTTACAATACCTTGGCCTCTTAATAACTACTCTAAGCGAATATTGTAAAAGATAAATAAAACCCATTAGCATAATTATACCAAATTTGGTAAGGCAGAAGAAGGCAAAAGGCAAAAAAACACTGGCAATGAAGATACGTAAATGCAAGGATTTGGAATGCAAGTCTCTGGCACTAATGTTCCTACACCTATAACATCGCACAATCTACATCCCAACGGTGAAATTACAGCAGAAGAAACGTAAATTAAAAGGGTCAAAAACAATATATATTTTAATAATAATATTATTTAATTAAATTATTGTTAATAACAGTGTTATAGAGTAGAATAATACGGGTCTTATAACTTGTACTTTTTCTGCTAATATTGAATTGGTGGATAACCCAGCTGAATGCTGTGCTTGAGCACAGCGCAGATCTTCAGATTGCCCCTTACTTTATAGAACATACATTGCCTTACAACACCTACAATTATAACAAATAAATAAAAAAACACAAAGACTAGATATAAACAAATGATATGTGTATGTATATATACATATAACTTTAAAATAATAATAATATTTTACTATTGTTTTGCGAATGTCGTCATGTATGTACGCAGTAAGATTCGGGTCAAGCAGAGTTACGCCGTTTTTTGCTACGTGTTGTATCAATTTTCGTGACTTTCGTTTATTTGGCGAGGTCTTTGTGTTAAGCGATGCATCATTTTGCGGAATTCCGTTAGGCTTTGAGCGTAATTACAATCGCGCTATTGTTGGTTGGTTTGATTCAGTTACCTCTAAAACATTTGTTACGTCTAACGTGTTAATATTACGTGCTACTGTTGATGTTGGGCGTTTTAAATCTTTCCTTGTAGATAGTTTTAACTTTGTGTACTTATTGTGTAATATTTCTAAGGATTCGAGTACGATTTTTTCTTCATTTTTCTGTACTCGTATCTTAAAAGAATTGTTTTGTTAGAATGTTTTCATTAGTTTTTCAATTTGAACGTAATGTGTATATCGCGTGTTTTATTACGTGATACTATACGTATTATTCTCAAATTTGTAGATGTTTTTAATATTATATAACTCATTAAATTATGTTTATTTATT
>JANCMC010007202.1:8688903-8703150 GCA_024363005.1 Charaxes varanes | reverse complement strand
GTGATACTATACGTATTATTCTCAAATTTGTAGATGTTTTTAATATTATATAACTCATTAAATTATGTTTATTTATTATTTAATTACGTTTCATCGATGTCATGTTTTGATGTTTCTTCTTTATATTAGCTAATAATCTTATTGTCAAGAATACTAGTTATAATGTCCTGATGTGTTACATCTTTTTCCTTAAATTTTTCAGGCCGTGTTTCTTTTATTTTATTATTTTTAACTAAGTTAAAATTGCGTGTTTTATTTATGCAAATATGTATTTAATATTTAAATCCAATCTCGGCAATATTACGTTAACATTTTTTCTCAATCTTTGTATTTTTCGGTGTCTTTATGGTGGACTGGTATTGTTATTGATACGAATTATGTGCACTAATGACCCAAATAACCTTATTAACTTCATTCTTCACTTTTATTATTGAGTTAGAAGCCTCTAAATTATTTTTACTAAACAGTATTATTCTAGTCCATACTTTTTTGACGTCATAACGTCTTGTAAATCGATGAAGGCTGGTTGCACGCACGAAAAATCATGATTCATTGTCACGTTCCGCCTGAGCCAAACGTGCAAGCGAGTGCGTGGAACAAGCGATGGATAGGCCTAAGAGTTTAGCGTTATCTTGTAAGATTATCGCCCGTTAACCTCCTTTACAGACAACCAATTTTTTTAAAATGTAAATAGCTCTTGATAAAATTATATCTTACGTCTTCTAATGACTAAAATTATATATATATGTTATATATTTAACAATCCAAAATATGTCTTGTTCTGTTATACAGATACATCCAATACCTTTTAAAATTATTCTCAGATTGTTATCATTTCTGATAAAAAATTTATAGAACGATATTCTCTATTCGTTCCTAATCTCAGATAGGGCGCTGCAATATGTGAGTTAGCGTTTATCGCCGTACGTCTCTCTCTGACGTATCGACGTAGAGAGGGACGGGCGGTTATTGTGATAACACCACTAAATTTCATAATGGTAGCATTCACATTTGGACGTCAGGATACAGAAGTAGGGCATACAAATTGGCCTGGAAGTGCAGTGTCAAAAGAAACAGAAACGTGCAATTTTTTCTCGTGAACGGGTCCAGGAGTTGGGCTACAATTTGAGCAGAAAATGGTAAATATATTTGTTTTATTCGGAAAATGTTTTCAGCATTTATGAATAGAATATTTAATCTAACTTTTACTTTTGATCACAGTTATATATTACACACCAGCATTGTTATAAATATATAATTAATATCAAAAGAAATGACCATCATTATTGCCAAGTGGCAATGTTTCTAGAGGGCCGGCGACATTCCCTCTTTGGGTTGCGACGAAATTTTTGAAATAAAATGACAAATATACTTATTTTAAACGCTGTAAGCAAATATGCGGAGCTGACCACTTTTGCTGGTCAAATAAAAACAAAATGTATTCATTTTAATCGGAAAATACTTTTAGAATTTATTATAATAATTATAAATTTTTTTATAAAAGCCTACATCTTGAGAACACAGTGATAAATAAATTTTTAAATTTGAAAATATTTTTCACATAATTATGAAAGTAATCAATATTGAAATCATTATATAAATATATTCTGGACTATATGACACTCGGACGCCTGTTCCTCTAAGATAGACAACTTAATGCCTGAGTTATAGGTAACAGACGCCTGTTATACACAAATATTTAAGTTTTCAGAAATATATAAATACATACGTACAAATAGTACGCCCAGACTCGAGGCGGAAATCGAATCCACGACCCCGGAACGGTAGTGACTCTGCAGTCACTGCCCACTGCGCCAACGGGCCAGTCAACTAGACTGTAGCCATTTCTTGGTTACTAGCTATAGCCCGGGATTTTAGTGATTTGGTTAAATTTTGAGGATTTTAATTTTTTGTGCGGAACCCTAAAGTTTTTTTGAAACTACAGTCAGCCATGTTATTCTTTGAAACATCAGCTATCTCTCAGTGAAAGTTGTATCAAAATCGGTCCAGCCGTTTCGTAGATCACCCGGAAAAAAAAACAGAGAGACAGACAAAAAAATTTCAACTTGCGTTTTGTTATAGATATCGTACACGCAGTTAGTAAACAATAATAATTTTGACTTTACAAACAGACACATCAATTTTATTTATATGTATGTATAGATTACTAGCTGTTTTCCGCGACTCCGTCCGCAAGAACTTTCGTGAGCCCTTAGACAAAATATCCGTTTTTAGCGGATGCCTACTAACCATCTTGCAAAATGTCATCTTTGTAAGTCCCGCTCGAGATTTGAAAGGTCATGTATTGCTTTTATAAATGTACAAGCTGTGCCCGCGACTTCATCCGCGTAATAATAGGTAAAAAAATAATAATTTTAGCGTGATATTTAGCCTATAGCCGTCCTCGATAAATGGGCTATCTAACACTAGAAGAACTTTTCAAATCGGACCAGTAGTTCCTGAGATTAGCGCGTTCAAGCACACGAACAAAAAAAAAATCTTCTTTAATGTATTAGCGTAGATATAGACACAGATTTATTTCGTCAAATCTATTTGAGCGCATCATGATGGCTTATTTTTATCAGCAAACTGTTTCTTCTTCTTCCTAGCGTGATCCCGATTTAATACCAGGGTCCACTTAGATTGTAGAGGATGTGGCTGTGGGGCGAGCTAATATGACCGATTGCGATGTCTAGTAGTCTATCGAAACAAAAATATTAATGACTAGCTAATGTTACCCGCGACTGCGTCCGCGTAAAGTTGGGTGAAAGAAATAGATTTAATTTTCTTAAGAGATAGATTTAATATAACCATATAGCCTTCCTTGATAAATCAACTGTCTAACACTGAAATAATTTTTCAAATAGAAAACGTAGTTCCTGAGATTAGCGCGTTTAAGTAAACAAACAAACAAACTTTTCAGTTTTATATATTTTTATTTATTTATTTTTAAGAAATTACAAGTTTGTTTTTAATAATTTTTATGATGACCTTATATTGTCATTAAAGGCCGGCAACGCATCTGTTAGACTTCTGGTGGTGCTGATGCCCATGGGCGTTGTAAGTCACTTATGTGAACCGCGTGTTTGTTTGATCCTGGCAACATAACAAAACGCTATTATTAACGCCTATGGTAAAAGATTTATCTACAAATGCGCCTAAATCATTTTTTTTAATCTAGCAGTAAAAAAAACGCTATGGACGTGTACTCTGTGTTTACATATGTGACTATGCTTAAACCAAAACAAGAACAGTTTTGGTTTCATCTAGAAGAAATTTACCGATTATGGCTGATATTTTAGACGCTTGCACAATAATTTTCTCAATTTTTAATAAGGGATTATTTCAATTGCGAAAAGATTTGTTAATAATGAAACTAAATTTTTACACGTGCATTGCATATGTCTAATCGGTATAAAACAACATAATATTAAGCTAGAAGAATTAGGCATTATGCGTCGATGTCTAAACTATTTAAAAAAAAGTTAAACCTAGCCAATAAACATTTTAATTTACTCTATGGGCATTATATATTTGCCTTTGCTCAACTTGAAATTTAAAAAAAAAATCAGACATACACACAGTTTTTAAAGGCGTCGATATTATAGGACGCAGGAAAAGCCTCTGGGGGAAGATCGTTCCACAACTTGCATGTACGTGGGAGGGACGATCTTGAATCACGTACATTAGAAGGGAATCTCTATTTTCACATAGAATGTTTCAAACGCATTCATGCGAGTTTTACCGTGTATCATCGCCATCGGTCTTGATTTAAACAATTCAACCACGGTACTAAATAAAAAGTTATAATCGATCACTTATAAAAATAAATAAAGTAAACGCAAAATGACAACAAATATTTTATATATATTTTCGGACGGGACATTCACTTGCGCATTCACGCAGGCGGATTCGAGGATTAAAGCTAGTACTAACAAATGTTACAAAGAACAATGTTAGTTTTTTTGACTGCTCGGAATGCCTATGCGAATATGTGCTGGTTTTTTTACTGGGAATAATTTGAGGTATGCGGATTCCTGTGCGCGAGTAATTGAGGTTTATTTTTATTAAAAACTAGCTGTACCCCATGACTTCGTTCGCGTGTTTCCAGTGATTCTTAAATTTTGAGGGGTTTAATTTTTTTGTGCGGAACACTTGTTATTTTTCCACATTGAATCTATGAAGTTGTCTATATTTCTCCTTGCAACATCGATCCAGCCGTTTTGGAGAATATTCGGAACGAACAATCAGATAGAGGAAGACGAAGAGAGAGATAAAAAAAATTAACTCACGTTTTTGTTATGCCGGAGCTAGACATAGCTCCATTTGAATGATCTAGTGTGACCGTGGACTTTTTTTATTTTTTTTTAATTTTAAAAGAATTTGAGAATACTTTTTAGGTATGTCTAATATTCCCTCCTACTAAGCTTAAATTAAAAGCTTGTATTAGGAGTGGGTGCGACATAGAGAGGAAATTCTAAGACAAGGAAATTCTCTTGTGCTATAATACAGTGATTATTTTGTTTTGTCATTGCCTTTCTGGTTGTTAGTACCGTATGTGTCTCCTCATTATTAATGTGAAATTTTGACAGTGTCATAGGGTTGCAGCGAAACTAGTTTAATTTATGGCGAATGCAGAGCGCACCCAACCATAAAGAACAGGCCATCAAATTAAGACAAAGCCAACCTCGATAAGCAATGCGATTGTGACTCTACTAGACCTTTTTGGCTCCAGTCAAAAAAGTTTAAACTTGGTACTCCTAAATAATTATATTATAGATGTCAACTTCTAAAAAAGCTTTAACATATTTATGCTTAGTATTCAAATTTTCTCTCCTAGTAAGCCATGATTAAACTAAGCCATAGTGTCCTCTCCAACTAAGCCATAGTTAGAGAGGATATTCTAATACTAGGGGAATCTCTCGTGTACAGTGATTGTTTTGTTTAATATTGCTTTTCTGCTTGTTATTACCGTAGATATTTTCTAATTATTTATGTGAAAATTTGACAGTACCATATAGTATTGGTTTGCAGTGAAACTAGTTCAATTAATGGCGAATGCAGAGCGCACACAACCATAAAGAATGGGTCATCAAATTAAAACAAAAGCCAACGTCGATGCGATAACGTCTCTAGGCCTTTACGGACGCAGCCAAAAAATTTAAAGAATCTTATATGTAGTTTTAAAATGGTACTAGAGATTTACCTCTAAAAAGTAGGTAAATAATTATTTACGCTTAGTATTAGAATATCCTCTCTAACTATGGCTTAGTTTCATGCATACAGACATAAATAACTGCCATCAAATTAAGACAAAAGCCAACTTCAATAAGCAATGCTTCGATCAGACACTATTCCACAGAAGAATTGTGCGAGGTATGAAGTTTCTTGAAGATCGCACGGTTGTGGATTTTAGGACATCAAGGTAGTAAGGGTGAAATTTCACATTCTGGCGAGATGTCCTGTGGTGGAATACAGCTGCCGGTGTTAGTCCGGCATTAATTATAATTATTTAATTATATTATTATAATAATATATTTAAATTATTATATAAATAATCTAAATATACTATTATATGATCTAGTATACCGTAGATTATAAAATGAATGCTTGCTATCAATACAGTATCCGCAAATGCGGAAGCGCATTGGCAACACGGCCATCGGTTTTGGAGATTGAGTGCTCTTGATAGCGTCGGTTCGCGCTAAATCCGTTTGAATCATTGTTATTGCTGACGCTACCGTTTCGCGTCGACCTTCGTGAATTGTAAGTACGCGTGTAATCGTAAATTACGGTAATGCGAGAGTATATTGTTATTTATTTCGGTGATATCGCTTGCTGATAAATACAGGGCAACCTCGATTTAACTAATCGGAGGGGAACAAGAAAATATTCGTTATATCAAGTAATTCGTTGAACTGAAGTTTGTTATGTTGAGGTTAGGTTGCTCTAAAATTCGTTATAAAGAGGTAAAGAATAGTTTTATTCACCTTTTACGTGCTTACATTACTTTCCATCAAACAACAATGATTGTTTCACGAGAAAAAGCGTGTCGAAAATTAGAGGTATGAATACTTTTTGTTGATAGTTGAAAATTCGTTATAAAGAGGTTGTTCGCAAAAAATGTTCACATTGTAAAGGTATATTTTATATTGGCTCTTATGGACAATTCAAGGGGATTACGAAGAATTTGTTAAATCGAGGAAGTCATTATATTAAGGTACGTTATATTAAGGTTGCACTTTTTTTTATATTCTAAACTAATCATGGTACTCAAGAGTGATCATTTGAAAAAAATTAGAAGACTTATTACAGCAGTAAAGGACTCACATCTAACAGACTGTTTTTTTCGGCAGCCTGCGCAAGTTGCAATCTATACAGCTTGATCTCTTCCCTCTGTTTTTCCTCCAAAACATTCACTTCTAGTTTATGTCTGCAAAGAAATTACTTCTTTGTTCAACTTATTCATCTTTTGCCAATGTGACTTACTAGTGAAAGAGTATTAGAGAAAATTTCAGATAGAATTCAAGAAGTAATGTAAGCCCCCTATAACACGGTGCTCTTATATCGCATTAATATTATTGTATAAGTATATAAATGTCATAATATATATAAATAAATATAGATTATATGATATACGCACGTCTATTCCTAAGGTAGTCAACTAATGCCTGTGTTATAATCAACAGCCACCTGTTATACCCTAATTATTTTTTTTTGCAAATATCTAAATACATACATATAGATAATACACCCAGACTCGATACGGGAATCGAACCCACGATCCACGGAGCAGAAGGCAGAGTCACTGCCCACTGCGCCAACGGGCCAGTTAGTAAAAAAACATTATTTTTGCGATTTCGGGGCCGTAAAACAACGTTGTACGTGAATATTTCTACAACTCGTTTTACTATAATCTGAAATAAACCTACCGTGTTATAGGGGAGATTACAGTAAGTCGTTTACTCAAAATTATTTTGTTTATCTTTTCTTTGTATCTACTATTCTAAGTCTCTCCTTTTCCTGCCTTTACACCGTTCAAGGGCTTCTGTTTTCTCTATAGCTACACAATTTGGTTTTATCAAAGAACTACATTTTTTGATATTTTTATTATTTATTTATTTTACAATTCTTTTAAGAATAAGAAAGTATTTATTTGCCAAAACATCAGACTGCATACAGAAATACAAGTAAAACAATGGATGTGTACAATACAATATAAACAATAAATGGATGTAGAGTAAGGGCGTGTAGAGTTGTGGCTTTACAAGAGATCTGATAAATTTTTGACAGTGTAATCCACATGGTTGGGGCAATATTTTACATGAAAATGTTTTTGATGGGATTTTATTGTGCATGAAATACTACACTGCTTCGTTTAAATCCGGGAATGAATATGAGGGAATATCGGTGCAATGCTGCAACCCGAAAGCTACATCACCGAATCTGCCACCAAGGCACAGCACTACACTGACTTTCCGATGTGCCTCAACGCACGTTTCGCTTCGACACCGAAACATCATCAGGAGATAGACTCTGCAAACTTTATTCGTAAAGAGACTTTACGAATAAACTAGTAGTCATAAATAGTAGTTTAGTTTGCATGTATATAGTTAAAGGGGCGAAAATAACCAAACTAAAGGGAAATTGTAAATATTAATTAAAATCTTGCGAGATTCCGTAATTACAAAATGACTAAACATATTCATACATAAATAAGTACTTAATGCAGTAAGCATGTCAGAGGACAAACATAATCACTAAATGGCGTCTTGATATAAATAAAAGCGACGCAGACGACTGCGGAGAAGATAGCGGAGCGATCTCGAAAAATCTATACTAATATATAAAGCTGAAGAGTTTGTTTGTTTGTTTGAACGCGCAAATCTCAGTAACTACTGATCCGATTTCAAAAATTCTTTCAGTGTTAGGAAGCCCTTTTTTCGAGGGAAGGCTATAGGCTATATATCATCACGCTAAGTCCAATAGGAGCGGAGCACCTATGAAGAATGTTTCAAAAACAGAACCTAATTGTATTATCGATCGATGGAAGGTAAAAAAAGATTTAAATTTAATCATATTTTAAAGTTCTAAACCGGAATACTTTCCGATCGATGACAATGAAGTAACAAAAAAGGTCACGACATCCGGACCAAATGGAAAGATTTGAAATCAAACTTCGCATTCATAGATAGAGCGAGCTCCAATCGTGATTCGTGATCAAAACTGCGCACCCCAAACTGCAAACTGCTGTTTACCGAATATCTCGAGGAATCATTTCGTCGTGCAACTTTCGCTCTTCGCGAAATTTCGTCCTCGAGTTCGGGAACAAATATATAGAGCGGACTCGATTCATTATGCGTCTTTGAACGGGGAAAAGTAATTCGAAGTTGCTCAACGCTTGTTCGGAGATGGAGTTTCGCCTCATTTTGCTCGGGAGGATTTGGTACATTCGAGAAATCAAGTCCGCGGGATTAGCGTTCCTCTCGTGAAATTATATCCCAGCGCAGTGGAGTTCCCGTTTTCCGAATATTTAATTTGCGTTTGATTGTACCCGACGGTTAGGCTGAATTGCGAAAATATGAGGCACATTTTAGGGTTCGAAGCCTTGGTGGAAACATATTAAGTATATTTAGGTTTTCATTGTGAGCTTGAGAAAATACTAGAATAATGCTATATACTTTTTTACAGTTGATAGTTGTTTTTTTCTAGTCTAGTTGACAATAAATACTCCCTATTATAATAATGCAAATTGCAATTGCTTGATTGGATTATACTGGCATTATTATTATTATTTTTTTTAAAGAATATTAGGAATCCTTTTAGGTATGACTAATATTCCCTTTTCCCCTCCTACTAAGTTTAAATTAAAAGCTTGTATTAGGAGTGGGTGCGACAATACCCCAACGACAGTTAATAGTCACAGTCGTCACAGTCTACACGCCGGCAGACGGCTTGGCGCCTCAACGATCTTACAGTGGTTACAAGAATTCAAATTTAATGTTCAAATCGTAAAGTTTTAAGGGAATTTTGAGTATCTATACTAATATATAAAGCTTAAGAGTATGTTTGCTTGAACGGGCTAATCTCAGGAACTACTGGTCCGATTCTTTCAGTTTTAGGAAGACCATTTATAGAGGATGGCTATAGGCTATATAGCATCCACTAAATTTAATCTATTTTTATCCAATTTACGCGGACGAAATCGCGGGCACAGCTAGTCATATATAAATCATCTAACATATATATATATATAAATTACTTTCATAAGTTTGTTTCATTATCATGATGATTTATCACTTATTTGCATTATGCCAAGTAAGGTTAAAATATACACGAGCCCAGCTTTCGGTATGGTATTTTTTTTAACGAACGAATTTATGTTACTTTTATATGAAGGATCATGTGAAGTAATTCCCTACTCGGCCACAAATTAACGTCTGATTAAGTATTGGATTAAATCAATTTTTACTAGGTCACATTTGGCGAAGAAAGCGTTGAGTAATGATGACGCGCTATCGTTAAAATATTGTTGCGTCAGTCAAATGTCAAGACGTCCGCACTACGCAGCCGGTCTGACGCCCCTACTTAACCTATATATTGCTTTAATCATGACACCAAGTTGCCTCAGGCATACTATATTAGAAAAACAATTGATTTTTTTAATGAATTCTATATTTAAGTACTTAAAGAAACATAAAATCGAATACTCTCCTACGTAACGGAAATCTTTAAAATCACAGACCGATTTTTATGAAATTATTTGTGTGAATTACACGGCATTCTAGGTTAGCTTAGAACACAGGCATTAAGTTGTCTACCTTAGGAACAGACGTCCGTGTGTCATATAGTCCTATATATTTATATATTTATTTTATAAAACATTTTATATGCTATCTCTGATTCGGCACAGTTGAGCCACCGAAAGTAAGCCTTTATATCGATATCTCCCACGTAGTTGCTGTTACCCCAAATTCCCAGCTTTAAAGTACAGCGTTACAAAGAAACAAATTGTAATACAACAGTGACTTTTTAATATATTATTGAATACAATAATGTAATCGTCATTATTGAATGTATAATAGGATTCACAGAAGTGTTATTTATTGAGGTTTTTATTTAAATTTACATGTTTGTAACGCTCTATTGTGAAGTTGGGAATTTGGAGTTGCAATAATTTACGTGGAAGGTATCGATATATGTACATAAGGACTATACCATATTTCCCTTGGTCACAGAATAATTTGACAACGTCTGCAGCAATTTACGTACACTTTTTTAAAATGTCTCTATCTCATTCTTGAAGTTTGAAAAAGGTTTTATAGAAAGAAAAGAAATTAGGGTTCGTCAACATAAAATAAAAATCGTCAAATTCACAAAATTATGAAATATATGAATTAAGGCATTAGAAATATTAAAAACATAACGAGGCCGCTAATTACCTAACAGTAATTAACCTTTGGCGTATGTTAAATTACACAAGAGTGCATCATGCGGGCCACAGCGGCGAGGCAAGCTGGTAGACCGTTGAGTCATCGGCCGGGGTACCCCCATGACGTACGCCGGTCGAACTTGTGCTAAATTGACCTCCAAGTAATTCACTTATGAGGTATTTGCTCCGTGAAAGCAACGTTGTGAAATATTTCTCAACTAGCTGACGTATACTCGACTTGATTTTCGTCATTTTTTATTCAATCAACGTTTGATTTATTCAAATAAAATTGGATTTAAATCGTTAAGAAATCGCTTAATAGCCGTTTCGCAAGTATTCCTGCGTGGCTTAAATAATTCGGTGTGGCGAGTAAGGAGGTTGTTGAAGTAAACTGACACATCATGATGAGAATGCTATCATCATTCTATTCTGCTTTTGTCACGCCAAATCTAATTTTTATGCCTTTGAGTTATCTCAATAACTTTTTTATGGTACTTCGTTATCTCAGCGTAAGATACCCATATTGTAATAATGTTCTGGAAATATTGTAGTCTTTTAGACGTACGCCAAAAAAATTAAGCTACAAAGCTCTTCTGTATGTGATGATAATATCAACAGCGTAAATGATTATTGAGCTGCACTGAATATTACTTAAATTTAATGAAAATCAATTACCACAACAGAACTTGAATATAGTAAAATTTTTATATACTGGATAAGAATAAACTTTTTCTTCCACCTACGCAGTAATATTACCTTGAATCACTACATAACTGATCATAAAGGACGCCTTTTCTGCCTAAAACCAAAACAGTACAAAAAAGTTGTATGATAGTTCATTACTGCACCGTGTTTCATTATTGCACTGTTTTTTATAAGTAATAAATTTAGCACAGAATTTTATTGTTTCCCATTAAGTTTCATATAAAATGATTGGATTGGATCAAAACGATACTGGTTAAATATAAAAAACACTCATTCTAGACTATTGTAAAAATTTGATACCTACTTCATATTTAGCATGAAAAAATTAAAAATGGAAATAGATAGCGATGTAGTTAAAAGAGAAGTAGATGACGCACGGTGAAGTGAGTAATTAATGCACTCGTGTTAATTTAGCGCCCTCGTGTTCGCTCGCGCACCAAAAATTGATTCGAAATTGCCGTTCCGTCAAGAATAAGAAGGTTCTTTCGAAACTGCTGTTCCTTCAAGAATAAGAAGATTGCTTCGAAACTGCTGTTACTTCAATAATAAGAAGATTTTTTATAAATTCCCAAAAGTAAAATCGGTTAAAATATCTATCATAATTGTTAAGAGTGACTGTATAGGCGAAACTAAATTATTTCACTGAGTTAATTTATTTATATACACGATACCTATGACAAAAACACAAACTAAAAATTTTTGTCTGTGTGTCTGTTTGCAACAACTGAACAAAATTTAACAAAATCACTGAATTTACACAGGTGAAGTCGGGGGTTGCAGCTAGTAGTTAATAAAGAAGTGTATATGTATGCACAAGCAGCACAGATGCGTCACAGACTAAGTAAGGGAATTAATTCGTCTTATTTTAATGCTATAATCTTAAAAGCGTCCGGCTGAAGATTATACGAGATAACAGTAATTTATATAAAAGTTTTTCTCATTTTGTGACTGCGTTTTCGTTTATTTTGGATTACAGATCACGTCTATTTAATTTGTATAGTCTATTTTCGCGTATTTAGAATCAAAATAGGTGTCTGTAATTTCTAAATAAATGAGTAAAGGAATTCATAGAGATAGAATAAAATCAAAATCAGGCAGAGTTTAAAGTTGTTTATTTTTATTCCATGTATAAGTTACTCGTTTAGATAAATCAAAAATAGAATATATTTTTTTATGACAAGGGAGAAAATGAAACAGAATTTATTTTCGTAAATAATTTAATAATAATTAAATACTGACAAATATTTTTTAAATAGCCTTCTGGTTACGCAAATATTTTGTCTATGGAAGTCCGTAATCGGTAAGGAAAGTTGTACTGCCCGCCCGTTTGCCCTAAAAATTTTCGGGTATACCCCGCACTTCTTCACCCAAATTTATTTAGATTTAGAGGTTTAAAAAAACTGTTTACGACTTATTTTCAAACCAACCAAATGTACAAACATTTTCATGAGAATTGGTCAAGCCGTTTTGGAAGAGTTTATCAACAAACACTGTCACTCACACGAGAATTTTAAATAGAACAAAAATTTATTAGAACAGCGGTCGGCAACACGTGTGGGCCGCGACCCTGCATTTTGTGGCCCGCGAATGTTTTATAAATTGCAATGTAACTCTTATACAGAAGCGAGACATAGCTCAAAACGTTTGTACATTTTTGACCTTGAAGTCTCCAAGAGTTCTACAAAACTTTGTGAAGTTACACAAAGTCTCTGGCCACACTACAGGATCATTGAAATGATCATTCACATTAAGCTGTGTCTGGTTCCGGCATTATAAGTAGATACTAATTACATTACACGCAAAGTATTGTTGTTATAAAAAAATTTGCATTTTTAATATCGCTTATAATATTTACTTCACAAATAGATTACTAGAGACCTATTTCCAAATAGTTGTTTTACAAGTGTGGCCCGCCAATATCTAATTTTTTAACGATGTGGCCCTTGCCTGCCAAAAGGTCGCCAACCTGTGTTAGAAGACAGAACCGGCTATTTTCTAAAATAAGTTAAAATACTGATGAGCTGATGATGTAATATTTAAACCGAATCGGCGAGCATTAGCGTCGCTTCACACTGCCATGCCTGGTATCGCCGTAAGTATATCGTGTTCAATAAATAATGAGGTGTCTACCACCACGCGACACATACCAAGTTGGCGGCAACTGACCTAATCGTGAGAACTAGGCTTTCGAGCCTCTTTGAATTTTACATTATTTTTAACACCCGCTAAACTACGGAGTTATTTACACAATTCGAACGATCCTAATCTTTGCTTATTCACAGTATTTTCTATTCCTCTTTTTTTTCTCTTTCTTTCTCTTATTAAGACAATTTCGTCCAAAAATCATCAGAATTATCCAAAGACTTTAGTAAATTTTCAATCGACTTCAACAAAAGGTTCTCGCTACGGCTGTATTTTTTTATGTTTGTAACTTTCGGCGGGGTAAATAGAATTAGATGGTTCTTTTTCTATTTAAAAGCTGGCGCATCCCGTGCGGTCTCATTTCAATTTTGTTCACACCCGACTATTTGAAGTCTGTTTTTTTTAAAGAAAGATTATACTATAAGTGACTTCGAAACCCATAGACTACAACTAGAATGCTGAGGGGGGGAAGATTGACAATATTTTGTTATCATAATTGCTTCAACTTAACCAGAAATATAAAAAGTAGCGCACCTAAAAACTCGATTAAAGCAGTTCTAATCAAAACATGTTAACAAAAAATGGTTCCTAATTTTTTTTTTAATATACCTAATGCTAATAATTAATAAGCTAATATGAGTAATCGTTCGATAAAGCAAATCAATGCTTTTAAAATTGATTAATTATACAATTATAAAATCGTGCTCCTCACTTACAGGCCGGTTTAACTCCACTGCGTAGATAAATAACCATGAATACTTTAACAAGGTTAAAAAGAACAATTTTTTTTTTATGCTACACGGGGCAAACGAGCAGACAGCATGCACCAAAGTGCCTACCGACGCCCATGGACATCTGCACCACCAGAAGGCTAACAGATGCGTTGTCGGCCTTTAATGATTTAGGCCACCGGGAAGTCTCACAAACCGAACGAAACGCGACAACAATACCATGACTTGACGTGACAG
>JANCMC010007202.1:8621695-8688803 GCA_024363005.1 Charaxes varanes | reverse complement strand
CTTTAATGATTTAGGCCACCGGGAAGTCTCACAAACCGAACGAAACGCGACAACAATACCATGACTTGACGTGACAGTATTGCCACCACTTCACGCTGACCTCATGTGAGAAAGAGGTACTGGTGCCCGGACGCGCCGGCCCAATTCGGCTACAAGCGTGGCGATACCTCTAATTAAATACTTTTAACCGGCTTTCAAAAAAGAAGCATGTTTGTTGCATCGATAGTTTTTGTATATATTAGTAGATATTTTAGCAAAAAAAAAAATTAACACAAAGTCGTGACGTTTATCGCTGCGTTGTGCGTTATGATCAAGGGATCAAAACTTTTAAGGATCTAGTTCAATTCTCGATCTCGCTGGACTTTCTTCGTAGCTATTTTACGCTTAGTAGAATATAAAAGTTATACTTGAGAGGCATATATTAAGTTTACCTGGTATTTTTTATTAAGAAAAAAATCATGCGTTTCGTCAATATCAATGAAGTAGTTTAGATTTTTTAACTTTCTTTTTTATATTAAGAACAAACGGGAAGGCGGTTCACCTAGGGGAGTAGCTATTAACATCTATACCAACAGGAGGCTCGCATATGCATCGGTCTTTAAAGAAAGATTTGAGCCACCGGGAACTCTCACAAACTGAACGAAACGCGACAACAATACCATCACATGAGTGGCAACATTTCCGCTACTTCACGCCGATCAGTGAAGAGGTACTGGTACCCGGACGCGCCCACCCAATTCGGCTCCAGACCAAAAACACCGCAAGCGGGGTGCTTGCTACCTCTAATTAACTGTCAAATACCCATTTGGCGTATGGTATACATATCCTCCGAGGTTTACATGCTTTAATCCCACGACGATATTAGAGAACCCGACCTCATAGAAGCTATCCGCAAAATTATATACGAGGTTTTGGAATAGTAACCTAGTTTCGATTTCTCATGACTGTTAGTGACGATGAATAGGGGCACCTAAACTTAGTAAGGATCACAACAGCTCCTTTTGTTGCTACACAAATGCCTAGATACTCGTATAAGAATCCATGGTGTATTTAGAAATTTGTCTCGTCTCTCAATTAGAAATGAGGCGTTATCACGGGTCGGGTGGCAGCCTCTGGTACCACAAATGACGTGACTCGCGGACCGCTACTAACGTCCGGCGTCGATGCTGCAGACGTGAGACCATTGTTGTCGCTAATAGCTAATTAGTTAGATGCCGTTACACCTCACAGATCGACTGCCAATAGCACCTGGTGGTCCACATCACTAGCACACAATTCACTACAATATTATTTAAGCTAAGCACCCACTTTCATTGTTAATTGCAATGTGGGAAAGCTGCCTGCTTTTCTAATTATGACCCATATCAATTGAGAAGTTTTTTTTTCTTGTTGGATGAGGAAGGATCTCTAAAAGAATAGTATAAAAAAGACACGCTTATGTATTGAAGAGTTCATTATGCGTTCATACTCAGTAAAGGTATATATGAAATAACTTCAAAAGTTGTTAGATTTCGCTGATATTAATTTTCCTAATGAATTTTTAATATATCCTATCAACAAGAAAAAATTTCGGATATCTACAAGTAATGGTTTGGAAATTCTAGTGGGGGGTCACCTAGTAGGCGGACGGACAGACGGTCAAAGTCAAACTTAGGGCTTCCTTTAGAAACCCTAATTTTATATGAATTTATAAACCAAAATTGCTCTTTCACTTCCAAAGAACTTTATTTTAACTGTAATGATTTAAAAACCTTTTAAAATAGTCAATTTTTAAGTTGGAAAGAGGACGTCCAATATTAAAAAACCATGCACAGTTTTTGAATATAAATGAACCTACAGTTAGGCAAATAGTATTCATTTAAAAATCTAGTCACTTCACCACTTACTTCTGCGCTAAACTTACGTTATTGCCGCTACACACGTATCGATAAATCGTTGCAAAAAAAAAAGACAGACGGACAACAATAGACAGAAGGACAACAATAATAAGATTTCCTTTTTTTTCCCTTTGGATTTAAAGAACCATAACTTTTAGGGTTTCGTACCTAAAATGAAGAAGGAACCCTTATAGGATCACTTCGTTGTTCGTCTGTCTGTTGATTAATATCAGAAACGCGAAGTATGTTTATTTTATTAGCTATTATAAACAACAAGGTGAAAGAATTTCCACTTTACAAGATTCATTAAATGAAGTTAATAATCAAAATTTAGAAGTAGAGTACGATACTATAAAGAATAACCTTCACAACTTTGAAAAGGAAAGAAAAGAGGAATTATCACAGTCCTTAAAATTAAATAGAAACCTTAGTAAAAAAAATCTCTTTCTTCATGTATCTAATTGCGAAATGTGCCGACTTTAAAGTCAAATGAAACAAAAAACGATTTTAAAACTATGATCATTACCTTGGGCACCTCGCTTTGCTTCGACGTTCAACCATCACATATTAAAGATATAAAGAAGAAAGATATAAAGATCGTACACAAAATCTACAACAAAACCAATTATTATTGAATTGGACACCGTCCTAACAAAAGAGAATGTAATATAGAGCTTTATAAAAATTTAATAATATTAAAAACAGCCAGCTAAATACTGGACTAATTAATATTGAAGGACCATCATGGCCCATATGTACGTCCGAAGTTCTTACACGAAAAACCAAAAGAATCTATTACTAATTACGGGAATTCGCATGAAGCCACAACTATGCATTTTCCTGGACAAGTTCTCCCGTCACACGAAGGAGTGCGTCTACTACACGGACGACGCGGACGACGTAGTTGATGGTTTCGTAAAGCGATTGCCGCGAGCGAGTATGCTGTAGTGGAATACAACATATTCTTTTCTAAATAACTAACAAGCTCTAATTTCAGTACTTTTAATTGCGGTTAGAGTCATTAAAACAATTTTATGTGAAAAGGAGACCACTTGTATGCATCTGACACTTTCAAATTAAATCCATGGAAAGTTTTAAGACTGCAAACGCCTTTGGATATATGACCCATCAGAGGGCTCCTAGGTACGTTGCCGGCCTTCAAAGAGGATTTTAGGCCAACGGGTAAATAGGCTTAATGTATCAGTTGCCTCTGTCTGTATGTAATAATTAAGAATGTATGTAATAAAATACCTATATGTTTACGTTTTTTTTTTCATAAAACAACAATATACCAGCAATCGTACTACGAACACTTATATAATACTAGCCACATGTATCATACGTGTAAAACTCCCCCTTGAATGACACTGTTCATTTTGGAAAACCGCATTAAAATCTGTTCTTCAATAATAGCTGATTGTGTAGTCGACCATTTTAGATGACAGTTCCTATTTAAAGAAAATTTTCCTAAGGGTTATTCTTAGACATTGACGTAATGAATAACAAGAAAATGAGTCTTTTGACTAATTGACGTGCAAACGACAATCGACCTTAGTAACGTGGCAAACCTATTTATTGGTTGACTATACAAGAACCGGAAGCGAATTGTTTTATACTATGTAAAGACTAGTTGTTACCTTCGACTTCATCCGCGTAAAGATAGATAAAGAAAAAATAGCATTATGATATGTACCCTATAGCCTTCCTTGATATATGGGTTATCTAACATTGAAAGAATTTTTCAAATCTGATCAGTAGTTAATGAGATTAGCGCGTTCAAGTAAACAAACAACCTTTTCAGCTTTATATATCTGACTGACCCGTTGGCACAGAGAGCAGTGACCCTACAGATGTCCATGGGCGCCGGTAGGCACTTCGGTGCCTGCCGCCTGCTCGTCTGCCCCCTTGTAACATTAAAAAAAAAATCCGTCATTTTATAGACAATATTGTTAGTTCACATGATTGTTTAGTTGGGTAAACCGGAATGTTAGATTGCTTAAAATATGCACAGTATTTATTGAAATAAAAAAGTTATTAATAACAAGTCTCTAAAGTTATGGCAGTAAGTTGTCAGAAATAAGGCAAAGCAACCAGTTTGAGTAGTTGAAATATTTGGGTTAAGTGATTGGTTTTATATGGTTTTTTATGTTGGTCAAGGCCTGCGATGTTTCATGCGTAAAATGGAAGGCCAGATGTTTTTATCGTTTAACAGCTATTATTCCGATTGAGATGTAAGTAATAAATGATCCTCTACAAGAAGTTTGTACTTAGACAATGTATTTTTATCACGCAACGGCTTATGTTTTTATTAAATTTAGCGATTTTAAATAAACAATTCGAAGCGTAAACAAGAGTTGCCCTTCCAGGATTAAATTTGTTGTTTCTTTTCTTAAAGTTCGGAACTTCATCGGGCCCTCAAGGTAGTGTAAAAATAATATATATTCTGCTCACCTAGACGAAAATCTCAAAAATCCACCTATTAGCTTAGAGTCTATGTCGTATGTTTTGAAACGGACGATTTGTCGAAGACACATCATTTTTCAAACAAAAATTATACCCTGAAAATGAGTTCAATACAGATCATTATTGGTATAAGAAAGCTTAAAGATGATAATGTCCTTTTGATATTCCAAGTCATTAAAAATAATTATAATCAATATATAAAAATAAAATTAAGTGTCTATTTCTGACACACGCACGCACACATACACATACACATACATATATATAAAAATATTAATAAAGATTATAAATACGCTTAAATAAAATATTTTTGGCTGAAAAATTGTTTTATTTATTATCACATAAAACCATACTTCAAAGGCTAACACGGCCTGAATCTAAAGTTGAATAACAATCATTAGTAAAACAACGAATTTTTTGAGTGCTTATAATTAATTGAGCTGACTACTTTAATTTAAAGTATTTGTATTTATAAACGTTAAATTAATTTTATCTCACTGAATGTATTTTGTGAATTTTGCCGAATTTTCAAATCTACCATTAGTGAAATTTTGTGAAGAACAGACATTAACAATTGCCGAATTTAAAGTTTCCACATCACATAAGCATGTTGTCTTTCAACTACGTAGTAATCTTATCATTAATCATTAAATTATAACCGATCACAAAGGACGTATTGTCTGTTTAGAACCCAAAACGGTGCAGAAATGTTATATGAAATTAAATTGTTGCACTGTTTCATTAATACACTGTTTTCTTTTCTGATATAAAAAAAACCAGACAGGTTTAATGTCTTCAATTGAGTTTCATATGAAATGTATGCATTTGATCAAAAATATACTGGCTATAAGTAAAAGTCAACTAAAAAAACAAATGGCGCGTTTTCTATATTGTAAATCATTGATTCTTCATAGTTAGCTAGAAAAGCTTAAAAAATGGAAAAAGACAACGATGTAGTTCAAAGAAAAGCAGATTACACACCTTGCCGTAGCGGTTAATCATTGCACTCGTGTTAAATTAGTGCGTAACACTCAGGAATTAATAAGTCGCTTTGCGCTCGGTGCAATCTACTATTGTTTTTTTTTACGGTTTACAGGTGATAAAAATTACATTCTAGACCTATCCACTAATTATAATAAAATAAGTTATATTTTTTCTTTTATATGACCAAATCTTTCTGGACCAGTGGTAGCTTTATTATCGTCGAGTCATTCAGTTTGTAACAGCCTGTACGACTAGAAGACTTTTATTATATTGGAATGTATGTTAATCGTATATTCGTTCCGTCTTCCAGAAATCCGTATGGAAAATTCCAAGGTCCCCTTTTATTCCCTTTTCTTATCCCTGTGGCATAATTCGGGCCTATAGAGCAGGTTTTACATAATTTTGGTGCTTCCCTTTTTGTATTCGAGACTTTACGGTACCCGCGACTTCGGCTGTTATAAACAACTGCTCATTTACATATTTATGTGTAGAGCCTCAATACCTCAGTGGTTAAAAGCCTGATTAATCCCATGGGGTAGTCCGTTGGGCTATTTTCCTGACACATACGCTTAATGACGTTACCAGGTACACATAAAGTTTAACTAATGTGCCTAAGAACGCCCGTGATAACTGTAAAACTGAGGTGTCGTAGATGCGTTGCCGGCCTTTAAAAAAATAGCATGCTTTTTCGTAAGGGTCTCTAGCTAGCCTAAATAATTTTTTGTAATTTTTTTTCTTATTATTACGAACCCAGCAAAGTCAGGGCGGGTTTCTAGTTCATACACAGTAAATTTACTCCGCGAGGGTAAATAAAAATTTGAAGAGGGGTAAACAAATATTCTACCGGGTAAAGGGGTAACGGGTGTAGTATTTGTCGTGAACAAAGTGTGGGGTAATTGTTTGACATGCAAAGCGCAGGGATCAAGAGCAGAATGGCTCGAGAGTGGGGTACAGTCGGCGACAAATACAGTGTAGAGATCGCATTTTTATGAAAATAACGATTTTCCCTATGGAATCAGTTGCCAGCTTCGATAATTCCGAACGGATGCGACTTAGGTACCTTGAAAAATCTCGTGTTCCAAATAGTTTTGTCATCTTCAAATATGACTCATGATATTTGCTTTATTGATGAAGATGACGAATTTTAAATATTGTATTATTGTATTGTAGTATAAAGGACGCCGTTTCTAAGGTGGACTGCCGTACCTTATTGGAAAATTCCCATAGAATCCAATTAAATGGGACAAAAACCGCATAGAAAACAATACACCTTATTGGTTTCTATGGGATTTTTTCTAACAGGGCAGGTAGATCTAGGCGCCGGCATTATAAAAAAGACGTTAATAAATACTTCATCCGTTTTTTTAATCTAAAATGTCAGTGGTCTAAACGCTTTTGTCTTTCCTTCTGTGTATCCAGGTACAGACTTACAAAGGTACTCTTCTGTTTAAGGAGGCGCTCGGTATTAGTGATAAGGCATGCTCGTCGCGAAGACTCCGCGACCTACGAATGCAGAGCGCTGGGCGCGATGGGTCCTCCAGCGATCGCCACCGCTAACGTCAGCGTTCTACCTCCAGTTACAATGGCACCGGATACTCGTGAGTTTTTTAGTCATCCTGTTTTATCCCACTGTTAGGCAAAGGTCCTAATTTCCTCTATTCATTTGTGTCCTCTTTTAATACAATCAAAATCTCGTTTAAAACAAACTTTTTGAAAGTTCGTCGCGCCATCGCGTTGGAGTTTATATTATTTGGTTTTATTTTAAGCCAGCTACTCCCAGTAGTTTCGCACCTAGCTTTTACCATGACGTTATCATATGTCCCGTTCTGCACCTCTAAAACCCCCTGTATTTATTTATGAGGCTGAAATCCATTAAACGTCGATTGATTTGTTTAGCGATACAAACATTTGAAGCGAATTTTACGTAATTTTGTTGGTCAAGCAAATCGTGCCGTCAGCTTCACGTCTAAATATGTATATAGATAAGCGGTTATTAGCACATTTATTCATTTATTACTGAATATTCATTAATTTATATATAATTTAGTTTATATAGTATTATTCCTAGTACTTGTTATTTACAAAAAAAAAAACAACTGTCAGCATCAAATCAGCTCACAGATATATGATACTTACAACACCTGAGAATTCGAAGTGCTTAGCTTTTACAAATCGTAAATTGTTTAATTATTTATTAATAATGTAATTTTTTACTACTACTAATACTTACTTTTTGTCTATAAGCTCGTGCGAAACAAATTATATACCGGATCGAATAACGAACTACCTATCAGGTTCTTTTTTATATTTTGTAGATAGATTTCTTTTACCTCTATATATTGAACTGGGTCGCGTTTTTATAATTAATTTGCGCTACTAATAGGAATGACATCCAAATTGAACTGTTTGCCTACTATTTTTGAATAGTCCCTTTTAGTCCATTATGTTTTATTATAACTATAGTTGTAACATAATATAATAAAATTATAGATTTATGTACGTAAAATTTTAAATGTGCATTAAATTTTTGTTATTTTTTTATGTAATTTCATGTGTTCTAACGCACCACCTATTTTTTTACCACTTCATATATCTTGTCGTAAAGGTCAAAACCAAGCAACTGTTATTTTCGAACCAATACCACTTAGAGACCTTCATGAAAAAACATACTTATTCCAGAAAGGCCAGAAATACCTTCTAGTAGTGTAGTTTTCCGTGTCGGTTGTCAGTTAGGTGAACTACCAAGCTGTTTCTCTATTGTGTGAGGACGAAATCGCTCTTCAGCGATAACACCGCCTTTTGTACTTCTTTTCTTGCTGTATGTTATTTTCTTATCTGTTAATTTCCATAGAATGTTCATAAGGAAACTGTTGTATTTAACTTCTGGTCCGATTTGGAAAATTCTTTCAGTTACCATAGCCCATTTATCGAGGAAGGGTAAAATTGAATTATCATAATAAAATCTATTTTTTTTACACTTAATCTTAATAGCGGATGAAGTGTCGGGTAATAGTTGGTTTAGATAGATATAGCAATATTTTCTATTATTTATATATTCACACATACAAAAGAATTTTTTAATACTCTAATTACATTACCAGTGTATCTCAAAAACTTTTTAGATTTATACGCACACCGGCCTTCGTCGTCGCCGTCTGCTGAAATACGCATTAGTGCATAGTGCAAAAAATAATTAAACATACGGGCAGATATCTCATCAGCTGTCATTTATTTTTTGAATATTTATTTATCAAATAAGAAATATTTTTTAATTTATATTTTATATTTGTTTTTTTTATTCGATGTTTAATATTTTGCGGAATTCATTAATTTAAGTACTTGATATTGCAGTATCAGCAGCAGTATGTTTGCCATAAAGGTTAAATGATAGATTAGATCAGGAGTCGCCAATCTATTGGCAGGCAAGGGCCACATCGTTAAGAAATTTAGATCTTAGCGGGCCCCACTTGTAAAATAATTATTAGGAAAAAGAAATCTTATAAGGAAGGTCTAGTTATATATTTATGTATTAGACATTATAAGCGATATTTCAAATGTTTTTAGAACATTACAACAAAAGTTTGCGCTCGTGTAATGTAATTATTATCTATTTATAAGAATTAGATTGCTATTTAAAAGCAGTCGCGGGACACGAAGGGGCCCGTGGGACACAAAGTGGCCCGCGGGACCCAAAGCGACCCGCGGGACAGAAAGCTGCCTGCGGTACACGCGTCGTGTTTCGGTTTCCTAAAATATGCTAATGTGGGTTCTATGAGTTATGTTGTCCTTACATGTAATAATTATCTGGTGTCCGCTCTACGACGCGCAGGTAGGGTGCGCGTGGGCACCGCGGGCACCGTGGGCACCTGCACTCTGCCGCACCTGCGCCCGTCGGCTCGAACAACTAGTGCCGTCGCACCGAACCCTCGGGGGATGCTGTATCCCGCTGCTTATAAAGATATGTCGAATTGATCTTTATAAGCAGAGGGAGTGTAGCGTGTCTAAAGTGAAAATTGGAGAAAAAATTGTGTTGTTTTATACCGAAATAGTTATAAATACAAAATAGTTAACAAACCCTTTTGTTCTCGTTATATTTAAGCTTAGCTTTAATACGAAAATTGAAATAATACTAGATAAACGCGTAATTACAAACATCAGGCGTAGGATAGCTTTAATTGGCGTTCTTCTGTTAGATGTCACGTTTCGCTGTACGTTTTGTTGTCTGTTTGTTTGCTTCCGACGCGAATCATCTATTTTTGTTTATTTCAGAGTCACTTATCTGTACCAAACACAAATAATTACCTCCATCATAATAAGGTTCGTTTTGTTTTGTAACCTTTAATACCGCCGCCGGCCACGCTTGTGCTTGTGCTTACCGCCATCTTCCATGCGACGGACGACACCGCCTCATACGACGACCACTCACAGTACCCCCTTTGTTCTCACACGACGATCACTCACGTTACCCCCTTTGTTCTCAGACGACGACCACTCACGTTACCCCCTTTGTTCTCACACGACGATCACTCACGTTACCCCCTTTGTTCTCACACGACGACCACTCACGTTACCCCCTTTATTCTCACACGCACGACGATCACTCACGTTACCCCCTTTTTTCTCAGCGTTTCGTTCGGTTTGTGAGACTTCCCAGTGGCCTAAACTCGTCATTAAGGGCCGGCAGCGCATCTGCTGGCCTTCAAATCAAAAATATTTCTAAGCAGTTTCAGATAAGTATCAGATCAACTCTTTAAGAAGAAATCTTTATGTCGGTTTAAAATCAGCCAATAATCGAGTACATACCCAAAAAATAAGTCGATTGGAAAACGTGAATTGTTATTGAATCTCTCTTTAGTACATATACAGATATGTCTTATGTTAATATTATATACATATAGATAAAGCCCGTGTCTACAAATCTTCATTCCGATGATGACAGAAATAACTACGAGTTCATTTAAAAAGGTTTTTACCATTACCATTAAATTTTTTGGGACATTTCAAAGTTAATTTGTGGAATTTGTTAGCTTAGTTTAAATGGAATTTGTTAACGTCATGAAAGTTTAATAAATATTGAATTTTTAAGACCAATAACCAATATATTCAGGACCTAAAATTATTAAATTATTGAGTGATTGAATATTGATTTATAATTAGTATAGGAACTTTTTACAAATACCACGCGACAAAGTTCCCTGGGTTTCGGGCGGTAAATGGAATATAACTATTATAATATTAATTAACGATAGAGATAGAGGCTATCAATCAATTTATAATAAAAACATTTCCTTAGTAACGGATTATTTTACATTTAAGTTTATTTATTTAAATTTAAACATCAGTAATGGAATAATAATGGGTGAATTGGAACAGTTTTGTAATATATATATAAACATTTTTTTAATATAGTCTAGTTTCTTTGGTAATTAATAAAAGAAATGTGTATAACATATTACAATCCGTGACATAAAAAACGACATTATGGTATGATACTTTATCAGCACGTTTCCATCCGCCGTCCGACTAACGCGATTACTTTCGTAGTCTCGTAAATGTAAGTAAATTCAATACCGTCTTGATAGATTATAATATAAATACAATATATTTTTGCGTCTTTTTATTATCTACTTTTTACTTTATAAGAAATGTATATGAAAACATTCGTAATTTCATGAAAGTAGTATTTTATATACATATATAATAAGAAGTGTGCTTTGAGGTGTTTGAGGTATATGTGCTTAATATTCTTGCTACTTTGTATT
Organism: Charaxes varanes; assembly: GCA_024363005.1. Lineage (NCBI taxonomy): Eukaryota > Metazoa > Arthropoda > Insecta > Lepidoptera > Nymphalidae > Charaxes > Charaxes varanes. Next base: position 8,677,717 of record JANCMC010007202.1, on the reverse strand, counting down.
TCTCTCATTGTGCTGAAAGTTTCGAACTTTCATTTATACACTACACAAAGTTTGATTGAAATACCCTCCGTATTTCAATCAAACTTTGTGACTTAAAATCTGTCTGTGTTCTACATCCACTGACTGTACTAACGTTATTCTCATCACAGCCAACCTTTGAAGGTAAAACGCAAAACAGTTTTTGAGAAGAAAAAATAAACACGTACTATTAATAATGTTTGAAATGGCTCTCTAGTTGAGATTAAATTGCGTTATAGCAAACTTTAGTTTACGAAGAGTATCTAATCGGATGACCTAAACGGGAAAACAACATCAAAACTAAATAAATGATCAATTAAAGTACCGTCTTACAATCTTCTGATCAACGTGATATCACTGACATGTTTAACTTTGCCGTTTATACGATTAAAGAATCAAATTAACAAGTGTAGGAAAATACTGCCAATAATAAAATCTTTTAAAACTTTTTTTTGACTCACGGTTGAACATATATTTAACTAACTTTTCTCTATGACTTCACTTATATTCGAAAGTGCCAAAGAAAAAAAAATATTACCATAATGTCACCTATAATAACGGTAAAAGTACCTTTAACATGTAATCTTATATATAAAATTCTCGTGTCACAATGTTAGTTAACAAATAATTCCATCTCCGATGGCGGTTTCTCGTGGTCGAATATGCTTGGTAATTAAAATCATACCTTTTCCTTGTATCATTTTAAGAACAACGGTTTTGCAGGAGAATTAAGTACTCTTCGGTGCGTTCATCCTTCATACGGAACAAAATGCAAGAAGACGCCGATCATGATTTTAAGCACTCCCGAAATTCTATAAAAATTTGAATGAGCTCGTGATTCTGGCAAAACATCACCAAATTTCACACAACGATAAATACTATAAAAATTTTGTTTTAATTTACTCAAGTTTATAATATACATATATTCACGACTTGAAACTGTGCCTTCCATTATTTCAGGTATGATAATGCAAATGATTTTCAACCCCGGCACTGTTGGGCCCAACAAAAGCGACAATCTGGACACTGATTCAGTCTCGCCATCACCATGGGCCAACTTATTGTCTATGGGACTCAAAATCCTAACCGCTATTTTGGGAGGAGGGGCTTCAAACGATGGTATAGACAAAGTCGACAACGGTTCTTCACCAATGCAGGTACCGATCATTAAATAAAGCATTAATATATGCATGCTTTATAAACATTAAAACGACAACTTCAATTAAGCAATTTCATGTACAATACATTTTACAAATTATTTGCCACATACTGTACTGATCCACTAACATAGTTTTGTAGATATATGTTTATATTTTACTTTGTTAGTGAAAAGCACCCATGAAGATTATTCCTCACCTGTACGCAATAAGCAGTCCGAATTAGATAGTAGAAACTTATAAGTAACTGCAGCCTTCACACCTTAGGAGTTCCTCATATAAAAACAATTTACGCTTCCAGTTTATTTGAGGTGCTCCTAGGTTATATTGTAAATAGTAAAATTTGGTTATGGAACGCACAGATTATTAGGTTACTTATTACATACAAATATTACTCTTTATTAATTTAAGAGGAATGTAAATAACCCTAAGAGGGTAACCTCTATGAATTTACGAAATAATTATGGATTATAAAAGTAAATATAAGTATTATGAATATAAAACGTTAACATATACGGATGAAATATGAAGTCTTTAGTCTTCTATGAGTGTATAAAATTATTACCGATATGTTTTAGTTTTTCTGTACTACGTCTTAGTTTATCAGCTAATGTCTAAATTAAGAGGAAAATTTATTATACTTATAAATTCATGATATTATGAAAGATACTTCAGTTATCAGTTTTACGCTCTTTTTTACTTCAAAACTCAGATTAATTGTGTCTGAGCCTCTTCGATTTAAAAAATATTGCTAGTAATGTCAAATTGACAACTGACAAATATCAAGGCAACATGTCAAATGTCAAGCATTACGCGGTTAGCGTATCGGGCAGCGGCATTTGGAAAACCTAAACCTCAAATTGGAACTTTGAAAGCTAAAGGATATTTACAACAATAAATCGTTTTATTTTAACGATAATAAATATACTAAATAAAAATGGCAGACGATGGTGACAATGTAAGTTTTAATCTCAATAACCTTGTAATACAAATTTGTAAATTCAAGCGGCTTCACAGCTACATTACCAGAAACTTTTGTATTGAATGTTTAGTAGTAGTACAGTGCAAAAATTACTGGTAATGTAACAGAAGTACATGTAAATATTTGTTCATAATTATAATGCGGGTCTTAAAAGGAGAAAAGTTTCAACAGTTTGCCATCATACGTGTACAAACATTTTTAAATGAATTATAAATTATAATAATAATAATAAATTATAGTCAATAATTTATTATTACCTTAGTGCTTTGTACAGTCTGCGAGAAGAATATTGAACAGTTGGTGTTTTATTGATCCCCATCAATAACTCCCGGAAAAGAGACCAACGTGTCCGTTACAATATTTATAAAAAACTGAATGATTAAAAAACCTTTCACGTATACATATTTATTTATATACTAGTTGTTACCCGCGCCTTCGTCCGCGTAAAATTTTTATAGTGATGATATAAGCCTATAACCTCTCTCGATAATTGGGCTATCCACCACTGAAATATTTTTTCAAATCGGACAAGTAGTTCCTGATATTAGTGCGTACAATTAAACAAACAAACTCTTCAGCTTTATATATTACTATATTAATACGTGAAGCGAAAATTAGGTACCATTTTATAAAAATTGCGCTTACGGAGGAGTACGAAATTTGGCACAATTGTAGTTTATATAGAGAAGTGTCTGCGAATGCTAATACTTTCTAATAGTATGCAATATTAATATATTAAATTATTAAAATAAAACCACACGCACACCAATGTCAAATGATTTACACCATTTACACACACATGTACGTATTGGATGATGTCAAAGCGTAATCGTGACAACCGTATGTTATATTAATTGTGGAATATTATTTTTCTGTGAACAGAACAATGCATGTCGTTGTATGCAAAAAGGTTTGTAAGCGAATTTCGGCCCGTCTGCGATCTCTAGTGCATATTATATCCCCATCTTACTGTTTTCTCATGACCGTTTTGAACAGAGCATAATTAAAAAAAAATACCAAACAAACATAAGAGTACAAAGGTAATAATTTTTATTTTATTTTTTATTTTTATTTTACAAGGGGGCAGACGAGCAGGCAGCAGGCACCGAAGTGCCTACCGGCACCCATGGACATCTGCACGACCAGAAGGGGCAATATTTCAGCAAGGACATGTCTTATTTAGTGTCCCAAATAAAACGAAGAGTACTTTATTTACTTACTTGTTGTCGTTACAAGTTTGTCATTCTACAAGGCGTAAGTACGGCCTCACATGGCCACAGGCTCTCCAGTATTAACTACTTCTATTTGACTATATTCAACGTAGAGTAGCGTTCTTCTTTTTTAGAGCTTTTGGATCATAAGAGAGTGCCAATAAATTATTTGGACCAATAGCTTAGTTCCACCTCCGGTCATTGCGTTATAACTCATAATTTACCTCCAATCACAACGCTGTGCAATAAATCCACTACAGTGGGCATATATTTCACCGTGGCATAAACCAAAAATATTTTGCTTCGCATAACATCTGTGTGGAATCATTTACAAGCTCAGGTGATTTCGAACTTATACGACTTAAAGTTCTTCAAGAAAAGAGTATATCTGCTCATTTATCGAACCCAGATAACGCATCTGTGAGCCTCTTGACAATGCAATTGTTCACAGGACTACTCCTGTTCTTGAATAAGTACCTACGTAGTCACTCAAGAAAATCGCTCCCCGGTTAATACTTGTTAAAAAAAATATGAATCATAAATATTTTAACTCTCTTTTACATAAGATCCGCGTGAAGTGGCGGCAGTGCTGTCACGTCAAGTGATGATATTGTTGTCACGTTTCTTCATTTTTTTTGAGAGCAACCAGTGACCCAAACCCGTCCTTAAACCGATGTCAAAATGTAAATGGACCGCCTGCCCGTATGCCCCTTGTAATATTTAAAAAATATCTTTCAGTCTAAAAGGCTTTACAAAAGTGGCGATCAGTAAGCTCCACACGTATTACAAACGAGGGCGCCCTTACAAAAAAAACTAATGTAATCCCGTGAATTCTAAAATTATAGATAAAATTTATACATAAATTTAAAATAAATGTTGGTATGTTTGTTGTTGACTTTAAAATGACGATGAGAATTTAGAGACGAATCTATATAAAGGTATATATTTAAGTTACATAATGGCTTATTTAAGTTATATTATTTACTAGCGGACCCGGTAGACGTTGTCCTGCATGTTCCCATTCCCTTTTCCTTTCCGTTCCATTTCCTTTTCGCTTTCGCTTTGCCATTCCTTACTTATTATACAAACCTTATCCTAACAATAACGAACGCAACAAAAAAGAAATTATAAAATTTGGTGCAGTCGTTCGGAAGTTATACACGTGCATACATTTCAGCGAGTGATTTTTATTTCCGACTATAACTTGAGATGTAAGCTAGCCTATCTTTCAAGTTGGATTAAACTGCACACGGTTTGTTACAATGAGTTTAATTGTTTAGGAGTCCATCGCGTCCAAACAACGTAACGCGTAATTTATATGTATATATTAAGATAATTTGATCGTGTTGTTTCGTATCAACTCGATTTAAGTTTGACCAGGATTAAAATCTTAATTTTCTTTGAAAAGAATGTCTGTTCTCTTTCACTTTTTAGATTTCCGTAGTACTACTAGTAGTTAAGCTTGCCACACAAGAAATGACAGCCCCGACCACTCTGCCAAGAGTGTAGCGAGCAAGAAGGAGAAGAAGAAGTAATTAGAGGTAGCGCCATGCTTATAGCCGAATTGGTCCGGCGCGTCCGGGTACCAGTACCTCTTTCTGACATGAGATCTGCGTGAAGTGGCGGCAATGTCGTCACGACTAGTGATGGTGTTGTTGTCGCGTTTCGTTCGGTTTGTGAGACTTCCCGGTGGCCTAAAACTCGTCATTAAGGGCCGATATGAGGGAAAATCGGTGCAATGCTGCAACCCGAAAGCTACACCACCGAATCCGCCACCAAAGCACAGCACTACACATACTTTCCGATGTGCTTCATGGCACGTTTCGCTTCGACGCCGAAGTATCATCTGGAGATAGACTCTTCAAAGCTTTACGATTTTTTTACAAATAACCATAAAAGTAAACTACGATGCTAATTACCACAAGAAATTCAAACCTAATGTCAATTATTTACAGTTTATTTCTTACTTCTAAGGCTGGAGTTTCTGTCATCAAAGGCATTTGTGAGTTGTGACCTGAATTGCAACGCCCGCTCACGATTCCATTGCGGAAGTCGTACAGACCTTTTATGTTTTTAAGGAATAATAGAGATATTTAAGTTACTTTTAATTATTTTGCTATTAATTATTTTCTACTATAAAATTACCGTAGCTCTACAGATAAAATTGTTTATGTTTATTTACTGATCCACTCGCCCCTATTTCAGATATGGGACAGTAATATAATTTGTAGTACAGTTGGCATCACGAGTAACCTTGTAAATTTTGGGTGTTTGACAGAATCGGGTTATTCTGCAGAGAACAATGTATGCCAGCGAAAAAAGCTTCGATTTACATTTAAATAGGAACTATATTTTTTTTTTCCCGCGTTATATCCACTTACTATTAAGAGTAAATTTATTCATTGTGACCATACTCCTTAATATAGGCCAATAATTGTTCATAATACAATTGTTTTGCTAAGTTTTGATTTTTTACTAAGGTAGGCTACTTAATGCCTACTGTCTATTTCATATGTAACAGCTTGACTAATGCTATTATTTTAAGTTAGATTTAAATACTTATTAAATCTAGACGGAGTTAATTTCAGTGAGGGGATTAAAATTCTTGCCTCAACGCACGTTTCGCTTCGACACCGAAGCATCATCAGGAGATAGACTCTACAAAGGTTATTCGTAAAGTCAAGGATTGTTTTATTTATTGTCGTTTCTAAATGTTGCGTAAATGTTATTTTAATTCTTCAATTCTTAACTGGGTTCTTATCCAATCTCATACAATGTAAACTAAAAATAAAATTCGCATCTGTTAGCAGAGGCATGACGTAACATCACATGGCACGCCAGCAATGCCTGGGCCGACATGTTTAATTGGAACAGTTGTAGGTATCTTTTATTGCCTTAATTAATTAATCGTTTAGCTCGATTGCTTGTAATTGTCCCGATTTCTACCAGCGAAGGGAGAACCGGTTAGTGTACGATGTCTGGATGTTTTTTTGGGTCTTTAGAAACAAAAGGACATGTTATCCCACAATGTTAACATATAATTTGTATAAAGTCAAAATTTCTGTATTCCCTTCGGGCTTTTGAAAAACTCTGAGAAAGTCATTCTTTAGTATCAATATTTTTTTAAATATGTAATTTGAAATATTCCGGTTATAATATATTCGGCTTAAATCGAAGTTAAGGAGTATGTGTTTTCGAATAGATCCAACTTAGAGGTCTTAAATATTAACTTAGGCATTTTGGAAGTAGGCGCCCAGGGACAAGGCAGATCTAGATTTTAGGTTAAGTCTTAGGTTTTTTTTTATAACTTTTTCTTGCGTTAGAAAATGTAATAGGCTATGGTAAGTGTGTTTATTTACTACTTTACGTACATCAGAAATTTGTACTGTATCAAATAGACAGCCCGGAGAGACGGGACGACGCTGGAAAGACAGATGACTGCTAGAAAGTTAGCTGACGGTTGGAAAGACAACTGACTGCTGGAAAGACAGCCGAAGGCCATATTTTGACTTCTGCGGCCGGCTGGTTTGAAATGACTCGAGAGACATGTTTAAAAACTGACCGCATTTCTTTTCAGAGAGCTAAGAACTATCCTGCCGTCGGTGGCTGAGGAAGTGATCCTGATGACGGAACAGCTTCTAGAGAACCTCAGCCAGGATCCGCTGTCGAACGAAACGAAGGAGCTCATCAGGAACCAAATCCTATCTCTCAGGGATCCTGAGCATAAAGTCCGGATGATAGTTCGTAAGTGTACTACAAAACTACAAAATTGAGAACAAAACTCACGAGCGCACTCTTTTAGAGCGTATTTTCCAAAAAAAAAAACGAGCGGAAATAGATATTTTCAGAGATCTGTATTAAATTTCATACTAGCAGAACGACAGACGTTGTCTTGCTGGCTATTGGCCAGTGAAGCAATATTCTTTGTCTTTACTATAAATTGTGACACTACCCGTATATATTATGAAATAATAATTTTACATGGCACATCATTCAAAAGGTCTAGTTCGGTCATTAACGGTCGGTCAAGTATTTTGAAGTAGCGACAAAATTTGTATTTTCAAATAGTCTTTCGACTTTTCCGTTCTTTCATTGCTTTTAAACCTTCCCTGAAATAAGGGAAATATAAAGAAAACAAACAGAACTTAAGCTGCGGCATTGAGTTTTAACGACGCTAACTAACGATTGTTTTTTTTTTTTTATAAATAATTGGCAGCTTATTTGAATTTTATGTAATATTTGTATGGATTTATATTTGCATTTTTTGCGTTGCAATTTATTATAATTTTCGAGAATATTTTTCATACGTTTAAAATTTACGTGCGGACGTCCAGTTCGGTCTGAGTCCACCTGAGCACACCAAAAGTATACATGAGAACGGGCATTCTTTTGCTTGGCAAAAATCCTTGAAAAACAAGTAGTACCAATATAAAACTTTGCATAAATGTAGGATACAAAATTGCATAATTTTGTAAAAATGGAATTTAATGAATTGGAATGAAGATACGGAAATTTTCTCACAGGTGAAAAGTACTACTGGACTCGAACTTATTTCCTCGGAAAAACCAAACTAAATGCTGAATACGTTGTGTAAATCATGTGTACAATAGATTAAATAAATAAAATGTATATTATTTACCCTTATTTCCCTCGAGTGTACAGTTCTATATGTGAGGCAAGTAGCGTCTAATTACTGTAGAATTCTAAAAAAGGCGGCCCATGAATGGTGGAATGGTGTCACTAGTTCAACGCGGATGGATTTCTTAACGCAAAAAGCTTTACACTCAAAACATGAAAGCCAATTTACAGACGACGTTTTTATGACAAGACGTACTCTGGTATTTTACCTAATGATGAGTGATTACCGACTCTTATAGACGGTATCTATTGATACTGAGATAAAACAGTTGCCTGGCTTTGAGAAATAAATGTAAATTTATCCTTAAAGGTACAAATAATTAAGGTGGAAATGGTTTCCCGATTTAGCATTCCTCGACTTTAGACTTGACAAATATGGTTTTAGTATGAAAAACTAAACTACTTTGCTTTAATCCCCGAATGAATACGGTCAAGTACAACAAGTACTAGTGCGGTTTCTATTGACAAACTTTAGAGGTATTTATATACTTTATATAGTACAAAAATTTTAAATTTTCATATGACTTTAGTCTATCAGCGTAAATGTTTTATAAAAAACCTATAAAAGTCCTGTACTTTGTTTAGTACGATTTTTTACAATTCCTAACGATGCACACTTGAAGAGAAAGCCCAATATCTGATCCGATGAAACGTGATATTAATCCTTATCCAAAAAATATTTTTTAAGCCCCTAAGTGATAAGAGTGGACCACGCGAAAGAAGTCACAGGGTACAGCTAGTTTCATATAAGACATGGTTATATAATTCACTAGATCCTGTTACTTTTACTATTCGCTTTAATTTTTTTTAATATGTCATGAAATAGCGCAAAATATCATTTTTAATAAAGATAGCTAAACATGAAGTTATTGAAACACCTTGAAAGACCCTAGATTCAATTTAAAAAATTAACATTCCATGTATTTGAGTCTAGAACTCCTACGTATCACAATTTCTCATTCAAAGTTATCTAAAAACCTCAGACCCGTTATCTCTGAGGCAAGCAAGACCGTGCCAAAATTAGTATTTTAATTAAAATTATCTCTTACCGAACAAATTAAAACACGTTAACATTAAAGGGAAAATTTACCTCTCAGCTTTCTTTGTTGCTAATTAGGCCATTTGGAATCTTATATTTTAATTACTTAAGTTGAAAATCCATTGTCAGCAGTCAGACTATAGTCATTATAAAGGCTAAAAGCTTAATTGCTCGCTTAATACAATACGATCTGCATTATTAAGATTTCTGCTAGAGTTACGTAATGAAACTCAGATTTATCCTACAATTTTATATCCATCTAGATATGAAGACGGAGTTTTATTAGATTTAAATAACATTAAGTTTACTTACATTTTTTACAATTAAACAAAAGTAACCTAACTTTTTTAGCAAACTATAATCGATATGCCCTTCAGACTACACACTATTTCTACTCTCTACCTTACCATACTTACTACAATCTATACTAATATATGAAGCAGAAGAGTTTGTTTGCTTTAAGCGCTAATTTCAGGAACTATTGGTGCGATTTGAAAAGTTCTTTCCCTGTTAGATAGCCTATTCATCAAGGAGGGGTATAGATATCGTCACGCTAAAATTGAATCTATTTTTTTACCTATTTTTACAGGAGCGAAATCGCGGGCACAGCTAATCTATGTATATAAAACAGTATTCCTATTTGAACGGCTGGACTGATTTCACTTATTCTTTTTTTGTTGTGTTTGTTATTGTCAGGAGAAGGTTCTTATGAAAGAAAGAATTAAGAAAATTGCGCGGAAAATTACAAAATTCAAGAAAACCTAACCACCATTTTAATTTTAAATGATTGTTAACGCAACCTTAGCGTTTTCGACAATTTAAACTTTTTATATGTGTATGTAACTTTATGGCGTTTGCCATAACATTGATAAAATGCATGCTGAAAATAACGTCAAAGAGGATGTGTGAATGTTTTCTAAAATATTGGGAAAGCGCACGGGAATAATATTATACGATATTAGAATGTGCTAAATAGTAAGTGACCCAGCGTTCGGTCAGGACAACGTCTGCCGGGTCCGCTAGTAATAAATAATTAATCAACAGCTATCAATCTGTCACGTTTCTCAGGGGATTATCTATTAAGGGGATTCCAAATGTCTCGAATAAGAGCGGAAACGTCTATCTTAACAAGAACTCCTTTTATCAAATCGTTAAGAAAACCGTGATAGATTTTTTTTTAAAGTCTACAAAAATACCTGCACTCTTAGAAAGGTTTTATTGACTGTGTTTTTAAAATTTTAGAGGTTTTAATTTATTTTATGATGATAAAATTATATCCCGAGACGAAAAAAACCTTCGGCGCTGGTACCTCTATCGAGCGGCTGATATGAGATGATAAGCATCGATATTCATTTAGTAAGTGCATGAACGCGCTTCCATTGCTGATAAACCTTTTATGTGGGTAGATGACGCAATCTTTGTATCACCGCTTGTATCAAATTTTATTGTTGACAAATTTGATCTTGTACCTCGTGGTGCTTACTTACGTTCTTACCATATTCATTATCAATTTAATCTTGATAGAAGGATGTATACCATAATTTAATACTGGTTCCTTTTATTAGTTACACCTTTTATAAAGAAAATAAAATTGAATTTTTGTACGTACTTTTTTATAGTGAAAACATTAGGGAAAAGTAGCTTTCAATTTAAATCAATATTTTATTCATTACATTATCCTAATTAAATTATGAACGTAAGTTTGTACACATGGATGTATGTTTGACGCTCTTCCGCGGAAAAAATACTGAATGGATTTTAAATAAAACGTTACAATAATATAGTTTATACATCAGAATAACACATAGGCTATAAAATAAAAAGATATTGCGTCAATTGACCAAAATATAACGAAAAATGTCAAGTAAGTAGGAGAAAATTCTAACACCTGCGAGTTATTCTGGCGTGCGCTGCAAAAACCTGTAAGTTATAGTGTATGAAGGAAATGTTTATCTTGAATAGTTCTCCCAAAAAGCCCGCGACAGAATACATCTATCTTTCATGTTTTAGCCATTAACGCTTAAATAATTAAGGTAAAGGAAACGGGGACGGGAACAATATTGTAGGATAATAGAATATAGTAAATAGTAAATAACTCAGCGTTTGAACAGGACAGCGTCTGCGGAGTCCGTTGTTTAATAAAAAAATTACTCTTCAAACTACTTTTCAGTCAATTCCTCCATTCGTAACGATGTCAAACTATGAAATATTTAAAAGAAATGATGTCGTTTATACTGTGGACCGTGTGCTCTAACAGCTGTCAAAATTCCCAATCTTGTAATTAACCTAATTACACCTATGGAATAGTATCGAAGAAAATGATATGCCGACAGGGGGTCCAAATGGCTACAACACGCAAGTATATTATATAACTATAATCGTCTTCTATATAATCTGTATAATGATAGATCATAAAAAAATACTTTTATTTAAAAATAATTAATTAAATCACATATTTTATGAATCACGTGGTTGTAGAAACTTTAATCACTCAGTAAATTCATGGAAAGATAAAAAGTTTGTATCCGCAATGATAGGTTGTCATCCCTTTATTATATTCTTCCTACGATTTTTTTTTATTTACCCTCTATTATAAACTGCTGAAGTATATGTAAGGAAAACATAAGAAAACGTTCTTAAAGTTAGACATGAATAGCGATTCGCACAGCTGGGTTAACTTTGCCTAACAATTTGTGCTTCTTACATAAATTGGCGAACTTTAAATTTGGAATATAACTTTCGACTGTACTGGCGTGGAATGAGAGGATGAAATACAGTTTGTTTCTGAAATCGCCCCTAATTTGACATACCTATACTATATAAAACTAAAGAGTTTTTTGTTTGATCGCGATAATCTCAGGAACTACGGGTCCGAATTGAAAAATTCTTTCAGTGTTAGATAGCTCATTTATCGAGGAAGGATTTAGGCTATGTATCATCACGCTAAAATTTAATCTATTTTCCTCACCTATTTTTATGCGGATGAAGTCGCGGGCACAGCTAGTATTTTTATAATTCCGAATGAGGAACAACTACTGGAAATTGGACGGTATAAACATGCTTGTAAAATCTATTTCACGAAACATGCAATCTCATTTTATCCTATTACACTTAACCTTCTTATTTCGATACCAAATAGTTATAATAATTTTATGTCAGCACAAATCATACCTAAACTTCTGCAAAGGACATCAATGCGATTCCATAGAACACGTCAAATTTGCCGTTCCTTAGAATATAAGAAACTTAGATAAGAATTCATATAACTGATATCCTATGCCGATATATCGGAAAACCATAAAATGGCCGACATTGTAATTAATGGGGTATACGCTGGTACTACGAAGCGTTTACCCAACTCTACGACTGGCAATTTATGGCAAATTGTCTTTTATCGAACTTCCCTTTCTTTTCATTCAATTTAAAACGAAATTACGATAAAGCCTTGAGAAGAAAGATCGGAATCCACTCTAAGAGGGAACCTAAGAAGCTATCTTAAAACCCTGGACTCGATTTTTGTTTGTATATTACGCCGATTTGACAAAAGAGGTGAAACTTTCCTATGTTCTACTATTTCTTTCGCATTACTTGACGCATACATACCAAAGAGGTGTATGTGTCAAGTAATTCTATCAATAACCAACAATACAATACTCCACATCCCATGTCCCACGACGATCATATTTTCTTCCGTTCTGATTTAGGACAAAATTTACGCATACTATTAGATACTTGTTAAAGGTATTTACATGTAAATATATAGTGTAAATAAAATAAAAATTATAAATATAATCTTATAAACTTTACGTGTGGTAATATCGGACGAATTTTGAAAATTATGAAAGACAAACGATGTACAACTTGACGACACCGAAAATTTCGGTTTTGCATTGTCTGGGATATCGTGCCTTTAGAAAGTGCTGATTAAGCTGGAAACGTTTTTGTCCGATGTATCAGGAGGGCTTACACAAAAGTCGAATGTCTAAATTAAGGCTGTGAGATCACGTGTACATATTGAAAATCAAGTATAAACATCTAGGCTTTGTAAATACTGTTTCCAATAATAGGTACATTAAGGTCGCCAAACTCATGTCAAGTCATATATGTTTAAAAGAAACTTTTATTATACTTATCATCTTATTACATATTAAAATAGATTTATATAAAAATAATACATTTAAAATATAAAAAATAGATCTCTCCCGGAAGCAAACCTCAAGTCCAAATAACCGTAGGGTTGGGTTACAGATTAAGGAATCTCTTCACAATGCGTGCCATCTCCATCACTAGTCCATTCCTTCTGTATCCGGCCATATGTGCCTCAACGCACGATTCGCTTCGACACCGAAGCATCATCAGGAGATAGACTCTACAAAGGTTATTCGTAAAGACTTTACGTAAAGTAGTTTAGCTTCTCATTCAAAAAAAAAAAATTAAAGACCATTTTAGCATGATCCTCTATAAATGAGCTATCTAACAATGAAATAATTTTTCGAATCGGATCAGTAAGTTCCTTAGATTATCGCGTTCAAGTAAACAAACAAACTCTTCAGCATTATGTATTAGTATAGATTAGATATTGTTAATGTAGCTGTGTCGAACCCGGGAGCAATTCGGGTCACTTTAAAAAACCCATAAATCTCGGAAATTAAGAATGCTAGCTTAATGGAAAAAATTGTGTCTAATAGACAATGTAATATCCCTTAAATAAAAGTAATAAAATTTATTAGTCACTATATTTTATTTACCAAAACTACTTAAAGATCTCGCCTTAAAGCAAAAATAGGAAACATGACATTTTTGTACAACAATATGATTTTCTTGAATTTTAATATTATATTGGATTTATGAAGCTAACAAAACCAAATTGATAATGGGTCATCCATAAATTACGTCACACGCTAAGAGAGGGAGGGGGGGTCTTAATGTGACAATGGGCAGGGGGGGGGGTCAAAAACTTTGTGACGGCCATCTGAAGTCATCCTCGGATCCCCACGATTTCCACGGACGCTGTACACTTCTTTCTCACACGGACGTATGTTCCTAAGGTAGAAAATTTAATGCCTGTGTTTATAGGTAACAGCTGTCTGTTGTACACAAATGTGTTTTTTTTTGTAATATATAAATACATACATATAGATAATACACCCAAACTCGAGGCGGGAATCGAACCCACGACCCCGGAGCAAAAAGCAGGGTCACTATTACAGTTAAGGAGGCTGTCTACCAGGTTGGGGCCCACGTGCCTCCCAAAACTCCCCAAACCCACAATAAAAAAAAATTGTTTTCCATTGTTATTGTTTTAATTTTCACGTTGTTATCTTAAATGTTTATAAATTTGGAGCCTCGAAGTTTGGAATTAAAAAGTAGAAAATTTCTTAATACAAACAAAACATTTACTGTAATGGAGTCCTTTTATAAAATGAATAAAATGTTTGCTTAACAATAACAGATTGTCTAAATAATATCCACTTTTTATTCTATTTTTTGGCTACGCTAATTGATTCGCAAAGCTATTTGTGTTTGCTTAGCAAGATGAAAATGTTCACATCACATCGAAATTGTACAGGGTTATCGATAATTCTATAAGATAAACTATACTAATATATAAAGCTGAAGAGTTTGTTTACTTGAAGGCTCAAATCTCAGGAACTAGTGGTCCTATTTGAAAAAATCTTTCAGTGTTAGATAGCCATATCATGCTAAAATTGTTCTTAAATCTTTTCATACCTAATTTTACGCAGATGAAGTCGCGAACACTCCTAGTGGATAAATATCACAATTATTGTTTTGTAATTTATTTTAGAATGACAACCTTTCAGCAGAATAAAAGATAAGCCTTCATTCAACTGACAACGTCAATTTAAAGAGTTTTACAGACTTTAGAACACAACAAAAGTTCATCGAGTACTAAATCACGTTACAATACACGTTATGTACATATGGAATTAATCTAAAACGCAATTTAATTTTTTGCATTTTAACAGCCCTGCGAATATATCACTAAACATTTCAGTATCACTCTGTGGGCGTTCTTTGATATCAGCGAGAAAAAAAAGACATAAATTTCAGCTGGTAAACAATCTAGAATTTACTTTACTATTGCTTAGTATCCTTAGGTTTCCCAATTCCAAGAAGAATTAAAAGCACAAATATTAAGGTATTTTCATAAGAAACACATACAAAATGACTTTTACATGATATTCTAACCGCAATCGGAAATCTCAAGCAAATGAGAAGAGACGTTACAAATTCCATAAGATACCTAGTTACAGTTACATTACTTACAAACCTCAAAATTTGTTGTTTTCCAAACGAAACTTTCCTGACTTCGTTTCACAGTTTCACCCGCTCTCCGTTATCGTTGTAACTTCGCGCATCGCTTTGTTTCTTATGATAATATTTGCTCATACTTTATGTTAATCAGTAAAAGTAATTGAGGTAGTGTGAGACGAATTTGTTCTAAGGGTTCAGTATCTAAAGGATAACATTAATATATTTATATACAAAAATCTATTGTTCAAGGCTTCATGTCGAATTGGATGAAATTTTGTGTGTATATTCCAAGAGATTCGTTCGCTGCTGTTGGAATATACGCCAAATTATGTATGTTTCTGGCTATAACTCAAATGTATAAGACTCCCGTCTCTTTCATTTTATTCTCATTATTTTTGAGGTTTAACAAAAAAAAGAAAGAAAGAAAGTCGAATATTTCAAATATATTAAGAAATGCCGAGTACTTCGGAACTTCGGAATACTTCCAATAGATGGCGGTCGTTTTGAACCCTTCGTCGGATCGTAAATCGGGAAAGACAACGTCTGCCGACTCCAGTAGTATAGAAATAAATTTAGATATCCAGAGGACTAACATATAGTACTTGTATGTCTATATAAATAAATATATATTTATGTTATTGTTTCAGGCAACTGCTGGCCCCGAATTTGAAGCAAACACAATACCTTGCGAATGGCGCTGAGAGTGTGTTAGTTTTGTATTTAATTTTTCTTAAAAAAGTAATATAAAAGTAAATATGACATTATTTTTAAAAAACCACGCCCTCTGTAGGGAAGGATCGAAGCTTGCACTCATTACTTGTAACAATTTTATACAAGACACTTCTAAACGAAAGATTCGATTCGTATGAATTAAAACGTATTTTACTCTTAAAATAATTCCCTTGATATTACTATTTATTTTGATATTGGGTAATAAATGCATTTTAGAACACAAACGCACTTATGGTAGCTTAACTATGACAGTTGGATATAATCCTCGCGGACATTTTTGTAGATATTAATAAGACCTATAAAGTCGTAGTACATTATTTATTTCGATGTTCAATAATTTTTGAAGCGATTTGAGTTGCGGATCCCTATTTTTTTTCAAAACAAATGTAATGTAGAAGTGTAGATTAGTGTATATAGTGCAGATTTATTATGTGCGTGTGTATGTGATAGAACTATCGCGGAAAAGTCTGCCAGATTCCAAAAATTTTGAGCGTTCCATAGTACTACAAAGAACCCTTATAATTTCGCTCTGTCCGTTCGTCCGTCCGTCCGTCCGTCCGAAGTCTACCCTTAAGGTGGTCCCCCCTAGCATTTCCATACAATTAGATGTAGAGACTTAAAATTTTCCATGTTGATAGAACAAGCTAAAAACTCATTAGGAAGATTATTCTGAACGAAATCGGACAAACACTTTTGAAGTTATTTAACTAATATGTATATAGCCTATGGAACCCTTCTATATAAGGGTGTCTTGACCCGCTTTTGGCCATTTTTATTATTGACCTACGATACAAAACAGAACCTATATAAGAACAAAGATCCATTGAGTGGTTTTTATGTTAAATAATATTTCCGTGTACGGTGAGGATTTATGCAAAATATATAGTTATACTAAAACTACTGCGGAACAAAGTACATCTTCGGATTCATCTTTAATTTATATATTAAATAAACTTATTTTTTTCTATTAATTGCCAGATTTATTAACAAGTATTTTAACACTTTAAGATAATGTCATACAAAATGCAGTTAGAATTATTGGGTGCATTTAGTACAAGTACAATAGCGGTGCATTTTTTGCAATATTGTAATTCTTTTAGATTAGGAATCCTAAGGAACTGTTATATTACTGTAGAAACAAGTTATATTACTATATGTTCATTTAAAACGAAGCCAAATTTGTTTTAAATTGAAATTAATACATTTAAAATAATATTTATTGACCATTCACCTTAAATGAATTTTAACCTCTTGTCCAATTTAATTTCCATTCAGTTAATAATATAATATCTTACATATGAGTACACACTAGGATTCATTTTAAATGAAACTAGAATTATGTGAATCTAATTGATAAAATCAGACGTTACTTTGCGGA
Organism: Charaxes varanes; assembly: GCA_024363005.1. NCBI lineage: Eukaryota > Metazoa > Arthropoda > Insecta > Lepidoptera > Nymphalidae > Charaxes > Charaxes varanes. The sequence continues at coordinate 8,660,286 of JANCMC010007202.1, read as the reverse complement.
AATCCATGACGTACCGCGAAATAATATCCACTGAATCTAACATTCATTTACAAAATAGTAGATGTGTAACTATGTATTTTGCAATTTCTATTCCGTTTTACGTATTTTAAGATTACGTAAATTACATAATATCGTATATATTCACCGTGAATGAAGGTAGTTGGTAATAAATGAATTCAACATTAATGCATCAAATTACCGAATGGTAGGTTAAATATATTTTCGTATTTCGCAGTACAGACAAGACGATCTTGCTGAATAGACCGCGTATTAAAATTAACATAGTGTTTATTATCGAGTAGAATTTCAAATATTCTCATAATAACGTTGTATATCTAAGTATAGCTAACGATCTTTGTTAAGACAATGTATTCACATATAATGTTTAAAAATATTTTAAACTGTATGAATGTAATGGGTATAAAATAGACTTTTTGCTCCTACTGAAAGCTTCAGAACGTAGACTATGAAAAAACTACGGGTATCTACAAAACTTGACGCTGTGTCAATTCTTGTGATGTATTCTTTTGACGTGAATACGTCTTTAAAAATGCTTCCATTTTGGGTAAAATTCAAAATGAATGGTTACAAAATCGGGAGATACAGTTTGGTGATACAGCATCATATCTAATATTGCTATCCAAAGTTCTGTTACACCACTGGATAGCTAATAAACCAAAGAATTTATGACGCTATATAAGGACGGACATACATACATCTCGCGTGGTGGTGGAGAAAGCGCCGCCATTTTGAGGTCATTTGGTTGCGTATCGAGATTTCTATTTAGCTTATTCACGTACAACACACGACCCACACGGCACACCCCATTTTCTATCATCACAACATGAGTTTTTCTTTCTATTAAACGGCCACATTTATTACTAGATATGTTAAAATCTCTAATATATTCAAAAAATATTGTCGGTCTCTTAAATAACATAGTCTGCCTTTATACTTCGATCCAATAACAAAGAAACAACTAAATTACTCGATAAAATGGCTATAACCACTCGACAAATTGACATTGCATGCTTGACATTGAGAACGCAATAAAATTTACTCTCTAAAGGTAGGTAAAATAAAAACAAAAACATTTTTTCAAAACACATTTTCTATACTCGAGATTAGATATGTACTGATAAAGTAATAGTTTAGACTATTTAGTTTTTTCGCTTTGCTACATTGGCATGCAGAATATACGAAATCAGGACTGACTTCAAAGTCCAAATAGATATCAAATAGCAAAACTTTTTGGCAGTCATTTTTCTACAAAGGACAAAGTTAATTTTTACAACGAATATTTTTATTGATTAGTATCAATCAGAAAAGGTTTTCTTACGCCCGCCTCAACGAACTGCGTACTGACGATTTCTGAAACGATACATTTTTAAATTCACAACCGCACTATTTCAAATGGATTTTATCACAATTTTTCAAAGTATTCTTCAGAATGGTATGAATATAGTGTGTGGTGTGTGTGTAATGGTATGAATGGTATAAATAATAGAAAAAAAAGACATGAAAATGGCGATACTAAGAATTTGAACTCCCTTCGTTTTAACGAACCCACCCATACTTTTTTTCGTAACGTTAGTTTTTTAAAGTGAAAAAAAGTTTATTTAGTAATGAGTTTCTGCACAGATTCTTAAAAATGGCAGGGAAAGAAAAGTGTAGTTAAAACAAATTTACTTAGTAAGTCATTCGTTTTCAAACTTTCGGTACACCATCCATATTTGTTTTGTAACGTTAGCTTTGCCAAACTTTCTCTAGATAAACGGGTTTATTTTAGTGCAAGCTTCACGACAAATTTTAAGACAAATAAAACACTTCACGAAGCTGTTTACGTTGAGCAAATAGTGAAAGTGGAAATGCAGCTTTATAAACTGACTTTTCAGCCCAGTATGTAACGAGCAACAATTATTTATTAAAATTGTTACAAATACTTAGCCTACTTTCAAAATAAGAAAGGAAAAGGCATCATTACGATGTCGACCGATGTAAAGTGCCCATACATTAATATGGTTACTTTACATCGGGAAGTTAGGAAAATAATATATAAAAAAAAAATAAAAATAAAAAAAAAAGCCTTTTATTTCTTACTAATAAATTTTTACATATAGCTAACTTATTTATAGGAAAATAATATATATCTGGAACATGAAGCTGAACCGTTGGATTATAAGGGTCCAACCTCTAGGGTAAAAGGTAAATTAATATTCAAGACCTCCATTTACTTCGATATTATAAATAATAATCATTTATGCTCTATAAGTGAAATGCCTTAATTGTGAGTTGCCCTTTTTAGTTATAATGAATATTTATTTACAAAACATTATCTTTTAAGCAACTTTTACTAAGTAGCTATTTAATTATTGCTTAATATTGAACTTATCATTTCCTACTAAACTTGGAAATCACAAAGTTGTTATTTCACTATTATAATAAGAAAGAACGTATAAAATTTATTCCTGCGAATTCTAAAATACACAGGATTTTTTTTGTAAAAAAAAAGAACAAACTACGAATGAGCAAACTAATTATCTGAGATCAGGTGATCAGCGTCGTCCATGGACACCTGAAGCACCTGAGGAGCTGGTATTGCGCAGCTGGCTTCTGAGAAATTTGCGAATCCACCTTTTAAACATCCGCATGTCATAAGTTTATGGGAGCACCCAGCGAGCCAGCTGATTCCAGAATTGGCACGTACGTGGGAGGAATAATCGTCCAATGATACAGTATAAACTGTCTACGGAAGCAAATTGCGTCCTAAGTTCTTATGTCATTGTACCTCTTTAATATCATTAAGTGAAAGTATGCATAATTTGTTTTTAAAAATCTCTAATACGCAATTAACGTTATATGCCCCTCCGTAATCCCTAACTGTTTACTGAATCTTTAAATCTTGTGAAAATCGAATATTATATTCTGTAAGAGACACAAAAAACGCTATTCTCGTAAGAAATTCACCCTTGTCATTGTCATGAGAGACGTTGTAAAATACAACATCAGAAGGGTTGCTTTTTGTCGAAGTGAAATGTAAGGGGCTTTGGCAAATTTACGCAGACGAAGTCGTCGGAATCAGCTAGTTAACTATAAAATAGTCTTTTTGTGTATCTTCCATATATCCAGCCCTTTAAATAAATTATACGAAAATAACTTCCGAATTTATGAATGAAGTATCTGTTTTTAGGGTTCCGTATTACTACAAGAAGCCCTTATAATTTCTCTCTGTCCGTCCGTCCCTTCGTCCGTCTGTCTGCGAGTAAGGTGGTCCCCCTCCTAGCATTTCCAAACTATTAGACGTCGAGACTTGACATTTTCCATGTTGATAGAACATGCTAAAAACTCATTAGGAAAATTATTTTGAACGAAATCGAACAACAAATTTTGAAGTTATTTAACAAATACGTTTATAACGTATCACATACGGAAACCTTCTATATAAGCGTGTGTTGACAAGTTTTCGGCCATTTTATTTATGGATGGGTCTGGCATCTTAAATAGATTTAAGACCCTGAAATAAATTAGATTAAAAAAAATTATTCCGAATTGGCAGCCCTGGCTGGAAACCTAACAAAAGTGGGTCAGGTTTAAAAGCAATCTCGCCTACTTTAAACTGAATGAAATAATCTTGAAGACAAAGGCATACTTTTGCGCGGTATAATTTCCCCCGCAGAGATACTGCGAGAGGCAACTAATTCAAAGGAAGCTCCGTAATTTATGGCTGTATTCCCGTTTTATGTGTTATTTCATTTGGTCTTTGGAAGGTGGAGCATCGTGATCTTTGCCGATCTTCTTCTTCTTCCTAGCGTTATCCCGGCTAAGTACAAGGGTCCGCTTAGATTGCAGAGGTGTGGCTGTGGGGCGAGTTAAGATGACCGATTGCCGTCTGACGTCATCCTCGGAACCCCCACGATCTCTACAACCTTACTAATATACAAACAGTACTTATCTATAACAATGTGCACTAATGGGTCTACAACTAATTCTACTTTTACTAACAACTGGTACCTTGCGGATTTCAGTCCATACCTGATACCGTTAAGCTATTGAGGCTTTAAACTTTTATTCGCATTATTTCTGGAAAAATTTAAGAAAAATGAAAGAAAGCTAAATCCAAAAGAATATTAAAAAGTACCAAAAGATACAGAATTTGTCGCAACTTCGGATTACTTCCAATAGATCGTGAGTTGAGTATTGGACCTTTCATCTGACCATGAATTGAAAAAAATAACGTCTGGTGTGTCCCCTAGTTGTATTATAAAAGGTTATTTATGTTCCATAACCATGGTTTTAAAATTTGCAAATCGTTTTGTTAGATCACCGAATTGGTTTGATTGTGGTTATAAATACACAAAAGGGTGGTTTTGTAATATTTCAATTAACGTTTGAAATTCGTCATTAATTTTACAATCGGGTTCATCTGCGTTTTGCGTTGCGTTGATAATCAACAGCGATTAAACGTTAGGGTCATTATCGTTTAATATATTTGTTTGATTTATTGCTTCATTTTGCTGTTTATTGATGAATTCAGTTGCGTTTATTATTTTTAGTTACTCTCCGTCTATCAAATCGGTTGTTTGTATTCATGCGTCTTATATGCTAATAACTGATAGAATCAGGTGTTACTTTGGGGAAAGGTTATTCGTAAAGATTTATTCGTCTTTACGAATAACCTTTGTAGAGTCTATCTCCTGATGATGCTTCGGTGTCGAAGCGGAACGTACGTTGAGGCACAACAGAAAGTCAGTGTAGTGCTGTGCTTTGGTGGCGGATTCGATGATGTAGCTTTCGGGTTGCAGCATTACACCGATTTTCGTACTTCAGTATGTAAGAACAGTCGTTGAAAGTCTTCATTATTTTCGTCGCACAATTGAGCAAATAAACCGCGTATTCAATGCATTGCTTCTGATTTCGTTGACAGCTTTTATTACAAAATAAAGAGATTGGTGCAATCTGTAACTTAAATGTTTTGCCACAAGATGTTGTCGGTGGATTACGCAATGAATAGCTGTAAGTCCTGGTATAATTCTTTTGAGATGACTTATAAACCCATGATATCGCCCGACCACTGCAGGAGTTCCGTTTGTTGCCACTGAAATAATGTTTGTAAATAGAATCGATTTTTCCGTAAAAACCTTTCTCAGGACATTAAATATTGATTCGCCTTTAGTGTCGGTCTCCAAAATTCTGGCTAATAGCAATTCTTCGTGAATTTCTTCCTTAATAATAAATCGGACTTATGCCAATAATAATGCTTCATTACCGGGTAACGTTGACTCGACCAGTTGTATTGAAAAATGAGTTTTTTGCAGATGATTGCACAAAAAACTTTCGATATCAGAGCACATTTGATCAATGCGTCTTTGAACAGTATTCTTACTTAATGGAATTCTTTTTAGTACGTCAAATGGAGATTTGTGCAAAACAGGTTTTAAAACCTCTTCAATAGCGGGAAAAATTAATTGTTCTCCGATAGTGTGCGGTTTTCCAGATTTTGCTATAAGTAATGAGATATTGTAAGATGCCCGAAAGCCATCATCGTTACATTTAGATGTTGAAGCGAACATACTGTGCATGGTGGGTCTTTTTTCATATTTTTCCTTCAATATTTAAAAACATTTTAAATCTTTACCTATTTTATCAGTATTTTTTTTATGTTACAAGGGGGCAGAGGAGCAGGCAGCAGGCACCGAAGTGCCTACCGACGCCCATGGACATCTGCACGACCAGAAGGCCAGTAGATGCGGTGCCGGCCCTTAATGACGAGTTTTTAGGGCACCGGGAAGTCTCACAAACCGAACGAAACGCGACAACAACACCATCACTAGACGTGACAGCTACTGGTACCCGGACGCGCCAGCCAAATTCGGCTACAAGCATGGCGCTACCTCTAATTGCAACATACATCATTGGTGCTGCGCTCCTATTGGTCTTACCGTGATGATATAGCCTTCCTCGACAATTGGGCTATCCAACACTGAATTTTTTTTCATATCGGAACAGTAACGTTCAGTACACGTTAGAATGTTCAAAAAAACTCTTCAGCTTTATATATTAATATAGATATGAAAGTAACTCTGTTACGTTTTCACGCTTAAATAACTTAAACTATATTGATTAATTTTGGAATAGAGATAGATTGAACCTTGTAAAAGGACGGAGGCCACTTTTTGTTGCAAAAATTAAACTGCATTCGACGCAGGCGAACTCGCGGGTTACAGCTAGCAAACATATATTCAAAATAAATACGTCATAGTATAATATATGGAAAATTAATTATTTAACTTGATTATTTTGGCGTTCTTGGCAATTTTAATTTATAATTTCCTCAAATAAGATTGGAATTATAATGACAATAACCTTCCTCTTGCTTTCAGTAAAAAAATAAAATATTCAAAATTAGAATCATGAGAGATTAACAGGAACGTCAATACAACTGTGATAGATTTTTCGAAGGATTTGCATTATTATGAATTTTGGCAAAAAATCACCGGCAGCCCATAAAAATTCCTAACAAGAGGCGGTTCATAAGTACGCAAAAAATGACACTTTCGTTCAGTCTTGTCACGCGTTACTGAGTCTTTTCACTTATTAACCGACTTCATTTCTTCAACCTTGTCGGCGTCTGCTTCTTGTTTCCTTCGAAAATTGAAAATTTTTTCAAAATTTATTGTGTTCTGATTGTACACTGTGTGGTCAGATGAGTCGCCCCAACTCACTGGAGTCACTCTGCTCGGTTCTTTAGTTTCAGCTTTATTTTCTTGCAAGTTGATGTCTATACTCACTACTTCTGGAATAGGGTTTAGTACGGCTTCAGACTGAATGCTAGGAGTTCGCATCTCCGCATTGGAGACACCCTCAGCGCACCTATTCAAGAAGTTCATCATTCTCTCTTTATAGAACTCCGAACTCGTCTCTGTGTTTTGTTTATTTTTATTGTTTTGGTTTTTCAAATAGAAACCGTTGTCGTTTTGCGCGAGAAAGATTCGTTTTATTTTCCTACTCGGATAATTGTCCATCAATTCTGCTTTCGGTATAAACTTTCCATTTATAGGCCTTTTCTTTGTGTTGTTGCCTTTGATTGTTGTTATAACAGATATGCAGTTGCCGCGCCGTTCCGTTTCCTCTTTGTAGTTGCTACGCATGCCTTTATACGATATTTTTACACTCAATATAGACCACAGTAATTCCAAGAACGCTGCAATCAATATATTAATTGATAGTACACGTTTTGTAAACAATTTAGAATCTTCTTCTTTAACCAGGGTCGAATTTCGCGGTATCACGAAGTGGGATTCGTTCCTGTCGATTATGTCCGAATGTTTAATGATAAATATATCCTTGAATGGTATTTTATCTTTATAGAACTCCGACAGATTGTCTTCACTGGTTATTAACCAGGTAATAACGATGAGGAACGAAATTAAAGAGAATAACGTCGATAGAGAGGACATAATGAACAACCATGTTATGTTTCTGTCAATGTACCAGCGAATAGATGCAAATATGGATGCAATGCCCGCCGCTAATGCGAAAATGGTGATTAATGATGGTGCCAGAATGAGTATATATGAATGATCTGTCGGTTCTTCTAATGTTTCGGTCGTATTATCGATATTTATAGTAACATTTCTCTCTACGCGCTCCTCAGCATTCGGATTGACTAAAGCTAGACATGCGAGAAGAAATGACGTTGAAGCCAACGCTATATGCACCCAGGCCAATCCAGACACAGTTGACGCGGAGTATCTCCTCTCAGAAGGGTACAAGTTCCTCGTATCTGGCTTTGTTTTCACTTTAATTGTATACACGTCCTCCATTTTGTAATTATAACATAACTAACTGAACACCAACAATTTCACTAAAATCAATAACCGCTCACTACGCCAGTGTATTAGAAAAGTTCGTGTTCGCCGTATCACATTCACATGTCAAGGTTTACTTTAAAGTTTTAACGTTTTTTTTTTTCGGTTATAAAAGTTGTCCACCAAGAACGCGACTCGTGCGCATTTCGATTGTCGGTTAACTGACGTGAAGTTGGTGTTTGTATTGCTACATGGCGATATGATTTACCCTTATTGGAACCACAGAAAAATGGGAAATGAAATAATATTATATTTTTTTGAGATTGTTATTTCAGATTAACTGAGACTCGTTTCATCTTAAATTGAAGATTTGGCTACTTCGTATACATAGGCAAAATTAATTAATTATTTATTTGTGATTTTAAAGTAATTTATAACTTACATATTAACACTACTTGATCTAATACCCCTTATTATAAAAATTAAATCTCTCTACAATTTATATCACCTATTTAACCGCTCACTACGCCAATATGAAAAATTTTATTGTATGTTATTACCCTGTAAGAGAAAAAAGATACCTTACATGGCAACATAAATTCGTCCGTTAACACGATAAGACACATTTATTTTGAACTTTATCACAACGGTGTACAGGTTTTTCTTAAGTTTTTTTTTATAAGCAAAATAAACGCATAAAACATACATACAATTTTATACGTTAAAATTTAGTCTATAAGATACACGATCGTGTAATAATATGAACATATTGATTATTCGTGATTGTGTTTAAAAAAGCTTATGTACCTGTAAATTGATATTAGATCTTACCATACAATTTTTAAGGTAAATTTTGGAGTTTCCTTCAAAATAATACTTGTCCGTTGTTTAAAGAAATTGAGCCCCAGTTTATTTTAATATAATGTTTTTTATTATGATTGGAATTGAATACAACATGTCGGTTAAGAGCTATTTTTTTTTTAAATAAATTAACGGATTGATGTCTTCATCGCCGTGTAGGAAGCGTTTCAATTTTTTATCGCGTATGAATCATAATGTTTTGTAACTCAATAGAAACTCTATTTCCATATCATATTGTACTGTTGATTGCATGATTTGATTTACAGCTTGACGGTTTTTTTATTTTTTATTCATTTTATTCATTAGCACATCATTTCCCATTAGGATACATTTTTGAATAATATATTAAGCGAAGGTAGAGTAAAAGGGTGGTAATAATAAAAGAAATAACAATAAAAAAATTACACTTTTTTATTCGCGAACTTTTCATTACGAAGAAATATTGAAATGAAACAAGGGAAACGATGAGCGGAGAATTAAGGAAATAAAACTTGATCTATTTATCTTGCAGGTTTTGAACCTGGGTCTTCTAGGTAACCGGCCCGGCGATCTGAAGGCCGAGCACGAACTTTTCGAACCAAAGTAAGTCTCCTTTACTTAGGATGAAGATATTGGTGCTAGGCCCACAGCGGACCCTTCTCAGCGTCAACGTGTGTTGCATTAGCATTGATTAAAACCGTAACACGAGTAAGACTTGTCTAACTGTCGCTTTGATGGGCCTAGTGCCGAACATTTTCATCCTAAGTAAAGTCTCGTTGACTTACTTCGGTTCCAAAACTTCATGCTAGGCCCTATTAAGATAAAATCTTTCACATTCTATAGCTATATCACAAAGCCATCTAGTGGACAATTTAAAGAATACCTAGTTAACACAGGCATTAAGTTGTCTACTTTAGGAACAGACGTCCGTGTGTCATATAGTCCTATATATTTATTTATTTATTCGTAATTATACAATCTCTATTATTTTCATACTGTTTGTCACATGCTTAAGCCACTTTTGCGCTGATTGTCACAGTTATGATGAATGTACATTCATCTTAAGCGAGTGGCCAGAGTGTGTATTATACAATTCCTTAGAAGCCTTTTCCTGTAGACAGGCAAATTTACACAAAGCAATTGTTCCTGTATATAGCTGTAGCCGTTCAATTGTTTGTTAGCATAGAATCCCTAACAATTCGAAATGTTATTCGAACGGCTTTGAAACCGACCAAATGGAAATAATTAGTATTGGCTGCTCCAACTCAAAGATGTAAATAGTTCTTTGTATGGCCGTACATGAGTTTTATACATTTTTTTTTTTAATTTAATTTTGTAACAAAATACATTATAAGACATCGTTGAATTGCACATTATAAACCACAGAGGTTTGTCCAATATGATTGCATATTGGACAAACCTCTGGTCCAATATGCAAACATATTGGACAAACCTCTGTGGTGTGGTGTGGTGGAAAGGTTAGTTCGACAAAGAATTACAATATTATATTATCTATCTCTGTAGGCGAGAAGCTTGTTTGTGTATATGCGTGTTTTTGTGTTAATAGCATAAGTAGATAAATGCAAATTGAGGTTACATTAAAAAATAAATGGCCCAAACGTGTCAAGACGCGCTTATATAGAAGGCTTCCGTATCTGATACGCTATAAATGTATTTTTTAAATAACTTCAAAAGTTACAGTCCGATTTCGTTCAGAATAATTTTCCTAATGAATTTTTAGCATGTTCTATCAATGTGGAAAATTTCAAGTCTCTTCTACTATGCATGAGAAACTAAACTACTTTGCTTTGATCCGCGAATGATCATTCGCGGATTAAAGCAAAGTAGTTTAGTCATGGATTTCCGCAAAGTAACGCCTGATTCTATCAACATACCTACTAATCATAATCATATCTTTATTCGCAAGAATGTTGGTACAAATGATGTTATATAGTAATTAATTCCAATACACATTCATTCCAACTATAATTCTAGTGTGCAAATAGATCAAGAAATTTAAAATTAAATCGTTTATAATTCACTAATATTATATATAAACTATAACATTAAAAAATTTAGGTATAAAAAGAATAAAATTAATAGAATATTAATAATAATTTAAAAAAAAATTTCAAATAAATATAAATCGTAGCCAATGAATTATATTTAAAATATTATGTCATAGTCATTAATTAATTTAAATATTGTTTAATGTCATAGTACTTATCTAATAAAAATGTATAAAGAGGAAAGATATGATTGTTTGTTTGAATTGAATATGCTCTGAAACTACTGGACCGATTTTTATATCACATTATATCACCATTAAACCGGTGCCGGACATAGCTCAAAGTGTTTGTACCTTTTTGTCCTTGAACTCTACAAAGTACTGCAAAACTTTGTCCAGTTGCAAAAAGTCCCCGGCCACGCTACGTGATCATTGAAATGATCATTCAAATGAAGCTATGTCTGGCTCCGGCATAAGAACGCTACATTAAAGTCACTCATAGATTACGTCACGCGTCAAAGGGTGACAGTGTGTCAAAAGCCGCGCGTGACGTTATATTATGTCAAAATAGTTTTATTTTGTCACTTATCGACATACTACGTAAAGTGATAAAAAGGACAGCTGTTCAACTTGACTGTGTGACGTCACACCAAGGATGCAAATATAAACCAGTGTTAGAATGGGTTTATATTTGATATCCGACCTACTCAGTGTTTTGGAAGTCACACACATCAGTGGGACACACTTGAATTATTCGACTCAATAGTTAAGTTTACGAGTGTTTCTCGCGTCCTGTACCGAGAAGAGCTCACAACAAACTTATTCCCTTATTCTTTTTTTAATTATAACCGTTCCAGAATTATTCGGATACGATTACAACAATTAACTCCAAAGCTTTATTATCAGTCAAAAATCCTTTGCATTATAATGATATGAATAGATAGACGGAACATGAAACTATTAGGGCAAAAAAACCCCTCATTATATTTTTCATACAAAAACCAAATTAACATAAATCCTCTTGATCGAACACCATTATTATTTAGACATATTCAATGGATTAAGTTATAGGATATCTCTATAAAAACCTAACACGTGCAGTGAAGTTTTTGCTATCTGTATGGACATTTGAGAAGGGGAATTTCTTAGAATAGAATTCAATCAAAGAGTAATACATCATAATACAATATAGTTTGATTTGAAGAGATTTCACATCAGCTCTAGCTTACATGTTTAGTCATAAAGTCTAATTGACTACTAATAAAACAATAATTAATAACTACTTTAAAAATAATAGTGCAAATTAAAAGAATATATACTAATATGTTACGCTACCTGTGACCGCGACTTCCTTCGCGAAAAATTAGGTAAAAAAATTAGCTTCAACTTTACGTGTGATGATATACAACCTATAATAGCTTTTCTCGATAAATGGGCTATCTAACACTGAAAGAATTTTTCAAGTCGTACCAGTAGTTCTGAGATTAGCGCGTTCAAGTAAACAAACAAACTCTTCAGCTTTATATATAAGTACAGATGACTATAAATTAAAATATGAAAATTTTTCTCATGAAAAATATCTCAAAAGTTACAATAGAATAGAACCTTATGTTTGAGTAAATCACAATTAGTTGACAAGTAGCGACGTGAAGATCACATACATAGACTTGTATACTATTCTAATTGTGCTAAATTTCTTAATCCTCTGTCCTGGCTGTTCGGACACACTTATGTATTGGATGATGACAAGGCGTAACCATGACAACCGTATGATTTATTAATTGACAAATTTTATTCCTCTGTGAATTAAAAAAAATATGTTGTTTTACGCAAAAAGTTTTTTTGACAAATTTTCGACAAGCCGCCGATTTCTTGTATAAAGAAAAACACCAAGACTCGTGGCGGAAAATGAACCCACAACTCCGGAGTGAAAGGCTGGGTCACTGCCAACGGGCCAGTCAAATAAAAAATTGATTACTGTAAAAATAAATGGAGAAGATCTGTTCCCAGAAGATGTTATTAAGGAAGAAGAAGAAGAAGAAACGACAGTATATATTACATTCTTTATTTCACATTATTATTACGTTGCACATAAATAAAATTTGTTCAGATACTGAGAATACTTAGGGAAGACGGTAATTTCAGTCAAATAATATATATAACTTAAGTAGATGGATTCGCAGAGAAACTAATAATCCAAGAAACTGGCTTTCCAGTGAATCTACAGTGTTGAGAAGTTTGAATTCATTCCCCTTATTGTCTAAACTTACGGTTCGCTTAATAGTATCATTTCAGTAAATGCAACCGAAGAAAGTTAGTTCTAAAGGATGTGTAAATAAAACGAGATAATAAGAAAGGTAAATGTTCTCACATATTGCATATTCACATGAGGTTTAGTATTGAGTAAGAGCCGACGCATAGACGCTTAAATATAGATATTGTCAGAAGGTAATTAAGTAAGAAAAAATTAAGAAAATTTAAGAATCCTTTACAACTGTATTAAATTATTTCTATTGTAACTTTAGCGCTTTTGATATCGGGAACGGGAACGGGAACGGGAACAAAAACGGAAACGGGAATCATATTATAGGATAATAGAATGCAGCAAATAGTAAGTAGCCCAACCTCTTGGCTAGACAACGTCTATCGAGGCCGCTAATATTCTTAAGAAATAATAAGTGAACTTCTATAATATGAATTAATAAATAAATATACACAGGACTATATGACAAATGGACGTCCGTTTTTGACTGTCTTTAATTTATTGAATGTGTGCCTGTCTCTAGTAGTAGAATAACAATTAAAATATAATAAACGAACCAAATTCACAACACGATAGGACATGACATCATTTCGGTTTTGGTAATAGATGTAAAATTTATCTCTTCAATTAAAGAATTAATATAAAGAAATTGTAATAATTAAAGTAGAAAGAAATAGATATCTAGATTTTAAAATATCTAACATATTAAAAACTTTATACTACTGACTTGATCCCCAGAATCCCCAAAATTTCACTGAGTGATATCGGGATCATTATCTTATGTGCCTTCCGAAACACGGAGGAAGTCGAAAGTTTGACATCAATTGGTCACCCATCCAGGACCCGGCCGCGGCAAAAACTGCTTAACTTAACGATCGACTAAAATACCGATCACCGATTAAGCTGTGACCTCCTCGTTTAAAATCTTTAAAACAAGAATGATTAATCTTCCAAGGTCTAGACACACGCGTTTTATCTCAACTGGAATTAAGTGAAACGTAAGCTTATATTCTTTCATACAAATATCAAAGGTCAGTATTACAGTAGTTATTCGTCCATGCTGCGCATCTGCTGGCCTTCTGGTCGTGCAGATGTCCATGGGCGCCGGTAGGCACTTCGGTGCCTGCTGCCTGCTCGTTCGCCCGCTTGTAACATAAAAAAAATACACTTAGGTCTCATTTACAAACTGTACTATCATATATTGTAATATGTTTATGGAAAGAAAAAAATAAACGTATTAAACGTAAACTAGTGGGTCAATACTCAATTCTAGTACCTCATATTAGACTAAAATTGATATAATCATTAGAAAAACTTTAATCTAAGTAATATTTTGTTCATCTTGGATAAAAAAAAACAGGAATATTTGACTTCGCTAAAATTCCTTGTTAAGAAGCAAATTTAAATTAGTTTTTTTAAACGAATCTCGTAAGACAAACAAATTAGTTTATCTATGTGTGTACGATGTACCCGTTCAAATTTTACTATAATAATAATATTACATTATGGACTCAAACCAATGTTCGTCGACGACCAGTTAAATTGAGGAAGAGGTAACGTGATGAGTTAAACGCCTTTTTGGGAAAGATGTGGTTTCTAGTAGCCCAGGATAGGAACGAATGGTTTCGAAAGGGGGAAGCTTTTGCCCAGCTGAAGGACACTATAGGATAACCAAAAAAAACTCAAATTTTTAGTACATAATCCTTCTCTATAGTTTTCAACTCAGCTTTTGTCACCAAGACGCTTGTTACGGTGGCTCGAAGTTTGCATTCAATCCGTACTGCGATCGCAGTGTCAACACCCCTGCCGCCCCTGCCGCCGAGCTGCGGACAATATGGGCGATTGTACGACACCACTATAATGGCCAGACATTCAACGTATTTGTTAAATAACTTCAAAAGTTGGTGTCCGATTTCATTCAAAGTAATTTTCCTAATGAGTTTTTAGCACGTGTATGGATGTCTGGATATATGGATGTCTGGATGTATGTTTGAAGCTCTTTCACGGAAAAAGTACTGAATGGATTTTAATAAAACTTTACAATAATATAGTTTATTCATCATAATAACACATAGGCTATAAATTATAAGGATATTTCCTTATTAAGAGTTCGTTTATTTGCAACCGTAACTGCTTAACCTTGCAACGTTTTGTAATGCAATTGTTCATAGGTGTCTGTGGCCACTTATCACCGGGTTATTATGTCTATTTGACCTATGTCGTACAAAAGAGCATTACTATAAAAAATATATATTTCGTTGTCTTTGAAAAAAAAAAATTTATGAATTTAAGATTTCCATTTTCGTTCTAGATCTACTTTGTTAAAAAATATATATGTCAAAATATTTTTCTAATTTTCCTTTTTTTGTAGTTCAATATAACCGAATCTTTGATAGATTTTTAAAATTCAAGTGCTTTTAATAGGGTTTTTTTTAAATGCTACGTATGTTTCTTTGGGTGGAATTTTACAACTCAATTTTGGAGCAGATATCTTCTACCGACTGAGCTAAAATTTCGCACACATGTGTATAACGGATGACACTGCATTATTATGATAACATGGAGCTGATCTGATGATGGAGCTTGAAGGGTGGCCATAAGAACTCTATTATAAAACGGCATAATTCTATGAAATATGACTGGTCCTGACGAGTACTTTGTCTTTAGATGGTATCCAGGGTCTGATGATGAAGCTGGAAGGTGGTCATAGCATGTCCGTAATAAAACGATACAATCCCAAAATAAAAGCTTTAAAAAAAAATCTTTTTACTTAAAATTTATTTTTAATTAGGTGCAGGATCGCTCTTGACCGTTTGAATTTCTAAAAAATCTTTACAAGCGATTTCAGTCCATACCTTATACCGTTGAGCTATTGAGGCTCTTGTATAAAAGTACGATACATAAATAAATACAAACAACTAGTTGTTACCCACGACTTCGCCCGCGTAAAATTAGGTGAAACATTTTAGCGTGATAATATATAGCTTTCTTAGATCGAATCGATGGATCTGAATGGGATATCTAACACTGAAAGATTTTTTCAAATAGGAAAAGTAGTTCCTGAGATAAGGGCGTTCAAGCAAACACACTTTTCGGTTTTATGTATTAGTATAACTATTTAGTACACATAAATATTCTTTTGTAATACAAATTTTGTGCTTATAATTAAAATTTAATTTAATAATAATAATGTAGTATTGTAAAAGATCTTTGACAGTGTAAAAACAGTTTTCTTTTAACCATTTCTCTTAAAAGCAAAGTGTAATAGTGAAAAGTCCTTAATTTCTTTTGGTAGTTCATTATAAATGTTAATGCACTTTGAATAACAAGTTATTTGATGTAGTGTTGTTTTGGAGAATTCATGAATGAATTTTTTAGCGTCTCAATACTATGCAATATATTATTATGCAGCATTTTGAAGAGGTGCATAATTTTATTTTTTATCACAAAAACACACTCATTTCTCACTAGTACTCATTTCTCAATGGCCGGCGACGCATCTGCGAGCCCCCTTGTGTTGCAGTTATCCGTGGGCGTCGGTAGTCACTTAAGAGTACCACCTGCTCGTTTGCCTTTATATATATATATAAACAGTATAATATTTCTTACACAAAATCTTGTGACATATTTTATACGCCAATTAAGTGTTCATGGTTTGTGTGAGTTCTCGGCGTCCCAAACCCCTCCTTAAAGGCTGGCAATGCATCTGCGAGCCTCCTGGTGGTATAAGAGCTTGTAAAGGAAAATAAAATTTGCACAAGACACAAGTAATAACACATACCTCAGCAAACAACACTAAAGGTAAGGAACTAAGTGTGTAAAGAGATATGGAGGGTTGCCAAGTCGAGTGGAGAGACCTGCAAAATCTCATTACGCCGCACCATTGTAAATTGTACGCTTCTTTTAAGCAAAAGAATACAGATATTTCTTTAATAATTCCTAATATTTTCTTAATCTAAAATTATTCTTTTTTAACATATATGTTTACTTCTACACACAACTACGTGTGTTCAAGATATAAGAAAAAGTTTATCTATTTTATATCGTTCTGAGCATTACGTAGATACAAAAACTCTTAATTAAGGTACTGAGTGCCTGAAGCAACGTTTCTCGCACGTGGTTAACTTTTTCTTATTTTTGTACAGAACTCAATAAAATGTTTCGTTATTCTTTTACTTGGTTATTATAGTATATTAGCGACTCGCCCCGGCTTGTTGGTATGCATGTAATATAAAATATAAGCCTTCCCATTGAATCACTTTGTTATTGATGGAAGCCGCATTAAAATCCGTTGCGTGGTTTAAGAGATCTAAGCGTAGAGGAGCCGAAAGCCACTTTGTCTTATACTATGTAAGGATTATGTAACTGAAATGAAACTTTCCTTTCATCACAAAAATATACAAGTATACTTAAAATTACACATTTTCAAAATTCCAATTCAAGGTTTTAACCTTAGATTTTAGGGATTGTGGGGGTTCCGGGAATGACATCAGACGGCAGTCGGTGATCTTAAGTCGCCCCACAGCCACCTTTTTTTTTTCTTTGTGTTACAAGGGGGCAGACGAGCAGGCAGCAGGCACCGAAGTGCCTACCGGCGCCCATGGACATCTGCACGACCCACTTAGTTGTGCCGTCGACGTCCGCGGTCAAAGACGTCGCTATGCCACTTTTCTTGTATCATCTGTCCGCAACAGATACAATGAAAATTTACTTACAACTAAAGTGTATGAGCTGTTTTATATAATATAATTTTATTAAACTTCTCGACACACAACCACCACACAGGGCAGAGTGGGGGAGCCATAAAGGCCAATGTACCAATGTACTTCAAAGATATAAGATGATAATAATTTTTAACTACCTGACTACAGATCTATGAAGTTTTTAGGTCTAAAGCGAGTTAATGATACCGGAAGCTTCGTTTTAACGTCCTCTATCAGCCAATCAAAGAATTATTTCAATATCTCTATCCAATACTGAGATACAAGCTATTTTTGGCTTTTTAACAAAAAAAACTTATTTTGGTTGGAAAAAAAAAACAAATATTAAAATATCATTAAAATAACATTTCAAGATCATTAATGACTTCTTTAGCTATTATTAAAATACTCTAATGCCGTTTTTATTGAATTACATGCGAGATAAGTCGTAAATGACCAAAAGCTTTGTACGATTTCTGACAATCGGTTTTTTGAGTTAGGCCACTTTATGTATCCGAATATCTGAAACGGCTCCAAAGACTTTCATGAAATTTAGTATGCAGTTGGTTTCGGAGGCGATTGATCGATCCAGCTAGGCTTTATTTTTTGAAAATGTCGCTTTGTCCAGACTTTCAGGCAATGAAGATCTGCAGCTATATAATAAGTGAACTAGGGTAAATTTCAACAGAATCTCTAAACCTTTAAAGAGGCTCAGGTGGGAAATTGTACTGTATAAAATCTATACTAATAAATAAAGCTGAAGAGTTTGTTTGTTTGCTTGAACGCGCTAATCTTAGGAATTTCTGGTCTATCTTTACACACTGCTGACGATCGCGCAAGTAACTGTCGAACCAGTCAATAGCGGAAGAGGACAAATTAAGGGATTTGAGTATAGCAAGGAGTATGTCAATATCTACAGAGTTGAAGGCGTTGCTAAAATCTAATAAAGCAATATAGGTAACAAGTTGATTGTCCATGTTGAGTCGAAAATCGTCGCAAATTTTGATAAGAGCTGTAGTAGTACTGTGAGCCTCACGAAAACCAGATTGAAAAGGACTGAGGACTTTATTATCAGATAGATGCAGATTGAGTTGCTTGAAAACTATTTTTTCAAGAACTTTCGATAGAAAAGGAAGAATAGATATAGGACGATAGTGACAAGCGGATGTAGGATTTTTAGTTTTGGGTATAGGAATTACAAACGCCTTGCGCCAGGCACGAGGAAATAGACCTGAGGCTAAGGAAAAGTTGAAGATATGAGTGAGAATATGTAATATACTATCCATAAGAAGCATCAAGCAAGACCATTCTACGGTTGATGCCATCCGGACCCAAGGCGTCAGAGTTGATGGACAGGATGATCTTTTTAATTTCATCCGAGGTGACAGGGAGAAATTCGAAAGGTGAGGTAACAGGAATTGGTAAGGACTTTAGGTAATTTAAGGTATCTAGCTTAGTTCGGTCATCAATAGGGCTCACAGTAGCAAAGTGTTTATTTAGAGCGTCAATGTTGACATTAGAAGAAATTTGTGTTCTTTGACGACCAAAACCGAGAGACCCTAAAAATTTCCATGTCTGAGACGGAGTACTGTTGTCAAGAGAGGTGTGGATGTAGTCACGCTGAGCATCTCTACAAGCTTTGCTGCAGCGATTGCGGAGTGTCTTATATACAAGCAGGTTGTCCTCAGAGGGCTTACGTTTATACCTGGACTTAGCATAGTTACGCTTAGCCATAAGATCTCTAATATTTTTAGTGAGCCAGGGTGCTGGAAGATGCTTAAGTTTGACCGGTCTAAAAGGAGCGTGCTTGTCAAACAGATCCATTAATATTGAGTTAAATATTTCTAATTTTTCATCAATGTTAGAGGAATTATATACAGGTACCCAATCTACATTATTGAAATCCAGCAGAAAATTCTCAATATTGAAGTCCTTGAGATTACGTCTCATCACAACAGTTGGTTTAAATTTAGGGGGACGGATCTTGTACGATAAGTATATGAGGTCGTGATAAGAGAAGGCTTCAGCTGCTAGTTGTCCATGAGCACACACAAGATCCTTAGATGATGATATTATTAAGTCCAATTGAGAAGGCACACAGTTCGGGAAAAAATGTGTGGCCTTGGTGGGAAGGATATGGAGGTTGGAACTAGTCACAATATTTTCGAGACGCTTAGCACGTAAGTCATTTTTCAGTAGGCATGTATTAAAATCCCCCATTATTATTGTATGATCTGTTAAGGGGGTAAAGCGTTCCAGAAGCTCTTCGAATATTTGAAAATAATCAATGTGAAGATTAGGGCTATAAAAAACACCTAAAAGTAGTTTTGAGTGTCCAACTAGCACTTCAATAAGGATATGTTCGGAAGATTCAGAGTATTGGGAGGGAGATTTATCTAGTAAAGTAAAAGGAATATGATTACGAAGATAAATTGCTACACCACCACCACCCTTCCCTGTGCGATCATTACGAATGAGGTGAAAATTGGGTAAAGAATAGGAGATAGATGGCAAAGAAGGCTTGAGGAATGTTTCCGAAACTAGGATTGCGTGGATATTGTTACAGTCAAAGGACGCTAAGAAGTCGGGAAAGTGTGAAGGAATACTCTGTGCATTAATATGCACAACATTAAAGTTTTTTGAATAGCTTCTAAAAGTGTTGTCAAGAAGTGAATTAAGGGGCATAGATAAGGAATCAGTGCTAACTTCTGAAAGTGATAAATCAAAATGAAGAGTTTCAATGCTTAAATCGCCAGAATTAGTGGTGCCATTTGTACTCATCATAATTAATATAATACTTTAATGTAATAATTATATATATGTATATGTAAAAAATAAATAAAAAAAAATGTGTAAAATAAAAATAATAATAATAAAATAATAACAATAGTAATAATAATTGTTCTCCTTATTATATATATATATTAAAAAAAAAACCTTTCACCCACCAGCTGTTTGTATGAAAGAGATTGCAACTTAAATATTATGACATCGCTCATGGACTAAATAAAAATAAAAAATAAAGAAAATGTTTATCTATATAAACACCAAAAAGCGAAAAGGAATTTGAAACTTATATTTTAATTATGTTTTTATAATTAATTAGAAAACATTTAGTAACATAGACTAGTTGACGCTGCGTACAAAATGAAAAACGGAACGCAGCAGTTCTTGTTTACATTATTCATCTGAGATGACAAATGTCAAAAACAAAAAGAAACAAAAAGAAAACCAACACAACAAAGTACTTAAAAACTAAAGGAATTTTACTATTGTGTTCCTTATTTTAGTACGACAGAAATATTAATCTTATTTTACGACAGACATAATGTTTCAACGAGTAAACCGAGTTAAAGAATATGGATTATAATTCGTAGTGCAACAGAAAAACAGGCGAATTGTGAACATATTATACTGGGGTAATGAAATTAAAAACAAAAATAAAAGCAAATGAAAAAAAAAAAATGGGAAAATACAAGTAACAAATTAGTGTTCCAAGTATCTAAGATATGCAGAAAAGAAAACACTTATCTCTTAGTATACTTTTTGGTCCTGGCTGGTTGTTTGCTTACTTTTGGACTTGGTGTAGAAGAACTTGTAGAAGGAATACTTTGGGAAATCACTGTTGGCTGAACATTATCAGTAGACGGAGAAAGAGTGTTAAGCTCTGATATTGAATCGATATAATGATGCTCACCATCAACACCAACAGCCACAATACGACCGTCCTTCGTCCAACATTTGTTAATACCCAGGCGCTGTCTCGCTGCTAAGAATACATCATGTCGAGCTTTAGTTAAGAACTCAGAAAGTGTGATTCCTGAATTCTTGAAACCAGTCTTAGCATACCACATTTTATTCCTGGTTGATATGTCAGTGAATTTTACCAGAATGGCTCGTGGTTTTTCAGACCTTGTGCGACCCAGACGATGAGCTCGGCTGATGATCTCTTCGCCAATTGGTATTTGAAGATGCTCGGAAAAAGCTTTTATAACGACGTTTGTGACCTTTTCTTGCTTAGTCTCTGGAACTCCGTGGACCAACAAAATTTTCCTTCTGGATCTCATCTCCGAATCATCAACCTTCTTTGATAGAAGTTGAATTTGGCTTTGGAGACCTTCAAGAGCCAAAAACACAAAATTCCTGAACGCGCTAAATTGCGCGGCAATATGGGACGTCGAGCTGGTAGCGGGAATGGACTTTTGGATTGTATTTTGAAACTCAGCCATTCTTGTATTAAAGTGTTCACTTAGTTCATTGATCGTTTTTTTCAAGGACTCCATATCAATTGGTTACGAAAAGTGATGAAGTGATCGATATTAAATACCAGAATAAAAGTGTATTTATTTAGAAAATTTATTGTGCAAAGGGATAAGCTGGTAGGTACGTAAGGTTTTAGTACATTTTACTGCATAAATATAGGTAATAAGGATATTAAATAGCTAATTAATGTTAGAGACGTTAAAAGCATGTGTTTATAATATGGGCGCCTACCCGCGAAAAAAAAAAAAGTTTAAGTATTATTTATATATATTTTGTAGGTTGTATATTGTCTAAGGAAATTTGTTATCAACTTTATTCACTAGTTTTAAACGCTTTATGGCTACCCATGACAAAGGAGTACCTGGTGTGAGTTCCTTTGGAGATATTTTTATGTCCTGTTTCTTTAAGTTAAATAAAGATTTTTGAATTATTTTTTTTTGAATTTGAATTTGACTGCCCCGTTGGGCCCTGCCTTCCATTTCGAGGATTGTGGGTTTGATTCCCGCCTCGAACCTGGGTGTATTTATTTTTTTTTTACACAAAAAAATATTTATGTATAACATTCGTCTTTCATCTATAAAGACTGGCATTAAGTTGTCTGTCTTAGGAACAGACGTCCGTCTGTGAAATAGTTCTATATACATATTTATTTATTATTTATTTATGTGTAATAAATTCAAATCATTGAAAAGATGTTTGTTTAGAGTTATATCGAGAATTTTTTAAAAATCCATAATATATATTTACATACCTTCTAAACCGTTTCCTACTAACCAAAATATTGTTTGTTTTCTGCTTTAATTTCAAAGATTTAAGCCGCTAGCCCCATATCAGAATTATTTTTATTTGATTAACACGAATCCCTAAGATAAACATTTTATATTTATATAAAAAAATAAATCATCAGTATAAAATTCTCGTGTCGCAGTGTTTTTGCTAAACATCTCCGAAAAAAATTGACCTATTGAAAGGAAATTTTCGCGCATATTTGGTAAGGTTGGGAATCAGTCGTGAACTACTTTTACAAAGAGATAAGGGTGGCCCACGCGGACGAATTTGCGTGGTACTTATCTGATTGAATGTAATATAAAAAAATAATAATTTTAAAAAAAGGATGTAATTTGAATATAGAAAATTAAAGCGGATGTTCTAAAACAGTTTTAAATTATACCTCTTCTTCTTCCCAGCGTTATCCCAGTCTACTACCTGGGACCGCTTAGATTGCAGAGGATGTGGTTGTGGGGCGAGTTAAGATGACCGATTTTTAGATGTGACCCTTATCAATTTACTGGTGACAGCCTGTCCGTCCATTAGTCACTTTGTTCATATATCATGCAAATTTTTTTGTATACTGTCATTTAGTATCAAAGTCATATCAGATTTGAAACTCGGAGACAGCGGTGGATACGTATGTGTACAGGAAAACTGTGCGTTTTTATATAGGAATAAGCTCAATAAAATTATAGATTGAATGAAGTAATTTTTTTACAGATATGTTACATTAAATCTTGTTCGTTATTTAACACATTCGGTGATTCTACAGTTCTTTTACACAGTATTCTATTCTATTTCGTTTAATTTCATTCTCTTTTCATTCCCTTCACATTCTCCTCCCATCTTCATTTCCCGTCCTCTACCTATCACCAAATTATTAAATGATTAAAAAATAAATAAAAAATAATATTATATGTATATAAGTGCTTATAAAAAAGTATATATGAATAAACGATTTTTACTTTGTCTACCCATCCTCTTTTAAAAATACCTAAAAGACCTGTTTAATATTTAAACATGAAAATTTGCAACGTTAAACCGGAAAACGAGAACTTTGTTGTTTCAGGTTAAAGTGAAACTCCAACCGCGTTCCTCTAATTAACTAAGTTACTATGTTTTGTATTTATTTCTTACTAATGATCAACCGCGACTTTGGTTATCTTTTCATCATAGTTTAAAATGTATATTTCTCCATATTAGATGCAGTGCCATATGATTTATCATATGATGGCGATGAAATTTCAACTATAAATTATTATGAAGCACTACTGCAGTCATAACACTGTTTATAAATTATTCATTTTCTACAAAAAAAAAAAAATCACTGCGTACTTTTATTGCAACTTGTCCGTATAAAACAAACATGTTTAACCAGGGAAACTGGATATCGGTTTAATTTATCTATAAGTGTAATTAAAAAACACCTATATTTGTGGTGGTTTTCTCGAGATAAGGCGTACACACACGCACAACACATCTATATTACATAATTTTAACTACAGTTTACTTGAAAGTTTGTAACGTTTAAGAGAAAGATGGCCCTCAAGATACAGGGAATCCTAGTTTGGGGGCCTATATATATTGCTTTGATTTATTGTAGTGTGCCTTTGTTCAAATAATCAACCTTATTTATTATTAATTATAGCAAATCATATTAAGGCCATATAGCTCGGAAAAATTAAGAGAGCTGTTTAATTGTATTTGCTTAAATTTATAACTTATAGGAAAACTTTTTTTTTCAGTGTAACAAACATATTCCTGGTGAACCTGTCAGTAGCTGATCTCCTGGTAACGCTGTTCTGCATGCCAGTTCAGATTGCAAAGTCGGTGACTCTACTGTGGTACTTCGGAGAGGTGATGTGCAAGACAGTCAATTTTCTGCAAGGTTGGTGTTATTATTAATTTTTAGTATAAAATTAAATTCAAAATGGAAACATCAATATTTTTTGTATTAAAAGGGATTGCAATGGAAAAATAAAATGTTAATAGCCCACAGAATTTTGACAAGCGACCTTACAGTAATGCGTCCAGACGATTTGCTGATATAGCTTGCGGAGCTTGAGAATTGACTAGTCTTTTACCGATGACATAATATTTTTGTGTTTAATACTATAATATAAATTTGAAGGAGAAATCGCCATCTATTAGCAATCTTATAGATTCAAAGAGATAAGATTAATCACTATCACCATGATGAAGACTAAAAGAAGGTTATAATTAAAAGATACGATCAGATAGGAACTGGTTGGGCAGGGAAGGTAACACAAACGTATTCAAGCTGGTATATATTTATTATTTTATACTTTATTTGCTTCTTTACCGCCGATGCCCTTGATTTTAAAAAATGTTCATAAAATTCCCCAAATGAAAAAAAAAACAATTTTTTTAATACCTATAGTAACAACTTTCATCACATCCCTAGTCATATTTGCAATTGTAAAAATTTGTAGTCTTATTTTTTACAATTGCAATTATGACTTTCTAATTACATGTATATATATCCACCAATATAAATAAAAGAATACTCTCGGATTTTATTTGGAGAAGGTAACATTAATTTGTTTCTTTTTTTTTCAATAAAACAAAAAGTAAAGAAACAGTATAACTTTGAAACAAAAATACAAATGTTATGTTTTTCTTTTTTTGCTTGAAATTAATAAATTATTATTTAAATTTTAGTGACTACTTGTTTATTCATTTGCATCATTGGTTGCCAAAATTAGAAACACACTTATTAAAAGTACCAGTAAGAGGCAACCACGCTATTAGGAGTCTTATTATTAATTCGTGAAGCGAAAACTTTAGGTACCATTTTAGGAAATTGCGCAGACGGAGGAGTATGAAATTTGACACAATTATAGTTCACATAGAGGAATGTGTGCGAATGCTAATACTTTTATAATATGAAATATTAAAATATATTAAATTATTAAAATAAAACCACACGCACAACAACGCCAAACGATTTACACCATTTACACACGCATGTATTGGATGATGGCAAAGCGTAATCGTGACAACCATATGTTATATTAATTGTCAAATTTTATTTTTCTGTGAATAGAACAATATATGCCATTGTACGCAAATAGTTTTGTGGGCGAATTTCAACCAGCCGGCCATTTCAAGCCAAAATAAATAGGTCATGTATTTCATCTGGTCGTGCAGATGTCCATGGGCGCCGGCAGGCACTTCGGTGCCTGCTGCCTGCTCGTCTGCCCCCTTGTAACATTTAAAAAAAAATACATTTTACTATTAGATGGTTTCAAGGAAATGTCACGATTATATTAATTATGAAATATAATAATGTTGTTGTACAAAGAATTCAAATTTTGTATATAGTTTTAAATAAGCATATAGTATACAAGTGCAAAAAAGATCTCTAGTATGTAAATAAAAAAGCAAACTTTAAATTCACATCCTATGATAAATCCTTTTATACTCGTAAATTGGGTTTTCATTTCACAAAGTTCTTCCGGCGTGCGCATAACTTAGCACTAAATTTAGTCAAAATTTCAGTTTGTATGAATATATTTGCATAATGCGACGATGTCTGCGGGCGGTCAGACGTTACAACTCTGTCCGCTCGCTTCTAACTCTATTAGTCTATTGGAAGTATTCGAGAAAAGTGCCAAAGTTCTGTAGACATCTCCCGGTGGCAGAGGTGAGCTTGACCACCTCCGAGGGTGACTGGAGACTGTCCTTGCTGTCTTCCTCCTCGGTACTCTCAGGGGACATCTGTATATAGACCGTGTCTGGAAATTGCTCTGTCGCGTCTTGCGCTGGTAAATCTAATAGTGACTGAACATACTTTTAATATTTAATAAAAGTGGCCAAGAGCGTGTCCAGACATGCTTATATAGAAGGGTACCGTATCTGATACGCGACAAATGTATTTGGAAAATAATGTCGAAAAGTGACGTCAAGTTACACTGAAAATCGCTTTTCTAATGATTTTTTAGCATTTCCTATCAATATGAAAAATTTTAAGCCTCTACTAATACTTCTGAAATTCTTGTTAGAATAATAATAATAATTTTATTTATCACACATACGTCAAGTTTTTGTGACCAAACATGAAATTAATAATCAGTGAGTATCATTTTGTATTTATGTTTTTTTATTTTTATAATCTATTAACTATTTAGAATTATAATTGAGATGAGTTAAGAAACATCGCATTTAACGCTAAGGAAATCGTTCTTGAATAAACATCCTAGAATTAGTATGCCAGTTATGAACTCGTTTCTGCTTTTTTTTAATTTGTAAGGTAACTAAACAAGCGTTTTGCAGTAGCTAGATTTTAAAAACCTTTTTCTATAAAATTGATGACCTAAGACGCGTAGTGAAAAAAAGTTTATATACTTGTAAAATAATGATTATTTGACATTTGGAAACCTACATAATTATATTTTAAAAAATATTTGCAACAGCGCCATCTATTAAAAGCACAGAAAACTAAATGGTGGCAGTAAATAGGAATTGAGATGGCGTTGTTTTGCATAATGTTAAGCAATTAACAAAGTATCTTTTTTTTGTTAAATTATTTATAATGTTCGCGGTACTATATTGTAAACTTTAAGCCCTTCGACGGATTTTTTTTAAATATTTTCGCAATATGTATATGTTTTTAATACAATTTAGATTTGTGACTTTTATTTATTTTATCACAAGTTTATTTACATTGTTATATTTGTGCAATAAGACATTTATAACATTAATTCGATTGAAATTTCAGCAAAAAACAAAAATAATTTAGAAATATTTTTATTAGTACTATGTCTAGTTTTTTTTAAGTTAAATTTTGTAAAAAACTGTTTTGCCATATTTTTTGCAGATAACATTAGTAATATTCCTTATTCTGTTGCAAGAATTTTAATTGATAATTTGTATATTTTCCTCGTGTGATGGGTCATATGTTGGAAGTAGTTTGTTTTCACGTTTCAACTATTCGACATGTTAAATGACTGTCGCAATTCTGCAATGGCATTGTTATTAACCGATTGTCAGTGGTGTGGGCCGATTTGGGCTTGTTTAACGACACCTGATTTGTATACAATGATCATTGTTCAGGTCGTAATGCCATCTCCTCACGCCTTGGTATCATATAGCTTTGAAATCGACGGAGTGCTTTAGAATCGATGACGTTATAAAAGTTAAGTTACTAATATATTGCGTTTAAATCGGTACCTCCCACGTAAGTTGGTGTAACCCTAAATTCCCAGCTTTACAGTAGAGCGTTACAAAAACTAAATTGTAATATAACAGTCACTTTTTAACATGTTTTTGCATACTGTAAGATAATCGTGATTATTGAATATATAACTGTATACACAAATAAGTTAAACAATGACGATTTTATTTTAATTTACATGTTTGTAACGCTCTACTGTGAAGTTGGGAATTTGGGGTTACAACAGTTTACATAGGAGGTATCGAGATATGGGTTGCCTTTTTTTTAATTAACAAGGAGCAAACGATTGCCTTCGGTATGCACGGCATTATTGATCAACTTAGGCTTCGAGGTATATTATTTACAAGTGTTTAATGATGGGATCAAAAACGGAGTCATAAAATGTATTAATCATTTTTATTTAATTTTTCAATTAAGAATTTCAGAATTTTTTTTTTATCAGTATCTGTAGCGACCGTTTTGTTGTGTCTAAAACCTAACAACTGCATTCGACACAATGATTTGAACTTGATTTATCTTGAGGTACAGTCGACAAAGAAATTGGTTTGTCACGCAAAGGCCGAATGTCGTTTGCACGTCAATTAGTTAAAAGGCTCATTTTTGCTTGTTATACGTTACGTTAATTTCTAAGTTACTTATAAATGAGGAGGTCGTGGCCTGATGGCCTGTGGTCGGCATTTGAGTCGATCGCTCGGTTCAGGTAGGTGCTCTCGTTACCTATTGGTAAGTGACCACAATCGCACAATTACGGTGTCGTTGACTATGAAACATATGAAAACCATAAAGGACCCGGGCAGGTGACACGACAAAAAAGAAACACACATATTTACGTTTCCCGCGCCTTTATTTACTTAATGTATACCTACAAATAGTTGCTCAAAGAGTATTATATGCAACGGTGTATAACTACGTCTAAAAAGGCTCGTGGCGTCTCTCTTTGCGATGCACGCTACTCGCCTTTTTTGAACTCACACAACTGTTGCATAAAATACTATTTCCCAAACATGCTTAGAAATTTAAGGATTATTTTGACAACCTTCTTCGAGATAAATCGAACTTGCTGTACTGGTCGTGCAGCGGCCGGCAATAGTTGTATGAAAATCCATATATGTCGTATTTACCGGCCAAATAATTTACTATCTAAAATCATATTTGTCGTGTGATTTAAAAATGGAACGATCTTCTACTCCGCAACATGGCAACCAAGGAGGTAACTTATCAAAGGTTAAATTTAAATTTCGAACTGCCTTGCACATAGAAAGCTTTTTAGTGAAAAAAAAAAAATACTTTAGCACGTAAAAAACTATTGTTACTAGTTGTTGGTCAACTTCGTCATTGGTTTTAAATACTTTTTCAAATAAAAGTTCTGAATTGTACTACTTATATTAATTTCCGCGTATTATTTGAGACAAGTACTATACAAGCCTTGGCCGCAACTAGGCATTGATGGCTTCTCCTCGGCCCACATTCACACGTTCGTCCATCAATTCCCCTCTTGCCGGCCGCCGCAGTAATGTACTCGAGGCGGGAATCGAACCCACGACCCCGGAGCAGAAGGCAGGATCACTGCCACTGCGCCAACGGGCCAGTCAAATCCAACTTAAATAAAGTAGTGATCGTTAAATCGTTTTCAAGTAACAAAACATATCACGAATATAAATTTGATTCAACATTTAGTTGTGCTCATATGATAAAAAAAAAACTTGCTTTCGATAGAAATAACGACAGAACTTAAAAGGTCAAATTTCAGTCATTATGTGTTTTTTAACCACGTGAAATTGTGTACCAGCGAGTAGGTAGGTATACTTTATTATTGAATTTATGTCACGAATGAGTACACACGGTAAACAATTTAATAGTCAGACAAATTTAATGTTCATATTGTTTAATGTGTAAGTTATTTTATCTGATAATGAAAACTGGGCATTTAATATTGTTCATATCAAGATATTAAAGTGTTATAACACATTTTAATTTCTTTGCCAATCTCGATAAACAGTTATAACGACTTGCAGTCGTAAATATTTTTAAAATGTAATAATTAATTACCGTAACACCTAAATTACGATTATTAACACGGTTAAGTCGAAACAACAAATCAAATTATGTAATTGGTAATATATTTACTTCGTATGCATTTAAAGCCTGGCTACCTTAAATGTGGAAGGACGAAATAAATAAATACATAGACTGTAAACACGCGGTCGTCTGTTCTTAAAGTAGGTAACACCCATCAATTGTGGTTCCCTTTACCAATGTATGGGGACTGTAACATAAACAGCCGTATCTTTTGATTGCATACCTACACTTAGAGGGTTTATTTTGTCATTACTTTAAGGGACTGTACCTCAGTATTTGGTAAGAATTTCAACTTTATATCTCTACGCGTTTCTGAGAAAATGGGTCAGAATGTCGATATTGCGAAAAATAAATTTCGTAGCATAGACTTTATAAATCACTTACAAATTGTATAACAGAGCACGATGCTTGATGATCTCAATTTAAATTACAAATATTCTACACCGTATATGTTAAATCATTAAAAATTTTAACGTGAAATAATAATTGGTTAATTTTTTATAAATAAATTATAGACATAAAATAATGACAATAAATTAAAACGATGACAAATAAATTAATATGCCAAATAAATCAACTAATTGCCACAGAGACAGGTATCGCGTAGATTAGCTCTTAACCACGGCAAGTAGCGAGTTATTCGGGTGTAAACTCCAGGGTACCCTGGTCTACCACATCCAACACCCCACGACACTATTCCTGTAACAACATAAATTCATATCAAAAATCGCCAGCTAGACGTAATTCACCCACAATTCCTAACATTTGGGTACTATTGCCTGAATGTTTTTTAAAAAAATAATCTACATACAAAATTTTAGAAATTGTTATATTTAAAAATTACATACGAGCGTCATGATTACGCTTTGTCACAGTCTTATAGCAAAATGCATACATGTGTGTATAAATCGTTTGGCATTTGTGTGCGTGAGGTTTTATTTCAATAATTTAATGAATGAATAATATTCGCACACCATCCTCTATATATATAAATTATAACTGTGCCCAATTTTATATTCCTCCATCCGCGCAATTTTCGTAAAATGGTACCAAAAGTTTTCGGGAAAAAATAAGTTAGTATATAGACATAAGATAGACTTAAACTTGACTCAATATATGGTCAGCACTGTGTGTAAATAATTAAACGCCTTAACAATAATAGTTGCAAAGATTCTTTTAAGAATAATTTAAACATCAATATGAGATCTATGTTTGCTTTTACCCCTCCGAATGGGAGTTTTCTATATGAAATAAGTGAGAATTGATTGGTTCCTTCTTCTATGAGAAGACGGCCCGACCAGATCAGACTGACATTAGCGTATCGGGAGAAGATATCAGTCCGTCTGTTGTAAGTTTTATCTGTATTTATTAATAGGACATTTTGTATTTATCCAATTTGACGTTGTGTTCGTATTTTAATGATATTTAACAAGTTCGTTTCTCAAACGCCGACAATGCATCTGCAGGCCTTCTGGTTTTGCAATCAATGGACGTCCGTAGTCAGTCATTCAGGTTAACCGCCTGCCCTTTGCCCGCTGTTGTATAAAAAATATCTAGTGTCAAAGTTAATATTACTACATAATTTTAAGACAAGATTCCAATTGTTTTTAGTTGATTCCTCGTGTCATCTGATTCGTTACTTTCACTTTAAGGTTTTTAAGCTAAACCCCGTGATTTTGATCGCTTTGAAATGATTATATCAAATTTCGATAATTTTTAATTGCCTATAAGAAACACTAATTCATTTTTATATTCATAAGAACCTCCGTCGGACTCGCGGTATATTAAAAACTAAATTATTGTTATTAACCAAAATTTACTAAGCAATATTTTTTACTTGATAAAAAAATATGGATGAATCAATTTTATTGTGTAATAAATGTAGTTAAACCATTATGTTCAAAAAATATCGCTTAATCTTTTTCCTGTTAACAGTGTACGAGTAGTACGAGTGTGTGTCATCTAGTTCCCTTGTATCTAATAAGTATTGTATATTATATACTTATATCCAGTCAGTCTATTACGAAATGGGAAAAATAATAATTTATAATATTAAAGTGATATATTACGCCATGAATCTGACTATTAATTTTTATGTAATAATACTAACATCTTGTACTAACACTTAAAATATGTAAAATTTAAATTCATTTTTCAAGGCCTCATGACATGTTAGAGCGGAGTCCCCTAACACAGGTAATTATTTACTCAAAAGGGTATTTTAATCATATAGTCTAGAGATTGTACATAACATAGTTTAATAAATAAATAATTAAAAATGTATTATTGTTTATATACTACTCATACATTAGTCTGTTTTCATACAAAAGGATATAATATGTAAACTCTCAAACGAAAAAAGAGATAATACGTAAAACATGCAAATATAGGCAAGCAAACATAAATATCAATTAATTAAACAATAAACACTAAGAGAACCAAATGTAAATAGTATGTAAATGAAAATGCTTAATTTATATTCTAGTCTCGGCTTAGTACCAGAGCATCGAGCTGGCGTAGGTTCTAACCTGTTTTACATAATCACCCACACTGAGTTTATATACTTCAGAATCACTTCTGAAAGTTTCAATTCTGAAATTTAAAGAAGATTTAGATTACGATACCGAAATCGATAACGCTTTACATAATATTTTCGTTACATTTAGTATATGAAACCATATACACGAAGACGTGAAAAGAAGTTAGTATAGTAGATGATGTCATTTCAAAATATATATAAATACATACACACATATATAACTATTATTTTAAATTGAAACTCATACATAATTGCATGAACATACACATGTGTTCATGCAAGTACAGGTATACTGTACACTAACTAAATGGGTATACGAAGATAATAAAAGTTTATTTGCCTTTTAAAAACCTTTATAGATCTCTATTAGTAAAAAATCATAATTAAAATGTAGCATTACAAAGGTTCTCATCAAATTTGACTGGGTAAAAAAAATTCAAAATACAATTAGTTTTTATTGTATTTTAGCGTGTTTATAATAATTCTACATAGCTATAGCAATACATTATGAATTTCTGTAATTATTAATTCAACCCCACTCAAATGTTTTAGCCTTTATATTTAGTTAAGAAGTACAGAAATTCGTAATTCGTGTTATCATTCCCTTTAAAAGTTAAAGGCTGGTGTTACGATTGAGTGTGATTAAATATAAGCCATCCATGAGCCATCAGTAATTTACCAAAATAATCCGATTAATTCAACGATCGCAACAGGTAAGTAAAAAACATTTCGTAAGGAAAAATTAATTATATCACAGAGTATGTTTTCATACAACTCCTCTTTAAGAAGATTAATAGTCTGAAATCTGGCAAAGTAGGCATCCTAAACCTTATTGATATCATAAAATGCTAATGTAATTTTGTTTGTTTGCTATGCTTTGACGTCTTAGCTACAGAATCGATTATCATGATACATTGCATATATTAAATAGATATTTTCGTTAGAGATACAGAAAGGAATAAAGGTTTCAGTCTAGGACTATACTGTTGTAAAAGGCATACCAAGGTGGGAACTGTTCGGCGAGGAATGAATAGGTAGGAGCGTAGGTGGATATGCTCAACCACCACCAAAAAAGATCTTCAGTCCGGACTAGTTGGAGTTGCCCGGGGCAGGGACGGTTGTTCGTCGAGAGGTGTATATATAGTGATCTTGTGTAGAAACTTCGTTAGCGTGAGTTAATTTGAAAGGTGAGTTAAAGGTGTACTTTGTTTGTGCGCGTGCGTCCGTACAGCGCCATCTAGTTTGCTTTGGTGTAACCTTTCCACTCGTCGTATAGCGGCGGATACACTATCTCCCAGTGAAAAAAATACATAGAACCAAAGATGCGAACGACAGTTACAATGAAATAATACATTCACAGTTTTTGTAAGCCACCTTACAAAAACACTGTATCTCCGCAGCGTTAGCAAATAGCGTACCAGAAAACTTTGCGCTGTTTGTCTGAAATACTCGAAAACATTCGACCATCTCCACTCGAACTTTTCTCGTTTGTAACAAAATATATCTCGCGAATTCCCCAACTTCATTTGAATCTTAAACGAGGTGGAGATTGTAAGATAATAATCCAATGAGTTATAGAGACAACGCCAAACGCAAACAGGAAACGGGCCTCGTCACTTACTGTTGGCGTGCTTTAAATCAAAAGTTTTTATACTGTCTGCCGTCTAACTTGTTTACTTCTTCACCTTAATAAATGTGTTTTGAAAAAGATCACTTCACTTCTCTTACTTTATTATCTCGTCCTGAAGGATGAATTAACTGTTATTTATTTTATTACTACCTACAAACTGCAGCTCTGTCCGTCTTGACTTCAATTGGATGGTTTGACCAATTTCGTAGTTACCGTTTTTATTTCTTTTGTAAAGTACTTTAACGCCTTTTTCTCCTTCTAACTTCCTCGGGATTGACGGAACTCTCTCTTAGATCTCTATAAATATTGTAAGGTTTCGTATAATTCGATGGATCGAAACGTAACAAAAACATATTTTATTCGGATCAACTTCTGCCGACTTTTTGTAGAAGCAAATATCAAACATGTGATAAAGTGGCAGCTCCAAGAAACTTTAAATCCCACGTATAAGCAAATTGCCAGAGGAGCGTGGCTTTAGTCCTAAATAAGGTTTTAACGAAAACAACATGTATTACGCGGGATTACTGGAGCGTCGAACAAGTAATAACAAAAGCTGCGAGGTTGACAGTGTGTCATTGTGTTAATAGATTGTGCTTTGAATTTACATATACATATCTACCATACAGATGGCGCACGTTATATCTACCATAAATATATTAACAGGAACCATTTATAACCAGACGAATTTCTTAGCATTCCATGGCTTCATCATGCGAGTCTGTTGCGTTGCATAGGATGGAACCAAAGCAGTACTTGAGGCTTCCAACCCAGATGTAGTAAAGGAGTTGCAGGAGAAGGAGATTAGAGATCTCCTTAATGTGCACATGAGCTCTCATAAGTAATATAAAAAGTAGAATTGAAAAATTCTAGACTTAGTAGAATATATAGTACTTGTCGCTTACGATTTCGCCCCCATGCTTATAACTTTTTATTTAGATACAAGGAATACTTTAAAAAATCGGAAACATTAAGGTCTTTCTTTGAAGCTACAAAAAACTACAATCTTTATATAAATAATTCTACTGTATGTGTGTATATCACTGAAATCCCTAAACTGCTGGACCGATTTGTATGATATATTTTGTATGCGATTGAGTGGCGAACTGGATGGTTTAGATTAACAAATCAGCCCGGCAGGTGCCGCTGCAGCCGGTATCTAGCTTAACTTTTTATCGGTTTTTGCGTTCGAGCAAGACAACGTCTGCCAGGTCTTCTAGTAAGTATATTATACAAACATCTCTATTTTATTTATATATTTTTCAAGGCGAGAGATCACATTTTTGCTGATAAATATGAACTGTTTTTTTTATTTCATACGCAATGTTTGTTTATGAAATGAAGAGATCAAAAGACTTGGAGTTCAAAAGATGCTGAGGCATTTCCCTTTAAATACATTTAAGCATTAATGTTGCCGGAAATACTTAGGGAAAAATGATTTTACAAAATATTAAAAACCTTTACAAATATTACACGCGGTTCATTTTGTTCATTAAAACAAAATAAATTAATGAGCAAGATTAAACTTGACTACGTCTTTAAAATTTCCCTCAATGGGGTATTCAGAATACAGAAAGATATTTTAAAAAAAAGTACCTTTCATTTCATTACAAAATGCAGGTTCGTAATGATGTTTATCATTACAAAAACATCTGAATTTATGTTTTTATTTTACGGCCTCTTACAACATATAAATCCAATTTAGGTGTAAATAAATAGTGCATTACTTTAGTCACCTTACTAATGAAAAACACGTTTTATTATATAGAAATAAGAATTTGCAATTTTTTTTTAAATTGCAACCTTTTATTAGCTTTATAATAAAAAGGGCTTGCGTCCCGTACATGTCTATATTCACCACAAATAAAGGGTAGAGTGCGGGCAGTCTAAAAAGGCGGGTCCCTCCAAACCCCTAAACTGTTAAAACTCCGCTAAGTCGATAGCGTGATTAGTTGACCTTGCAGTGCGTAGTTGAGTTTGAGTAAACACTAAAATTGCTGCACACACAAACAAGCGTTGCAATTAATATGTACCTTCATACTTTAAAATAATGAATAAATGTGGAGGAACGTGCATTGTTAGACTGTACGTACTATCCATACGTATACAAGTATTTCTTGTGGTAATTGGTACTGCTCTCGAGACAGTGTTCTCGTGGATGTAAATTGTGCAATTCCGCATCCAATCACAGGAGCGTATAACTCGTTTACGTCTGGCTGTGTTTACCTACAGTGGTATCTATCTGTGTCACGGTTACCTAAATTTAGGGAACAAAAGAGGCGTTGTTTACGTTTTCTGTCTCTACTCATCTCTTTATAGTTCAGCAGTTGATGCAATTTGGGTTTCTAACAAACTATCGTACTAAAAGTTAAGGAAAAACATTTTTTAATTATTCGCACTTAACTGACCAAATTTTGTATATGAGTCGTTGTCTGTATTTCACTAATAGTCATAAATAAAAATATTAATATATTCAAAGTTTTGTAAAACTACCTTTAGTAAAATGTAGAAGGCAGAATTGTAGATTTTTTTTATGTTACAAGGGGGCAGACGAGCAGGCAGCAGGCACCGAAGTGCCTCCCGACGCCCATGGACATCTGCACGACCAGAAGGCCAGCAGATGCGCTGCCGGCCCTTAATGACGAGTTTAGGCCACCAATTCGGTTCAAATCTTTGTGAGTATTCGTCATTTTTAAAAGTTCAATTATGATGTATCAATCAAAGCAACAAATCAGTATGGTGGCACAAATGATAAGCCATAATGACACTTTAAAGTTTAATTAGATTATTTCTTAGATTCCCTCTTACTCTCGGCTCTCTCTCTCCCTCTTACGGCTCGAATGGCCGCCATCAAATTTACTTTTTTCCTTCGCCAAGTCCCAGTGGTGCCACTGTTATTTTAAAATTTTGCCTATTACTTTCATACAATCAAAAAGTGAATATCAAAATAACATAATGCTTACATGTATTTTTTCCCTTTTTTCTTTAACAGAGATATATAATACGCAGGGTAGGGAGTACTTACAGTGAAGGCGACCGTTCGTGTGCACGTTAAAGACTACTACTACTACTACTACTACTACTACTACTACTACTACTACTACTACTACTAAACCGACAATTAGTTTTAAAACTTTCTTCTGCAACGCGATGGACCCGGCTCCTAGGCAGTAAATCGATGAAATGTTTAGAAATGTGTCTCATAAGCCATGTTCAGAAAATCTGAACAAATACATAGAGACTTAGAACTCTCGTCATAGATATTTTCATGTAAAATTTTGCCGCAACGAGATTATAACACTTGCATTATCGAAAAATAATTAATCTCTTTTAGAGTCACGCTTCTAACTCTAACTTAACGCGTCCTTACTGCACTGACTCTACACTTTAGTCAAAATATGTATGTGGCTTGGCCGTTTCCTAATCGGCACACGGCTAGCTGAAAAATTTGTTTACATTTCATATACTTTTCAGCCATAATTATTCTTGTAGTAACAAAACATCCTTGCCATATATTCTGACAAAGGTCCCATCACATCCCAGATCTTCAAAATTAGGGCATACTCATTGACAGGCAGAACTAAATAAAACTAAATTTAAACTTTCTATATATTTAAAAGGCCTATAAACTTCTTCAGGTTTGTAAAATATTTCAGTGTAGATAATCAAGGAAAATAATAATATTTGTTTTGCTGGGAGTTGCGATCCTAGCCATAGACTAAAGAGGGTGCCTAAGGGAATTTAGTCTAAATTCTCTATAGCCAAGTAGCTATAGACCATAATTATTTTTATTTGCCTTAATTTAGAAACTGGTATTTAATTTGTATCTAAACTTATTTCAGTTCAATAGTGTTTTAGTAACTTATTTCTTGTCTATTAAAAACGTAATTACATCGAAGAATTAGAAAATATATTATTGGAATGTTTTCTTAGGTGGAATATCACAACATTATGAATAATGCAAAATATCGCAATATTACGAATAAAGTTTTACTCATGCATTGCAGTCTATAAAAAAAACTTAACATCATTGACGAATAAGACATTGGAAAATACATACATGATTGGAAAAAGTTTTCCATCGTGGAATATTAAAAAAAATAATGAATAATCCTAGAATACTGTAATATTCATGAATAATGTTTTAGTCATTTAGTGTTGTATAAAAAAAAAGAAATAATTACGCGGACGAAATACTTCTATCTCGTAGTTTTAATTTTACTACTTCCCTGACGTATAAGGAAAATACTCGCGAGCAACTTTTCCATTGACTCGGATCAATTCCATTCATCCGATTTCATATTGATACGTACGCGAGATCGAATGAATCATTCAATCTGTACATATATAAATAAAACTATAGCGTCCGTTTGTTCGAACGAAATTATCGGCACCATTTTACGAAAATTGCGCGAACGGAGACGTGTGAAATTTGGCGCAATTATAGTTTATATAGAGTATGGTGTGCGAATGCATCGTATTATTGTTTAATGTAA
>JANCMC010007202.1:8575216-8617097 GCA_024363005.1 Charaxes varanes | reverse complement strand
CTGTCAACCTCAATAAGGCTAATTTTCTTAATATATGCAGTTGACCACACGATAGCGAGGACATTGGACGAGACACTTTAAAAAACAAATATAAAGTCAAATACAGTAAAAGCATTTTTTTAATCATTGTAAGTGAAACTTACAGTTTAGAAATTAACATTAAAGGTTAAGGAAATTAAGAAATATGAAGCCAATTACAAGTTTTCGTAGATAATTTTTGAATAGATTAAAAATTGAATAGCATAGAATCAAATTTAGATGATAACATAGTTGAAATGCTCAGTAAAATAACTCAATGGTATGTCTACTTTATAGGTAAGTTAATGAATGGTAAGGTGCGATTACATTTCAATATTTAACTAAATATGAATAACTTAACAGGAAGAAAAAAGTGAGTTCAGTTTATCTTCACTCTTACCAGCCCTACTATGCATCACTTTAATTCACTTCAAATGATTATTCTGTTTTGAATCCTATAAAGGTTCCGCGATAGCAAAGAAGTCTATCTATAGTAGCTTAATTTTTATAAACATCATTTTTGTTATATAAAATCAACTCACAATAAGTCTCCGGATTTTTTTGATTTGGCGCAGGCTGTAACGTGTTATTCGCCTTTGGTCCTCCATTGAGAGCGTTTGTTCTAAACGAGTACCATCTTTGTATATTACTTCTGAAACAGAAA
The DNA here is from genome assembly GCA_024363005.1 of Charaxes varanes. Classification (NCBI taxonomy): domain Eukaryota; kingdom Metazoa; phylum Arthropoda; class Insecta; order Lepidoptera; family Nymphalidae; genus Charaxes; species Charaxes varanes. The sequence continues at coordinate 8,616,415 of JANCMC010007202.1, read as the reverse complement.
GAATAGATCAGAGTCACTTATCCGTCTCACGTTATCTCCGTGAAGTCCCTGCTAGTTCAAAATCAGACGAAGATTTTACTAATGGTGCAAGAGGTTTTGTTATTTTATACACCGCTCTAGCAAAGATGTACATATAGTTTAGAGCTAAAAAACAGCACAATATTTTAAAGCTTCATTTGATACCATGTTAATAACATCCAATGTGAATGAAGTAACGTAACTTATAAAAATCTCATTTCACGTTATGACTAAACTCAGAGTGAAATCTTTCAAGTTTCTACTAATTTGTCTAAACTGAAATAAGACGCGTGTCAGCTTCGACGCGGGACTGGACTATATTGGTTTTAAAAGATTAAACTCTTAAAACTACTCAAACCACGGGATGCCATGCTTGGTCCTTGTGATGACAAGGGAAATAAGTATTATTAATTGTAACATTCTACTAACTTTTTAGTTTTGATGTCTAGACTGTCGTCATCATCATCGTGGTCTCCATCATGTGACCTCGATCCAGCGGAGTTTGGGCTGCTATCAAGTTCTGAACTTCTCGAGGCAGATTTATCTCTCTTGAGACTTCTGTCTCTGAATCTATAATTGAATACATATGATAAATGTTTTTATTCGTTGTTTTTAATTGATTTCGTTTATCAAAAATCACACAAAGTCATTTTCTATATAAGTATCATTGAATGTATTTGAAACCCTTAAGTTGCCAATTGCTTAAAAAGAAAGGATTGCTGTAAAAGTTTGTAAAACATTTTGCAAAAGCTTAGCCCTAGAATAAGAGAGAGACGAATTTCTTAGCATTCCATGGATTGACTGTGCGTGTGCTGGAACTATCGCGTTGCGGAGGATGGAACCATAGCTGTGCCCGGGACTTGTGACCCAGGTGTAGGTTTAAAAGCGCGCTCTTTATAGTGAACACTCACCTTCACTGCCAGTGTTCCCTTCCATACCTAGCCAAATCCGGTATGTACCTATTAGTGTGACCGTAAAGGTGAATTACGGTAATTAGTATAAGTAACACCGTAATCAGTCTGAACTTCTAAATTATCAATTATGTTTTGTTTATCCTTCTACCTTATTTCACTTTACGTTATGTAATATGAGAAGTCAAGTTCATCGTCGTGAGTCATAGTCTATTCTGTATTAAATACACGTGTTCATACATTATCATACGAATAGGTACTTCATTCCATTGTATTGGTTATTAAAGAAACACATATCATTATGGTCCGCACAGAGGCAATTAGTCTTTAAAATGGAGCCGTAATCGTTTTTCAAAATGGCGCAGTTTCAATTGACGTATTACTATCTACTAAGGCAATAGTGTAAAGTTGTCATCTAGATTATAATATTACTAAAATTTCAAAAATATTAGTGTTTAAAGGTTAGTTATGAATTAGCCACACTTAAAACCATCAGGACACACTCGGAAGTTTTAACTTTGACATTTACTTACTTTTGACCGTCTTTTCCTAGGTTCAAAGAACTTGTTCTGATAGCTTGTCTTCTATGTGGGGTGTGAGCTGGAGACTTTTGCACCTCACGAAGAACCTCGGGATCAGGCTTGAGTTCTACGGGCGCTGGCTCCACATACACCTAGAAAACATAAATTTTAAAGGCTGACGAGACCTTTAATTTAAAAGTGACTTTATATTCCGTTTTAAATTAAAGTTCTCAATTATGTTTATAACAAAACGTAGTCTTACCTCAGTTTTATGATGAGTATTATGCTCTTTGTAATAATTGTGTCTCCAACTAGCAGGCTGGCATTCGGAATCGCTTAGCGCACTTGAATCATCACTTTTCAGCCCTCTATGAAAGATCCTCTTAGCCCTTCCTAATTTTGACTTAGAACTTTTATTGCTCGAGCCCATACTGTTATCTGATGCGTAGCTAGAGCTGTCGTCACCAAAAGGTGGGTGTAATATTGGAAATGCTTGTTCTAGAGGTGCTATGGGAGATGGCGGCATTATCGTCATAGGAGACGGAGGCTGAGTGCGAATAGCGGGAGCATGAATTGGTGAGCTGTGGAAGTCAGGAAAGGGAAATGCCGTTGGAGAGGTAGGCGTCATATCTATATAATTCAAATCGGGATATTTATCCTGTTGAACATCTAGGAAATGTGGTGACGATACAATGACTTCTGTTCTATTCTGACGTTTTCTTCTCCTTGTCTTGAGGGATTCGACCCGCCGTAGAAGAGCCTTTGCACCGTCTCGTAATCTTTCTGATCCTGTTCTCCGGAATCTTGTACCCGTTTCTTCTTCATCTTCTTTATCACTTGGTAACTGTATATGAGTTTGTTGACCTGGAACTGTCAATCTGAAATAAAGAAAACAGAAACGTGAGATACAATATGACAAATGACATAAAAGTCTTTGATCACTTTTCTTTGAAGTGTTGTAAAATGAAAATTTATTTCAGAATCCAGGACAGACATCTATAGCGCAAGGGAGAGAAGAGATAAGCCTAGCAGTCGTTTAATATAATATGTTGATGATGTTGTTGATTCTATAGAAAGATTCCATAGTAGACTATTGTCATGACGTTATTATTTGATTCATTGGATAGTCGTTAATGAACTTTCCGCGTTGGCCGTTTAGGAAGTTTATCCTTAACGCTAAATAAGTTCACGAGTCAAGGTGAGAATTCAATTATGAATCAACGTAACTTCACGCCGATCTCATGTGAGAAAGAGGTACTGGTACCCGGACGCGCCGGCCCAATTCGGCTACAAGCATGGCGCACCTCTAATTAAATCGTGTGTATGAAAAATCGTTGTTGATTAAACTGCTGTTTTATCGTTCCGTTTGGTTGGCGATCGCTCCTTTCGGCTGTTATTCACGCAGCGCTAGGCACGTTCGATTTAACTGCACAGTTTTTTCGCAACGATTTATCGATACGGTGTGTAGCGGCTATTATATTGACATACAAAATGCCTGGCTTGTCTCTCTAATATAGCAATGGACATCGAGAAAAAGATAAAATGGATTTTTTGAGATATATATTCCGTATATATTAAAATTAAATAAAGTAAAAACATGATTTATTCAAGTAGACTTTTATAAGTTCTTTGGAGTCTATACAATATATAAAGCTGAAGAGTTTGTTTGTTTTTTGCTTGCTTGAACGCGCTAATCTCCGGAACTACTGGTCTGACATGAAAAATTATTTCAGTGTTAATAGCCCATTTAACGAGGAAGGCTATGGGCTGTATATTATTACGCTAAAATTTTTCACCTAATATTACACGGGCGAAGTCGCAAGTATGAAGTGGTCGTTAAATATCTTAAAAGCTACTACTGATTCGGAAAAGTCGAGCCACAAGAAGAGTCCGCAAGAAACTCGTTAGCCACTCTTCTAGAAATAAGTAGTTGTTATAAGAAATAAACGTATAATGTATTTTCAAGTTGACTAATAAGTAAAAAGCTAGGGCGACTCAACTTTTAGGAATTTTACTGTCATATGCATTTAGTAAATGCAGGAGGTCGTGGCCTAATCAGTGGTCGGCATTTGAGTCGATCGCTAGGTTAAGTTGCTCTTGCTGCGACCGGCTGATTAACTTTATTGAACAACTAAAAAAAATGTTGCATAAAAGGTGAGCTTAATGCTAAAAGCAGCATACCTTCGACGGCCAAGAAAAAAAGTGCTAGTGCGCAAGTTTCTATATACATACCCTCACCGGGTATGATATAGAAAAAAAAACCTAAGCCTATCAGTACTAAATACTAATAAGTAAACTCTAAATACTGTTGTGTTTATTTCCCTAAATATGTAAAAAGTTAAAAAAGTTATGGAAGACCAGGGTCACCTGCCACAAGTACTGGTAGCGATACCAGTAACTTATAAGGATGGTCCCAATTTCTGTTAATAGCTTATAAATATTTAGTTGATGAAATAAACTAAATAAAATAAAAATATTTTATTTTATTTTTATTTTAAATACTTATAAGTCTTTATATTATTAAAAGTGAATTTCTTGATTGCAACGATATATTTTGATGGAAATTAACATCCACGATGTTTTAAAAGATGAATAACTTACCATTCACATTAAAATCCTCACCTGAAATCATCTTTTAACTCATCATTGAAATACCATTAAAAGATTTGTCAGTTGTGTTTTTAAGCCTATGTATGAAGAAAATTATTATATGAAGAAATTGATTTAGCCGTTAACTAGTTGGTGGTGGAAGAAGAGATAAATAAACGATATGAAGCGAATATATACGAGTGGGGTATCAAAAAAATTAAAAAAAAAAAAACATTTATAAACAAAATACATGTACTTTCCACTAAGAATTTTAAAATAAATTATTTTTAAATAAAAGAAAACCGCCTTCAAAAACAAAAAGGCAAGAAGGAACTAAAAAGCAAAAGTCGGTGCCATCTGCATCAATTTAGCGGAGAACCTATTTGGCTTGGTACCGACTTCAGCACATCAGTAAGTGGCATTAATTGGGTTAACACTCTTTTACGTGCCTTCCGAAATACGGAGGAGGTCAGATATCACATAAAAACCAGTGTTAGAATGGGTCACCTATCTATCACTCGGTCGCAGCCACAGCTACTGATGTCAATACTCACTCCCGACACTCTTTATTTATTCCTATTATTAAAAAATAAAAGCTTAATAAAAGCTATTCGTTGTAAGCATTACGGTAGGTACTATCAGAGTACTGTCGATGTAGTTTAATGCAACGAACAGCAGAAAAACAAATTCATGAGTCAACCAGTCGCCAGTACAAGCTCTCAAGAGATTGCAACAAGCCGATCAGTGTTCGTCCTTGCCTCTTACGACATCAATAATGCACTGCTAATACGCATCGCATTGAAGCCTTCAAAATAAAAACAAAATGCACTACAAGCTAATTAAATAGGTGTATTTTTTGTGGCGCCCAAGTTTTTATTGACCTCCATCCGCTATAGTTTCGTAATTGCTATACTATGTTGTGCACGTGAACCGATTGTTAAAGATCTAAGTCGCAAGGTCATACCAAATGTCATTATAGAGCCCGATAAGTAATAAGCGAATTCAATAACTTGTAACGTGCTTGACAACAGTAATATAGTGCTGCATTGAATGTAGTGGAAAATTTTTATTAGCGCACAATGCATCTGTCTATAGTTCAGTGAATAAATTTTCAGCGCCTATCTTGTAACATCGAAATAAAATCATTTTGATAAGTGCATACGACCATGTACGTATATAGTATCAATAACAGAAAAACGATTTATACAATTTTTGTCTGTCTGTCTGCTATTTCACTCATGCTGTAGTCACCTATAAGTGCAGTGACATTTATCTATATGCTATGTTCTTATTCTCTTGTAAATCTTGGCAGCCTGCTGGCTGCTCGTTTGCCCCTTGTAACATAAAAAAAATACCCATTTTTCTGATAGTCCTTGAGCGGATAAGCGCCTTGTACGAGAATAATCCCACATCGCGTTTTCCTACAATGTGAAATAAACCTACCGTGTCATAGAGGAGAGTTACAGTATACAAGAGAACTTTCACCCAACTCCTCACAACTCTGCGGAAATGAATTTTCCCGCGACACCTTTTTCGAAGTTAACGTCAACAAGATTTTCCGGTACGCTTGTTTTTTATCGCCTGTCTGCATTCAATGGCTAAGCATAAATCATGGCACACCAAAAATATAGTGACGACCGTCCGCCCCCGGGTATTTTTATGCAAATGGTTGAAAATATTTGCGATTTCAACTTCCCCGGCTAACTTTACACCTTCGAGTATATTTTCAAAGCTCTTACCGGGAATTCGTCGTAATATACGGCTTTGAAATTTACCTACGACTTTTAAAGTTCCACGTTTGTTATTGCGAATTGTTTTCGGAAGTGTCATTTCCGAGGAGATTTTTGGGCGTGCTTTATGCGCTTTATACTAGAATTTGGATTGTTTTTTTTTAAGTATAGAATTATTCTTAATATGCATTGAGTACTAAAATATAAGTCATCCAAACTTCACGCCTTTGTCATCAAAATGATCTTTTTTAATAAAAAAATTTAACAGAAAAAAAAAACAACTATTAATTGTTAAAACTGGACCAAATTGAAATGGGACCATGCGGGAAACTCCAGCATTCAAATAAAAAAAGAATCATCAAAATCGGTTGACCTAGTCGAGATTTCTGAGATCGCAAACATAAAAATAATACAGTCGAATTGAGAACTTCTTTCTTTTTTGAATTCTATTATAAAGTATGTATAAGTCAGTAAATGACAATAAAACATAAAATGGCGCCTACGTTATTTGTTAACAGTATATAAATTATTTAGTTTAGTGAAATTCATTTTGAGCGAGACATCAAGATTTTCTCCGACATTTTGAGGGTGACATCAAGATTTTTTCAACAGTTTGAGCGAGACATCAAGATTATTTCGACGTTTTGAGCGATACATCAAAATTTTTTTCGATATTTTGAGCGAGACATCAAGATTTTTTCCGACATTTTGAGCGAGACATCAAGATTTTTTCCGACATTTTGAGCGAGACATCCATATTTTCTCCGACATTTTGAGCGTGACATCAAGATTTTTTCAACAGTTTGAGCAAGACATCAAGATTTTTTCGACGTTTTGAGCGATACATCAAAATTTTTTTCGACATTTTGAGCGAGACATCAAGATTTTTTCCGACATCTTGAGCGGGAAATCAAGCGTATTATCATTTTTTCATTGCTGTATTTATTTTTGTAAAATAATTAATTTACAATCAAAAATGCTTCATAGCTTTACAAAGTAAAAAACAAAGTAGGTTCCCGCGCTTGTACGCTTAGATCTTTAAAACTACGCCACGGATTTCAATGTGGCTTTCACCAATAAGCAGTGATTCAAGAGGGAGGTTTACATATATAATACAAGCATACCTACATCGCACCTGTGCGAAGTCAGGCCGGGTCGTCAGTATTTATATATTAATACGTAAAGCGAAAACTTTAGGTACCACAATCACGCTAACTAGTCGTTGGCGAGATTGTGGGGACAATTTTGTTCGCATCACTATTTGATTGACTTTGACACTTTTCTTTTCTCTATTATTGTTCATACCTACAGACGATGGCTAATTTTAAGTATAGTTTAGTTTGTTCATTCTTGAAGTAAAACTTCTCTACGCACGCTTGACTTGGGGAGTAAGCTGGTAGCTGAATGCGTATCGAGAGCGTTACGAATAGTGTGATCGGGCGAAGTTTTAAATACCTTTTAATGTCCAATTATACATTCAGATGGAGCTAAAGAAGTTTTACTTCAGTCGTGTGGTTTAACGCATACTCGTTCTTTTTTTATAGGAAACTAATAAAATTAAATACGCAGTAAAAAATCACATCGAAAGTTGTTTTTTTTTTAAAGTTGTTGTTTAGAAAATTTACTTTTAAAAGCTCTTTTGAATCGTCAAATACTTTAAAAACTTCCCCGCACTGATTCGAAACATTTGAACCACAAGAAGAATCAGCAAGAAGATTGTTTAACTAAACTTTACAACTTTCACTTAAACTGAATCTTTAAAATTATTTTATTTCCCCCTGTTTCGAAATTATTTATAAATATTTCATCATAGACTCTCGTAAAATATATAAGTGCTCTTTCCTCGATTCTTAATTTGAAAAATAAAGCTATAGACTAATTTTCAGTTTTTCTTTTTTAATATCTAAAAAGTATTGGGGATTTTTTATAAATCATTTTTTTTTTTGTTTTTTTTTTAGGACGATACATTGACGAATGCATCACCAGGTATGTAGATATTGTGTGTATTTTCTCTCTTTATTATCATATAGACTTTCCTGCATTAAAGAAAGCTATTCCTTGAAGCTAGATATTGACTCTGGTGGCTGACCACGTATTGCACGTGCATTTTAATCAATTTATTATTATTTATTTCATAATAATTAATAATCGGAGGCCAGAAGTGAATTTGGGTTACTGAGCCGATCCAGTAATTAATTTCATAATAAATACCGAAACAGTACATTAAATTCTTCTCGCCCTAAAATCATTTCACTGTGTTGTCCTTTTCTTGTTTTATGCTACAATCATAAACTTTCAGCTTGCATCGATCAGAAAAATAAAAGTTTTAAATTCAGTTTTATTTCTCTACTCATATATTTCTTCTGTTAATTGAAGTGTGTTTATTTCTAATGCCGGAGCCAGACAGCTTAATTTGGATGATCAAATAGTGTGGCCGGAGACTTTGTGTAGCTGCACAAAGTTTTGTAGTACTTTGTAGTCTTCAAGGACACAAATGTACAAATACTTTATGTGTAGCTCCGGCATAATAAAAAATTAATGACTTGTACAAATTGTTTTGGCAGGCAAAGATCCTAGATCTTTCTAGTGTCATAGATAATCATCGTAATTGTTTAATTTTGCGAGCCGAAATTTTTTTTTGAGAGGCACTTGGGAGATTTTTTCCCTCATACCTCATTAATTTTGTGTGCCACTTCGTTTGCTCTTAAAATCATTTCACTGTGTTGTCCTTTTCTTGTTTTATGCTACAATCATAAACTTTCAGCTTGCATCGATCAGAAAAAGAATTTAAGCACTGTTTATGACCGTGCAGGGTCAAGGCCTATTATAACACTTTACGCTTTCAAACCTTCGATTAATGAAATATTCGAACACTGAAACTGGTCGATTTGTGTTACAAAACTGCTTTCTATTTGTTTACTCAAGTTATTACGGTTTTTTGATAATTGTTAAAATTTATCTTGTTTTCTAGGTTTAAATATATAAAATTAAATCACCTATCATGAAGTGTCTAAAACCGCGGGACCTACAAAAGATTAAATATGGCAAGGAGGTATATATAATGACGCTAAAATTGAATCTATTTTTTTAGCTAAATTTACGCGGACGAAGACGCGGACACAGCTAGTTAATGGAAGGATCTTATCAGGTGCGTTGGAAAAACTCTGAGGTCTGCTATGTGTATGTTATACAATAAAAATAAAATAAAATAAATAAATAAATCTACATAAAGATGTGAGTTGTAACCTCAGAATTATTTCTATGATTTGTGGTTGCACCTTACATAATATAAGGAACTTTTTAAATTACGTTAAACACTGATAATGAACGTAATAGCTTTATAAAACTAACTAAGAATGAAATAGTAGTTCAAGATGTTGTCAGAAATAATGTTAACGATAAAAATAAAAATTAATGAGGTAAAGAAGAAATATAACCGAAAACAATCTGATGTTATAAGCATGCCGATACCAAAGATTACAGTAATGATAACATTTAGTATAATATATGTGCAACTTAATTCAGAACACACAGAAGTGGCACAAGCACAATCGTATTTGCGTTAGGGTTGAAGCAATCGCTAACAAATAGCACAGTTACGAACTTCGTTAAACACGGCATTAAATAACGTGGATGGAGCTTCAGAATAAACTAATTAAATTGAGAAAGCGTCTTCATCGCCCCTGTTTAAATGGGAACGTTTAATTGAATATTGGAATGGGATAAGTCGAGATACAGTTTGATCTCGATTAATTAATTCGTGCACGCAAAGAATTTCTAGATCCTAATGTTTTAAAAGTATTTTGATGTTAACTCGATACGATACGCCATAAAACAATATAGGGAATTTTCATTGGACTGTATTTAACAATTGGAAAAGGTTGATAAGGAAATACTAAATATATTTTTATGCACTGTTTGCCAAAAGCTGCTCCACAGAATGCAAATCTGATGCGGATGCAGATATATATAATACAAGGTACACAGATAGTGCAAAGGGAATCATGACTCTTTTAACAGTCACCCATCTATAACCCAGCCACGGTAGGAAATGCTCAACCTAGCTATCGACTTACTGTGCTGTCCACTGATTAAAGGGAAAGAATTAGATATTAAATTCAAATATATATCTAATGAAGTTCTTAAAAGAACCTGGCTTTGCCGAATAAGAAAATTAAAAATTGTTTGTTTGCTTAAAAGCGCTTATCTCAGGAACTACTGGTCCGATTTGAAAAACTCTTTCAGTGTTAGCTAGCCCGTTTAGCGAGGAAGGCTATAGGCTATATATCATCGCGCTAAAATTGTACACCTAATTTTACGCGGACAAAGTCGCGGTTAACAATTAGTAATGAATAAACCTTCCCGGAAATAAGGGTGATTAAACAAATCAAACATAATTCAAAACGTTTTAGCCGTTTTCGAGTTTTAGCGATACTAACGAGCAAAGATAATTGTTTTATATATGCATATAAATATAGATATTTGTATTAATACACCATAATATTTTCCATAATGTTCTCAGGAAATATTATACCCATGAGTAACAGATGCTTAAGTGACTGTGTAATAAATACTCTTTGTTCTTCTGGTGGCCTGGTATGCATCTGTTTTGTATTATCATGTGATTATGAGGTCTTTGTTATAGGATTTAGGAACGAAACGAGCTGTCTAAATAAATATTACATTTATATTGAGAACCTTTAATAATAACAATAATTATTATTTATTTAGAGCCTATTTTTTCCCACTGCAGGGCAAAGGCCTCTCTACCCACTTTCCATAAAGTTCTGTCTCAGGCTTTTATTTCTTTTTTTTTTAAGAATATGAGGAATACTTTTTAGGTATGTCTAATATTCCCTTTTCTCCTCCTACTAAGCTTAAATTAAAAGCTTGTATTAGGAGTGGGTGGAGGCGGGTAGTGCGATGGAGAAATGTGGATGATGGAATCAGTTTAAATAACTCTTCACAACACTCCCCGTTATATAGACGATAGAACACACAGAGCGACCCCAAAATATCCTCTGCAATATAAGCGAACCCTGCTACTAAGACCGGGTTGATGCTAGGAAGAAGAAGAATGTGTTTCAGATTGTTATATTATTAGGAGTTAGCATAAACAAACAATCAATATTTAAGAGTCATTGCCATTCGCTTCATAATTTGAAATCGATATTTTTATTTCGTGGTAAATTTATAGATGGCGCTTTTTGTTAAGATTCATTCGTAACATTTAATAAATTAACCAACCGCATATTTAATTGTGAAATGTTCGTTCAGAACTCGTTCGTACGCTTTTTTTCCGCTCGTTTAAAATTCATCGAACGTTTAATTATTTCATTCCTTGTTTATATTACATCACATTATTTTTCCTTTTATTGTATTCTGCGTTTTCGACTTTTAGTAGAATTGTCAATGAGATTAGTGCATGAATGTATTTATCTGATAAGATTTAATGTCTTACCTTTGGATTTAACAAGTGGCTTTGATGAGTAGATATTTTGACATTACAGCGAACAGTGATCTTAGTTTGCGGAGATTGTTGGGCATCCGGTCAATGCAAATGGGCAGGAGTACCGTCTAACTATAAGTGACTAACGATTTTTTATTGATAACAGTATTATCAGGTTTTAAACGGATTTTAAAATGGAAGTAATGGTATTAAAAGCATTTAAAAGAAAAGACAAATATTTTAAGAATAAGCAATCACACTGCACATTATAGCAGCCCTAACGCTATCCTGCGCGCATTGATGGACCGATGGGACTCGCCTATGCTAGCACAATGGATGAGACTGCACTCCCTCGTATTCATTCGCGGATTAAAGCAAAGTAGTTTAGTTTCTCATGCATGTCATGGATTTCCGCAAAGTAACTCCTGATTCTATCAATCATTTAAACTACTTTGCTTAAATCCGCGAATGAATACTTATTATTTTCATACAATTTATAAACATTCACAAGTGTTCGAACTACAATATATAATTATGTTTTATTTTTTAGAGAACTTTGAATTAAACACGTATTTGCGGAATTCTAAAAGCACGTAGGATCACCTCACATTTAGTCCCACGAAATTTGCGATGCTATACGAAGACTTTGTTACTCATCTAGACTGCAATAAACCAAGTTCATGGTCGTTATTATGGCGGATTTTACGCGAAGTGTGCACTTTTTGCAATAAATTACTTAGAATTTCATGACTACCAGTGCGAAAGTTCGCATTCGTGTATTATAGTAGCATAGTAATTGTAGACATTATGTTCGCTTAATGGTTTTTATAGCGTCAATATATCTTGGAGGCACATAAAAAAATGTAGACCAATGTAGCTGTAGTAGCTCCAATTTAATTATTTAGTTTGATATAATAAAACCAATCAGGAGGAAATGAATAGAAGTTCTGTGGTGATTAATTAAAGCGTACTGTGAAAAAAATCGCTGACAAATCGAGACGCTATCAAATGAGCTGAGTTAATTTTGTTCCGTTTGATGCTTCAGTCGTTTTTTTGTACGGCTATACATTACAAAAGACTACGGGTAGCCGAACCTTTCAAGGACTCGCGTTATGCTTCAGGTGATATCTATTCCGTTTACTAGATTCGGCCTCTAAGTCTTCATAATCTACTTGCAATTAACCATTACGTAGTTCTCGTTATACTGAGCAATATATTACACACGTAACACAGATCGTTATTCCGATGAAGATTATGTAGTTACTAAACTTTTTTTAATACTTTGTACATTAGTTACGAGTACTTCGCTCGCCACTAACACTACTTTGAAATTAGTTGATTAACTTTTTTAGTATTTTTTGCCTCTTTTGTTCATGTTTTCTACATTTTGTTACTTTAGGCATCTAAATATTTTATTACCTGTGCTCGCAATTGATCGTAGTCTTATTTATATATTTACACTACCGTCAGTGTCAAATATCAGTTGTATTTTTGTGTCTTCATCATAAATATATTTTAAAGCTTTAGTGTAAGATGGATTCGCCAATGCTGACGGATATAATAATAAAGATTTTATCATTTTTTGCTCCATGACGTCCATCTTGCAACCACCATAACGTTGAAATTAGTTAATCAATTTGTCAGCAGTTTTTGTTTATGTTTTTGTTATTCGGGTTTTCATGTTACAAATACCTTACTACTGTCGAATCAATTTTAGTTGAAATGTTGCAATTTTTATTTTTATCGCTCAGAATATACTTTTGTTAAAGCTAAATTCACATTAATGTTTGCCAAAATGCTAAGCAGTTAACATATATTTATGTATTATATCTTTAAAACAGAGAACGCGTCGTTTAGATATTTGTATCGCCTAATTCCTGAACAAACTAGAGTAAATAAACCATCTTAAAAATCAACAATTAGATGTTAAGATGATGTTAAATATTCAGTTTTTCAAGTATTGCTAATTTTCTAAAATCTATAAAAGCTCTTTATAAATTTAGTTACTTTTGTTTATTTTACATAACTTCTCAGTTGAATAAATTAATTTATACAGACTTTACTTTTTCTTTTATAATTTTATCACCACAGTATTTAATGATTTTCTACAACATTTGTTACTGAAACATCATCTGTAGCATCTCTTATCGCCGTGCTTCCTCTTTCTGTTTTTTGTGTATAGTAATCACAAGTTGTTGACCACAATCTCTTATATTGTTCACTAGTAGTTGTGAACTTAATTTAGACGGAAATCTCAGTCTATTATTTCGGTCATTGTATCTTGATTAGTTTCACTATGTCTATAATGAGAATGTCAAGATACCTGTAACCAGATGTTTTTATATCGGTGGTAAATATACCTTTTTTAAAATCGTTTTTTTTTGCCGACCCGCGCGTTTATGCGCTGTTAAGTAGTTAAAGATTTCGATTAAATTTAATTTATCTCCTTGTCATTTTGTTTTATTACCGTCCAAGTTGTTATGCTTTGATCGAATAACAAATAACTGCTTACGAACACAATCTGCGTCTTATTAGAGTCTTACGCCGTATTGTGTGCATATTATTTCAAAACCATTTTGATGATTTCTACGGGAAGGAGGTTCCCAATTAAGTACTATTAGGAAGTATTTTTTGGAATGAATCCTTTTAGCTATTTACTTTAAGCTTGTTGGCACGATCCCAAACCGAGAGCAGATTTCATCTTTTTGTTATATTCTTTTTCGCAATGCTTTCCACACCTCGATATTATCCCCTGCGTGCCACATTTACGTATCCTCTAGGTATGCAATGCCATTTACAAAAACTTTAAAGATTTTTAAAGGAAAATTCAGAATTATGTAGAAATTAAGCACTATAATAATAAATAATTGTACACGTGTCGTGCTAATCTTGTTTTGAATAAAATTACAATTAATTTTTATTTTATATCCGTTCATTCCCGAGACTCTACTTGGTTTAATATGTATATTTTAAATATTGCTGAAGATTATTTAAAAAAAAAAACAGAAAAACAGACAGACAATTTTTTTTAAGTGCTAATGTAACTGACAGGTCATACACAGCCACACAAATTAGTGATTTAAAAAATAATTTCAGATTTACACACAAATACATAATTTTATTTATATGTAACTGGCAGACTCTGCCATGCGTTGTTGTAACTGAGTGATTTACATATGATTTTAAAGATTTATTTCGACAAATTAAAAAAAATAAAACCTCTAATCAATATAAAAACCTATCTTGCAAGTTAGACGACATTACACATGGGATTCCAGTTTTTAGGAATATCGGTGGACTTGGTAAAGAATTTACTTGTAGTATATGTACATTACAAATATCGTACAAAATTTACGGATTTTAATACCCTAAGATAGGCTGTTATCTGTATCAATATATAAAGCTGAAGAGTTTGTATGTTTGTTTGCTTGAATGCGCTAGTCTCAAGAACTACTGATCCGATTTGAAAAATTCTTTCAGTGTTAGATAGCGCATTTATCGAGAAAGGCTATATATAAGGCTATATATTATCACGCTAAAATTGGAACTAATTTTTTATACCTAATTTTACGCGGATAAAGTCGCGGGCACTACAGTGTAAAATATAGTTTTTTAATAAATTACTTCTGCATCTGATTGACACAATCAAATAATTCTTCGCATTTTCGGTCAACGTACATAAATTATAGTATTAAGCAGAACTACGTAATGTAAATGTCTCTGACCAGCGAAAAATGCATGGCTGTGATTTTTTGTTCGTCGTCGTACGACTTAAAATTTTTACATTAGGTCTTTGCTCTGTCACGTTTATTTGACTCGGGTTTTTTTATTACATTTAACTTATTTTAGTGCACTTTTGTGTGGCTATAAAAAGAATTTTATTATGAAATTTAAGTACTTTTGTATTGTTCACACAGTTTTTACACTATACTGCCTAGTGAATATGTTAGTTTGAATTGAATTTATGTCCGTTTTTCCTTGGCCTTGACTGCAATATCTATACTGATATATAAAGCTGAAGAGTTTGTTTGTTTATTTGAACGCGATAATCTCAGGAACTACCGGTCCGATTTGAAAAATTCTTTCAGTTTTAGATAGTCCATTTATCGAGGAAGGGCTATAGGACATATACTATCACGCTAAAATCGAATCTCAGTTGATTTACCCGATTTTACGCGGATGAAGTCGCGGGCACAGCTAGTTTTAGATATCTATGCAGTTACATCTTCTCAAATTTTCCTTATTAGATTGCTATTAAATGTGTGCTAGTTTCAAATTTCATATAATTGCGTTAAAATAACTTAAATTTCAATATGCCAATATATATAAAAAAAAATAGGGCACTTTCATATTAACAGGAATGAGCTGTATTGCAAAACTGCCACCGTCTGAGTCCCACCTAGTGATATTTGCTAACGTAGTCAATCCAGTTTCATATTGGATTCTTGCGAAAAAAAAAATGCCTTTGCTGTTACTACGGAAACATAAATATTAATTAAACATAGACGACAAAACATCGTCTCTCACTCTCTCTCCAATTTTCTTCAGTAGATTGAATGTTAATTTGGGGAAACGGTAGTGTTCCCCCGTGACGAGACAAGCGAAGCGTATGGCGGTTTTATTACTATACAATAGTTCTTGTAGTAATAAACTGAAATGTAATGAACAGCAAATAAATTTTCTCAAGCACATATTTTGAATATGGTGGGCTAAGGAATCAGTGAAGTTACGACGTGTAGAGATAGAGGCGTGTTCTAAAAGAGATCGAAAGGCCTAACATAAACTTTTAGTACGCACCATAGTAAGTCGACGAGTCGACATTACTTATGAAAACTTTCGTGTTAGGTCCATAGCGAACCTTGCTTAGCATCAACGGGTTACATTAGCATTGTTTAAAAATGTGACACGATTTTGATCCTAAGTGAAGTTGACATTTTCATCTTAAGTAAAGTCGAATCGTCGGATTTAAAAAATTCGTACTAGACCCTAACGGCGTCCTTTGAGTTCTTCCAAAACAACAGTTCAATGAAAACTTTTCCACTGTACTTCGAAGCTATTTCGGCGAATAAAAAATAAAGTTCATTATTCCCTCTGAAGTCGGAATCTTATGGATTCAATTTGCAGTAACTTCCCATCGCACCAATTTCCGTGGTAAACATATATTTCGCAAAGGATGATTACGAAATACGTAAAAGACAAGATGTAAAACTTTAAGTAGCTATTTGAAAAGATTCAATTCAAATATATCCTGCGTAGAGTTTGAGTCTAAAATAATATGTTTTTAGTCTTAAAGATTTACTTTAAAGATTTCCATCCCTTTTTTCAGTTTAAAATATTTTTAAACTACCGTTCATTTGAGAAAAAAGGGAAGTTTGGGTTCGTAAAGGTAAACTTAACGACAAGTGAAGCGTTCTTCTTTTGCGAATGGACTATTTATTGTTCTAGCTGACAAATAACTATACTCGGAAAGCTGTTCTACCATTAATCACTCATATTTTGCTGCGTTTTATAATGTATAACTACATAGAATATTAACCTCCACACTCCCTGTATCTTATCATCACTCATCATCCAGTATACGACTAAATTATGAAGCCAGTATCAATATATTTTAAGCCCTGCGTGGATTACAGCCAAGTATTGGACTCCACACAAAGGGCATCACATATTATCCGTGTACATAAATCCCATGCAAGCACAGAGCATGAGCTCTCGAGGTGAAGTGACGCGTTGATCTCTCGCGAGCGGACTATTCATATGTCTAGTTGATAGCGACTTTGATCGGAGTGCCGTTCTATCATCAATTTAAACGAATATAAAACTCCAGACATCGAGCATCACATATAATCCATGAAATCCTATGCAAGCACTGAGCACGAGCTCTCGAGGTGAAGTGACGCGTTGATCTCTCGCGAGCGGACTATTCATTTGTCTAGCTGACAGCGACTCTAATCGCTGTTGAGCTAATGAGGCTCAATATAGTCCTGTATATATTTATTTATTATTTATTAGCCTCAACCCATCACGTAAATTCAACACAACTCTTTTATGGGAAACCACAACTTCCATCTCATTGCCGCCATAACAACATGAAAATTATTAATAATGTCTTTTAAATTAAACAAGTAGGTGTTCACACTTAGTTTTTATTAGTCTTAATGCCCTAAGTGAATGATCACAGATACACTCAATACACCGCGTAATAGGGATCCCTAGTGCTACAAGGAACCCTTATAAGTTCGCTCTATCCGTCTGTTACGAACAGACGTTCGTAAGCAGCATTTCCTAACTATTAGACGTAGAGACTTGAAATTTTCCATGTTCATAGAACATGCTAAAAACTCATTAGGAAAATTATTCTGAACGAAATCGGACAACAATTTTTGAAGCTATTTAACAAATACGTTTATAGCTTATCAGGTACGGAACCGTTCTATATAAGCGTGTCTTTACACGCTTTTAACCATTTTTTACAGGAACTATTTCATTTTCATTGCCGCCTTTACCACCACCAATAGAAATTCATCAAACTGTTATTAATGATGGTAGCACTACTATCGCAATGTCACTAATGCCACCATTGCCACCGACCAATAACATCAGTCTTACGTTATGATTATCATGGTGGCAATACTGATAGACATATAAAACACAGATTACAAGGAGCCTTTTACTGATATCTTCTTTATTTACTACTTTGTGATAAGTCTACATTTAGTGTCCTAAATAATATTACAAAAATCATTTATTTTTCGAAATGAGAGGTGACAGATATTGCCATCCTCATCCCATTCTTGAGCGCGCAATGTATCGTGAACATTGGGAAGCAATCGTCAACAAAATGATCCATTACATTGCCACCAATCGCTCCTAAATGTAGCTTACAATTACAAATCCGATCGTTTAAAATTTTATCCAACCAAACATATATCTCAAAGTTCCAATAGAGAATACTGTAATATTATTAATCATATTGCATAAACTGTTTATATTGCAAGTACCTAATTAATTACAGGTTAATACAAATTATATAACATATTGAAATGACGACATAATTAACATAAACAACGCCAGTAAAAATAAAACAAATCACGTAAGTTAGAAACATGCTTTCAAATTGTTACACTTTGAAATTGAGATATCGAAAATCGAAATGCAGGTGACATCTACTATGGGGACAAATTAATTAGCCAAGTCACCCAAAAAATAATCTCACGTTATTAATGTTACATAACAAACGTTATATAAAGGTTATAACGAAAAGCGGTTTGGAAGTTTGGGCAGCAGCTGTTAATAATACAAAGAGATAATGCTACCACACGAGTAAAATACCAGAGTAAGGATAATGACCAGATTATGATTTAAAAAATTCCATTCAAGCCCCACTTGACTACTATCTAATGTTGGAGCCAGACATAGTTCAAAGTGTTTGTACATTTTTGTCCTTGAAGACTACAAAGTTCTAGAAAACGCACAGTTAAACAAAGTCGCCGGCCACACTAAATGATCATTTAAATAACGCTATGTCTGGCTTCGGCATAATTCTACTATCGTAATCACAGAGAAGAATAATGAAATGTTCTCTGATTGGGGGAAGCGAAAATTTTAGAAACTCTATCTATATTCGCGCTAGTTTATTGTCGTTTTATAAATCAAGGGTTTAATTAGAAAGTGATTACCTGATTGACTAGATTTACTTAAATATTCTGTTCCTTTTGTTTTTGCTTTTGGGGTAATATTAACTATGTTGACTTACAATAAATATTGCACGCCTATAATGGTAATACACTGGACTTATGTATTGTATTGTGTTATAATATTCATACGTCCGATGGCAATAAATAAATAAATAAAGGGTTCCTCGCGCCCTGCACTGAGAAGAGCCCGCAACAAACTCAGACTTCACAATAATTCATATTTGTGTTTAAAACCAAAAGATACCGTCGCATATTGTTATATATACCGTTGAGCCATTGATAATATTGTAAATTTAATATTTGTACGTCTCGCCGTCATCGAGATTTCTTGATAAGTGATCATCATGATTTGCTTTTATATAGAGATGTGTATATCGAACGCTTAGCTGTAAACTGACCTAACTCAAAAAACTGGTTTTTGGGAGATCTCAAAAAACGTCATTTACGACTTATTCCGCCTATAATTCGATAACAACGGCATTACAGTAACAAATTATGTATTTTTATAATAGTTATGAAGTGATTACAAATTATAACATTTTATTTTAATGATATTTTATTATTTATTTGTCTTTTTAATTAAAAACTTATTTTAGTCAAAAATACCCGTATCTCAATGTTGGATGGATATATCGAAATAGTTGTTACATTGGCAGATAGAGAAAGTTGAAACGAAGCTGCCTGTATCTTAAACTCACTTTAGACCTAAACCGTAATCGGCCAGTTTAGGACTAAGCGTGCGAAATATAGATTAATACAGAATTAGATATTTAGAGCTACAATAGCTAAAAGGCGGAATGGGTGGACAGAATTTTTTAAAGGACCGGTTTTTTTTTTCTTTTCGCTGGTATTGCCCGTCACTTTCATTTAAAAATTGGAATAAGTCGTAACAAAGTAGAGGTACTGGAAAGTGTTTCTAGAAAACCCATAAAATAATACCGTACACGAGCCACGCGTATCCATAGGCGTAGTATACGCTTAAGGAAGTTCTTATATCGGTCGCACTTTTTGTTTCCCTAAATGCAAAAATAAATTGTGACATTTTTCGTTTAATTTTTTGTATATGATTTTTTCAATTTATATTAGTATCTATGTCTAGGCCTAGAAAAGTTAATATATCGATGTATTCAATATTCATATCATTATATTTAAAATTTTTATACAATTATGATTTTTGATGGGGTTAAACCCCATTGAATAATTTTAGTCTTTTGGAAATTTATAATTAAGTCATGGTCATTCATCCAGGTTTCAATGTCAATAAATATATTAGTTAGATTAAAATTTAGATTAATATTATTAGATAAAGGATATAATATAGATATTGATATAAACATAATATAAATGCATAATTATTATTTCCACACAAATTAACTTTTTATGTTCTCTCTGAAAGATCTAGAAGGAATCTAGAAAAAATTAAATGTAAATTATTTTCTGCATAATATTACATTTCTTAAGCGAATATTGATCATGTCTCGATAGTTTAATTTTTTGGGCCTTTAATTTACTACTCTGTGGAGTTATAGCATAATAAATATGATTTGATAGGAGTATTATAATTTTATGAATATGGTTTCATTGGTCTTATTGATTTTTTTTCTTTTTCAGCCGTAGAATTAGTTCATAGTGATTACAGACTTCATCAGCAAATATTTCTTTCCATCTTAGCCGCTATGGGCGGAGTATCGTTTTCGATTGCAGCTTATTTTGTACCGTACTGGAGACAGTTTTTACTGGTGATTTATGCACCATCTTTGCTCTTCATTTTATATTATTTTTGTATGGACGAGAGTGTGCGATGGTTATTAAGCCCCGGTTGTAGCCAGAGCAACTTAACTTAGTGATCGACTCAAATGCCGACCACTGATTAGGCCACGACCTCCTCAGACTCCTAACTGGAGTGGTGTCAAGGACATTTTAGGCAAACCTAAAAGTATTCCTGGAATTCTTTAAAAAAAAGTATAAAGAGTCTAGTCAGGCTTGTCTTATAAGAATAGTTGTTATATTCGATTTGAGATTTTTTTTTTACCTGCTAAAAAATTTGATGGAAACAAACATGTGTAACATTTTTATTATTTATTGCATGAATATGGAATTCAAACAAGTTGCATTAAATTTAAATATTGTAAATAAAAAGTCTTAAATATTGTAGAGAGGATTTTATTTTACGCTTAATATTTTATGACTTCGAAAATATTATAATAATTATTATTGTCTTGGTTTTCTACTTAATCTAGACAAGTGAAAATAATACTCCTACACGCTTAATTTATTTACTTCTACAATGTTCTTAAATATAAATTAAATTCTTAACTTTCCTTTTGTTTACGATTTCGTAGAAATAAAAATAATTTTAGAGTAGAATTTTTATTTTTCTTATTTGTAAGTAGTCTCTCTCTACCTCTCCTTTTTATTTGTTTACGTTCCAGATGCCTCGTGTATATAATAAATAAGTAAATAAATATATGACACACGGGCGTCTGTTCCTAAGGTAGACAACTTAATGCCTATGTTATAGGTAACAGCCGCCTGTTATTCACAAATATATAAATAAATATAGATAATACGAGCGGAAGTCAGGGTCACTGCCCACTGCGTAAACGGGCCAGTCATGTATGTATGTATGACGTTACATAGATGAAAAAGATGAGACACTACAGTAGTAAATCCAGGCCCGTGCTATATGTAACGAGTTTGCTGACTCTTGAAGATAACTACGGCCTAGATAAATTCACTGAAGGTCCAGTAACTGTACATTATTTAGAAGGAAATCATTATAATGTAGTTGAGAACAAGGAATGTGCCAGCATTATTAATAATGCACTGTCTAAACTAGAACCCAGTAAAACAGATGCAGTACCGGAAAAAATAGATATTACTTACAAATGTAAATGATATGTTAATAAAAGGATAATCTAGAATCGAATAACCTATTTTTATGTAATTCATTTTATTAATGTTATGTAGTTTTGTTTGCAATGGATGTACAATTTTATAATAGAACGATTGATAAATTAATAAAGATTGTGGACATTGTATGTAATATAAATAATGTGGTGGTGGTGCAAAAATATTACAAGTTGGTAAGATATTGTGTACGTCATTAAACTAAAGGATAAGGAGAAATTAAGGAAAACGTAGTCATATTAAGCGTAATGAGAGTAAATGACAGTAATGTAAAATTTAATAAAAAGGATTAAAATTTAGCTTTATTTTATTTCTAAACCACGATTATTTGCGACATCTGCAATACATATTAATGTAATTCAAAAGGTAAACGGTTTCTCAATGCAAGATTTAAAGTGAAATGACTATAGAAAGATATTTTTCATTCTTATAGTACCTTTATTTTCAGTAATATAAATTTTAAATAATTTTAAGACGGAAAAGTTTAATTTGTTTGTGCAAATAAAAGCGATTAAACAGTAACAATAACAGAAGAAAAGGAAAAAATGTAGATTACAGTAACAAGCAGAAAATCTATCATAATATGATGCCGAGCTAGGTAGGCGGAGGAAGAGGTGGCGCGACGACTTGGACGCCTTTGCGGGAAAGGAGTGGATTGGTTTAGCTCTAGATAGAGGAGAGTACCCGTAATAGTAATAATTAAATTAACGCAATATGTTACCATCTTGTTTCATATTGATAGAGGTAAAATAATTTTATTTAAACTATATCTAGCTTGTTGAGAATGCTTCGTCGCTTGGCAGCGCCACCTTCAGACGGCGCTTTCCGTTTCCCGTCCACAGTGCTGCCAGACTCCTCGATGAGTATATCTTGTGTCGGTATTGCCATCAACAAGTTGTCGAAACTATTATTTTTATGGACGTCTTGAATATCATCTGAAGCCAAAATTACACGAAGTATAACTTATTTTCAACTTAACATAGAGCAACTTTTTCATTTATAGTTGTAATTTTTTTAATAATAAATTTTAGTTATAACTGTTAGGGACAAATGGCAGAATAAAGACAGCAGCAGGAGTAGTTTGGAGGAGGCTTTTACCGCAAAAGGTGGCCCTCATAATCAACATACACTAACATAGTTCTAAAAATTATACTAACTAAAACATACTGTAAGGGAAATAAATAAAGCTTTATGAATTAATTATTAACCATTTTCACCATTGCAACTTTATAAGAGAGCAATAAAAAAATATTAAAAGAAAACATATTTATTGAAATTAAATTTAACATTGTTTGAATTTTTATACAAAACAAATGAAAATGTTATGTAAAGGAGGAAAAAAAAGTTATTTCATTTAAGTTAATTGCAAACGATAGCTGAATGAAAATATTAAGTGACCGGTATTTTTTTTTTGACAGACCTCGATAGGCAATTTCATTTTATTCACAAATAAGGCTTTCTACCATCTCGTCTCATACCTAACTCTATGTGGACAATCATTCTACACTCGCCATACTACCCTACCATAAGTCCTCCGTGAGAAACATCAAATAATAAGTAGAACATCGCTATATGTGTCTTCATAGAGTAAAGGCTGAAGAAGTACTGAATTCAGTAATATGCTCGGTTCAAACTTCAATCCTGTTATTTTATTAAGTATTATCATTCATTAGCGCGCTGACCTCTGACGAGAGCGCGCGTGTTACTTAATTGATAGTTTTTTCTTAAATTACCTTCATTTAGTAAAAAGTGTATGTCAATTAGCGATGTGAGCGTAGGATGTGAGAAACAAGTTATAATGTCTGATAGCGAGTAGGAAGAGGCAAGAAGTGTGATATTGAATACAAGGCAGCTCTGCCGTGAAAAAAGTTTGTCAAGTAGAAGTGCGAGACCTACATGTGAACAAACTAACTCAACGAATTGTGAGCAACAAGTTGAAATGATGGATGAGAATAGTGTGGAAAATAAGAAACCAATGGGGCCAGAGAAAAGAAAACTACCGGAGGGCGCAATAATACAGGAGGATGATGAAAGAGAACCATTTACTACTGTAGAAAGACCAAAAAGAATAAAACAGAGAGGCATAACTATAAAATTGGTGATGCACATAGATCAAGAAATAATAGTGACTCAGAAAAAATATATGAAGTAAGTATTACATCTAATGCAATATTACCAAAACAAATAGCGCTTGCTAAACTATTGAGATCTGAAAATATAACCAACATTTTGAGAATTAAGTATAGAAGTCCGTACAAGATACTGATAGGTTTTGGATGTAAACAACATACAGAAAAGCTTATTCAAAATAAAAAATTGAATGAGTTAGGATATAAAATGCAGTTAGCAGATCAGTCTTGTATTTCTTATGGAATAGTAAAGCAGATTGATTTGGAGGAAGAAGAAACGGAATTGCTGGAGTCATTTAAATGTGAAGTAGAAATTTTGTCTGTAAAAAGGATGAGCAATTCCCATAGGCTATAATATAAACCTTTGAAAAACTTCTGGGTATATTAATATTCTAACGGTCCTGGATACATGTACTAGCCTCTGAGTAATCATAAGAGTGTTGCCATCTTTTTTCCCTGTCCCTAAAAAATACTGGCAACCCTATCAGCACTCAGCAGGAACACAACACTATGCTACATGCAACACTTTTTTTATGCACTGGATGTATGAGTAAGAAATCTTGATAGAGGGATTTTCCAAAACCCTCAATCGTAGATAACATTATTACAATCTGAAGGATTGATTATACGTTATTTAATTCAAAATGTATAGGTAGGTACATACTTGATGACATAAAGGGGAAAATGATTTACTGATAGAAGTTTTATAAGTAGGTACGAAAAATACTTTTAATTTTATTTTATCGTAGCCATGCTAATTACGAGTTCTTCCGTCTTCTGTCGTCTTCTTGTCAAATATCAGGTCATCGAGTATCGCAACGTCTCACCAATCAACCTGTATGTAGATCACGAAAAATCCAAAACGCAAAACGCAATTGTCATAATATATAGTTTTATTCCCTTTTTGAAAGCGATGTCCCACATTTATCAATGTATAAGAACGCCATCAAAATATTCTTTACAAAAATTCGACTTATCTTATCGCGTATTAAGTTTCACTTGTCACTTATCGAGTGTATTTCTACTGTATGTCCTTGGTATTCGTTATATTATTTTTATATTCGTTCTATTTTTCATTATAATTATTTTACGTGCTATTTAAGAACAAAAACGTTCTCAATTATAGAAGTATTGAGAATAAACATACTTTGTCTTTCAACTAGCTGTTTGTTATATGGAAAAATGTCTGACCAAGTTGTCCAAAAAGGCACGGTGGAAATCTTTAGCGCTAAATATCTCAACGTTATGTAATGCAACTTAATAAAAAAATTATCCAACTGACCGACCGGACCCGACGCGCAAAAATACGTTTTTTACGACATCACGTTACAAGTCATTGATATTCTCGGCTTTAATCTTCTATAGTCTATATGTATTATGTATAAAAATCTTCTTGAATGAGTCTGTTTATTGGTAAAAAACCGTATTAAAATCCGTTTTGGAAAAGACGCGCGTACAATAGTGGGAAAAGACTTCATTTTATACTGTGTAATATGTACAGACTATAACGTTTATAAGTACTTATAAAAAGGTCTATTTGTTAAACAATTCTGATTTTAACTTGATTGTGAATATTATGAAAGTAAAAGGATTTAATTTTTCTTTTAGATAACGACAGAACGGTATATGGCCACATCGGCCGCAGCCTCTATTCTGTCTACACTTTAGAGGAAATAGAGGGTGGAGTGCTTGTCCAGATTGGTTCAGCGACTCTTACCGTACAAACGGTACGCGACCTAGAGGCAAACGCAAGGGGTATTAAAATTAAGTGGGATACTCGTGACCCCCTACGATTTGAAGATTGTTTTGACTTTGGTGAGTAAGGTATTAAAATGATATTAAATTGTAGAGGGCGTTTAATGCAGCAATTAATTAATATATTTAATATATTATATTTATTTAGCTTAATTAGCCGTTCAATCAAATGAACTTTTAGTAAACAGCGCCGTTCAGCTAGCGGCCTGAATGAATTCAGCCGTCATTGCAACTAATTCTTTTTTTATTATTATACAAAAAGGTTTTTTGGATTTAAACAAAAAAAAAATAACCACGAAGATTAAGACTTATCTGTTATAGTAGAAGTACATGGACAAATCGATCTTAACGAGTGTCTATGTATTTCTGTTGTTTTGATTATTCTTTTGTTTAAATCAAAAATCCCGTCTGTATAATAAACTCAATACACTTCAAAGGCTTAATTGAAATGGCTGAATTAATTCAGGCCGCTAGTTAAACGTAAAGATGCTAGGTTGTTAATTGAACGACTGATTAAGTTGGTTGGCTGCGACATACTCGTATATGTTTACAGCTTATAAGAAAATTACTCTACTCATATAGTAATAGACTGCAAAAGCGTTCTCAACTTCTACACAAGTCATAGTCACAACGAACAGTTGTACAGTAGCTAGGGCTAGCCCTATCATAGGGCGAACGGAGGGGCCGCTCCAGGCGCCAAATCCCAAGCGGTGCCTCAGCTAGGGGCGACTCTTAATATGCGACTATTTTCAATATATTTTATAATATAAATATAAACAAGGCAAGTAAGGGGGGCGCCATTATTGCATCTCGTCCGTCCTAAACTTTCCCTCGGGACGGCACTGACTAGCATAACTGTTAACAAAATATTAAAGAAAACAAGCCTATCTTTTATTTCATTCAACATAAGTCTTCTTATTGATACAGGCACAAAGCACTGGTACGGAGGACCGACCCAAGTAGATCAAGTGTATCCAATAGAAAATGCTCGTTTGAACTACAGCGCTTACGTCTCAAAACAGCAAGACAACGGCGCAATAGTTGAAAGATACTGGCTGAACTCCGCCGGGGAATATATCTACGTTCATCAACAAGTACCATTATTCGTAGACTATCACCAAATACAACCTAATCATATTTGCTTTGGAGCGCAAATAGCTGCACCCTATTCTACTAGGCGAGATCATACTGAGCTCTCCTATGATATTTGGTTCTTGTCCGATGTTAAGAAGGCCCACCAACACGCTGTTGCCAATTATTTAGGCAAGCCGACCGGGCTACCTGATTTTAGAAAGGTTCAGCATCCAATCTGGTCAACTTGGGCTCACTACTCACAAGATATTAGCGGACAAAAAATAATAGATTTTGCCCAGGAAATTCGAGCACATGGTTTCAATGATTCCCAGTTAGAAATTGATGATCTTTGGGAAACTTGTTACGGGAATTTAGAAGTGGACGGTATTAAATTTCCCAACTTCACCCATTTGATTGAGGAGGTTAAAGCTTTAGGGTTCCGTGTGACAATTTGGGTTCATCCATTCATTAATAGCAATTGTGATGATATATATTCAGAAGCACTAAATAAAGGGTAAGTTGAATATTTTCAGAAGCTTGCTCAAAATATATAAGTACCTGATAAATAAACATTCATATTCCCAACTTAATACCTTATTAATAAAGTTAATATTGATCTTATTTAACAATAACTTGATTACAAACGATAAAAGCGGACCCGAAAAGTTATAATGTACCAAAATTACACTTGTTTGTTTAACATTGCAATTTTTGACAATTAATATTTTTACCGTCGTCAGGACTATGCTTTGACACAATTTTATAGTAAATTGTATAAATGTGTTTGTAAATCTTTTGGCATTAGTGTGCGTGAGGTTTTATTTTAATAATCCAATGTATATTTTGTATAATAATATGTGCATTCACACACCTACCTGTGTATAAACTGTAATTTTGTCAAAATTTATACTCCTCCGAAAGCGCAATTTTCGGAAAATGGTGCGGAAAGTTTTCGCTTCACGTATAATAAATAAAAAACAAGGAAAGACTGGTTTCATACAAAGAAGAATAACTCTTTTGTATAAGTTAGTCACTTCGTACTGCTTTTTCATTATAGATACCTAGTGCTGGATGAGGCTGGCACAGCAGCTGCTAATTGGTGGAATCATAATGACTCTGTCCCCGGTCTGGTAGATTTTACCAATTCTATCGCGAAAGAGTGGTGGTACGGCCGCGTTAAGAATCTCATCGAAACTTATGGCATTGATAGTATCAAATTCGATGCTGGAGAAAGCAGTTTTTCGCCTCAGGTTTGATGAACCTTTATCCCATTTCATGAAGAACTGTGTTAGTACTTCTCTATTATCTTTTTTAATTCAGTACTAACATTTTCAAATATATTTTTGAGAATTTAACATTTAATTATAATTATTGCAATGTATACTAAGGAAAGTAATACTAAAAAAGACAAGTGGATCTATACGTAATTGTAAAAAGAAATTATGGTCATTATGCAGTTTGGTTTCTTTTCCCAAAAATGTATATTTTGTTTCTCTCGAAGTTTTTATTTGCTCTTTAATGAGTGAAAGTCCGTCGGGAGAGGCTGACATTCCACGAAAAAAAATGTCAGGCTCCCCCAACTAAATGTCTCTCATTTGAGCGCAATCAACAACTACGAGAAAAAAATATGTAAGCATTTTTAGTAACCAAACGGCATAATTACCGAAATCATCCTCTCTTTTCTAGTTTAACTCCTGTTTAATATTCAGCTTCACGACAAAATACAGAAGTTGTAGTTCGGTCAGCACCTATGTAGAAACAAATTGAAATGTCTACATAAACCTAATTAGGGATTTAGTAATCGTATAGACATTGCTGAAATTCAGTGACTACAATTTTCTAAAGGATTTTAGTAACAACTTAAACTATACCTTAATAACGTTGTTCTAGATCCCAGTGCAAGATGGCGATATAGACTTACACCCTCATAACATCGTTGATGCTTACGTGAGGACATGCGCTCGTTTCGGAGATATGATAGAAGTGCGAACTGGGTTTAGGTATGAACGAAAACAATAGTTAGTTTATATTTTATGTCCCTCTAAATTTTCAGAGTTTTTAAATCAGAGGCTTTAAAATCGAATAAATTTTAACTCCTATGAAGACTAATATAAAAGTTTTATGAAATTTTATTACATTTATTCAATAATAAACGTTACACTACATAATTTAAATTGTGTAGTGTAGTAACATTTTTTATTGAAGAAATACCGTTAACTTGATATGCAAGAATATATCAGCATCTGCTAATATATTTATGGTGAACATGACATTCTGAGTTAATATTTACGTATTTATTTCAAGGTTATTATGAAAATATCGTATTGATAATGACACGCTGATGCAGTTTTGGCAAACTAAAATATCCGATTAATTAATTACATTCGCCTGCGTAAACGATCTATTTACCTTGACACGGATAAGTATTTTGAAGATTGGAATTTACAAAGATATTTTGCTGTAATTTTGTTACCAAAATACTTTGCAAAGAATGAAAGGCTTGAAGTCATAAGAAAGTGATGTGCTAATCTGGACTACGCTTTCATTTATGAATCTAAATTAATTAGAAATGATATTATATGAAAAATCTCTACAATTTTTTGAAATCGATACAGCCTCTTATAAATTTAGCGACATACAGTTAAAAAAAATCTATATATGTATATACAAGCGAACGGTCGTCTATCACAAATTTTCGAAAGTCGCGGGACGTACAAAAAAGAAATTTGGCAATAATTTAACTTTTATATTCTTATAAAAGAAAAAAGTCATAAAATTGCATAGAAAATTAAAACATTTAAGAATACTTAACCATCACATTAAATTATTTCTAATGTAACCTTATGGCGTTTGACATAACATTGACAGAATGTGTGCTGCAATTATCGGGAATAATATAGATTAAGAGAATGTAGTAAACAGTAGGTAAGTTGAGGAGAAGTAGTAAGGTGAGGAGATCGTGGCCTAATCGGTGGTCGGCATTTGAGCCGATCGCTAAGTTAAGTTGCTCTGGCTGCGACCGGGTGATAGATTGGTGGCCCATTCTAGTACTGGTTTATATTTGATATCCGACCTCCTCCATGTTTCGGAAGGCACGTAAAGCAGTGGGAGACAGTAGTTTAATATATCAAAGATGTAACTACATTTTATGTAGTCACTGAGTGCACTCAAAGAGTAACGAAGCGAGCGTGTGCAGATTTTATTTAAAGATTTTATTAAGTATTATATTTAAAGATGCCGTCAGATCATAAATAGATACTTGCTTAAGTTTTGAACGTTTGAGTGGGCATCCCGTAAATATCTGTAATTCTAAATACTTACTACAGTTAAGTTGTTTCTTTACCTTTTTATAGGTCAACTGAATGCTTTTAAAAAGGAACCTGGTGAGCGCATGTCATACTTATTTTAATGATTTTAATAAGTATTATATTTTCACTCTATAAGATTTTCACTCAAATCATATATTCTCAATAATAAAGTAAACAAGAGCAAATTTTTAAATTTTATTTACACATTTTAAACAGTTTGACACAAAATATCTAATTTATAAATAATTAGTAAGTAGATTGTTATTTAATACATTATAGAAGTAATAGCCTATACTAGAATAAACCACTATTCGTCGTAAGGCAAAATCTTATTACGACTTAATTCTATTTAATTCGATTACGCTGTAACATTTTCATCCTGCGTCTCAAATCAATTCAATTAAAAAAAAAATAGAACGCTGAACTTTAATCGTTACAAAACACATTCGCGGTGATAGCCTCCAGACAGTTATAACACAATTCAAGGTCACAACCAGTGAATGAAACCTATATAAAAAGTTTAAACGTGAACGCGAGTATATAGGGCAGCGAGCAGCGTGTACCAGTATACATAAATATTAGCATAAAGGTCTCGTCAGAAGAGAACGGTTATTTTAGACTAAGAGGTGCGGAAGGTTTTTGTCCTTAAGAGCAGTATAATTCTCCGGTTTGAATAGTCTTTGTATCTTATCTTCTTATTTTCTAATTCATCTTTTTGATAGATTAATACATACAACGTTAAAGGAAACTTAAATACCTTATTTAATGCGAAAAAGTATGCACTACACCGTGTAATTACTTAATTAATTCTCTATCTAATTACACGTTTCATTTACGTCTTCCCTGTAACACTTATTGGCTGGCTAAAGCAATAGATTATCTTTGGCGGCCATGCTTGAAGGATTTTACAAAATAAGGGATCGAATCTATGGTAATTGAATGGTGTTAATTGAATAGAATAAGGAAATTCAATTAGAATTATAATTGGTAAGTTAAGTAGATTATGAAATATGAAAATGTGAATAAAATTTAAGATTTTGTCTATGATCTATAAATTACTGCCATTTATACTTGTCTGAACAATACTTTTATGACACAAATCTATGGTAAAGCAAATAAAATTACTCAAGAAATTATTGTTTACTTAAACTCATTAAATATTTTCCTATACTTAATAATACTTTCTATGTTGTAATTAAAAATTGATATGAATCAGAATTATATTAGAGGTTGATAATTTAATTAGAAGTTTGTTTTAATTAACGGAGCAATGTTCTCCTTAAAATTAATCGAAAGAGTGCGGGCTGTTTGACCGACTTACAAAAAGTACTTCCTTAATCTGGCCCTAAAGAAAAATTCTTTCTTAGCGGACGTCTACTACCTATAAATTAGCCCCTGCCAAATTTTTCCTTTGTGTTAGGCGACCATTCGCTTTTATATATATAGATTAGATGTTTATTTTAATAAACAAAGTCATGATCTTCATAAAACTAAAGGAATAAGTGCGGTCCGTTTGACCGACATACATACAGAATTTACAACAGCTATTATGTTGTATATTTCACCAATGAAAATGAAATAATATATTAATATTGCGTATATTAAAAAATATTAGCATTCGCACACCCTCCTTTATATAAACTCTAATTGTGCCATATTTCATACTCCTCCATCTGCGCAATTTTTCTAACATTGTACCAAAAGTTTGAAAAAAAAAACGATAAATATAAAGCTATTTTAGTTTTAGCAATAAAAAAAAATACTGATCTGTATATATTTTATATTAGTATCACTAACAAAGTGTGGTAATTTAATAGATAAGAACATTTTTTGTTGAGAACATTTCGTAAGCGACTAGACTGTAAACGACGTTGATCGGCTTGGTTTGCGGGGAGCGGGGTGTGGCGTTATGTTGCATCTCTCTCTACCAAATCGCAATTCATGTAGCTGTCTCTTTCAGGTTTGCGTTCGGTAGTTTCCGTCGCAGTTTTGTTCACAGTGAATATTTTTTTGTTGTGAATAGACGTATCGTTTGTGTAGTTAAAAAGGTAGGTAATTTTAAATCCTGTACCTTATTTTAATTGTGCTTAATTAAAGCCTCGATAGCTCAATGTTTCCTTGCTGAATACATACCTTGGAAGTGTATTTGTTATTCTAAAAGTTGCTTGTAAAATGTAAAAGAAAATAGCAAATACATAGTTGGACCTTCGGATAAATGTTGCCTATTTATTGCTGTTAAAGATAATTCCATCTTAAATACTTTGCATTTTTAACTACAATTTCAATTAATTGTAACTACTATATTGATGATTTCTTGTAAATTTTGGGAAATGTTTTTTAGCCTATTTCGATATATCTTATATTAAACATAATATTCGACAAGTCCTCGTGATTAACATGGTTCACTATTATTTCTTTATAGTCCAAAAACTTCAGGTGCTATGGACTCACAGCCAAGTACGAGTGGAAAACACCAAAATTTTCTTGAAGCTGTGAAAAAAAATCAACCCTCTAAGTTTAGGCAACCAGAAAATATGGCCCTTTCTTCACATTTTCCATACATTTTCAAAGGAAACCAAAACCCATAGGGTACTTGTTGACTTAGAATCATGAATTTTGGCAAGAAGCTATATCTTGAAGAACAAGTATATGTAAAAACTGTAAATTTATAGTTACGTCACAAAAAAATTGCGGTGACTTTCTTAAATTAAATGAAATCTTATTAAAAGTATATCTTGAAGTAAAAGCATAGAAAAAATTCTAAAAACCATAAAGTAGTTCTTTGAAGCCTTATAGCGCGTTGTTCAAAGTTCTCCAAAACGTTTATAATTATTCGTCAAAGAATTTCACAAAAAAAAATGCGGTTACTTTGTCTCGTTATTATTCTTTGTAATAATAAAAACTTCTATTAAATCTTATAGCGCATTCTTCAAAATTCACGAAAACGGTTATAAATTCTACACCAAAGAATTTTCATTAAAAAAAATGCGGTGACTTTGTCTCGTGATTATTCTTTCTTCGTAATAATAAAAACTTCTTTTAAGCCTTATAGCACGTTTTTCAAAGTTCACCAAAACGGTTATAAATTATTCGTCAGAGAATTTTCATGTATTCTTGAAACACAAACAAGTGTAAAGTGGTGTAAGCAATATATTTTATCGCTGTATTGTTGCATCTCGGACTTGTTGCGAACAGTGCCTCGTAAGGCGTTGAGAAACCGCCTCGAAATTTGCTTCACCTATTCGCAACTCACTTTGGGCAACTTTGAAAGGGCATATCGGACGCTCTCGGACCACCTGGCGATGTATACAGTCGCAAAGATACATACAAAATACGTGTAAAAATTCGATATACAATATCTGCGTAGAATTAGGTGAAAAATTATAGCGTGATGACGTAGTATAACCTATAGCCTTCCTCGATAAATGGGCTATCTAACACTGAAAGAATTTTTTAAATCAGACCAGTAGTTTATGAGATGCGGGCGTTCAAACAAACAAATGAACAAACTTATCAGCTCTCTAAATTACGTATAGACGTAGTATAACCTATAGCCTTCCTCGATAAATGGGCTATCTAACACTGAAAGAATTTTTTAAATCAGACCAGTAGTTTATGAGATGCGGGCGTTCAAACAAACAAATGAACAAACTTATCAGCTCTCTAAATTACGTATAAAATAAAAGATAATAGTAGACATTCTCATGTGTTGCTTCTTATCACATTTTCAATATTACTCAGTCATATGAGACCAAAGTAACAATACATTCAATTCAAATAAAAGCTTTTGGTGGATTCCCGTTCCCTTTAAAATGTTACCCCAGTTCAGTTGACGCGGACTTATTTGAAAGGAGGGATGATTAAGCAAATATCATGCCTCCGCAATTCTATTCTGGCACAGCACATATTGGTATCTCTTCTTTCTTTTGAATTTCAAATTAAATTCAGTAATATTCTTGTTAGGGTATTTTTAGAAGAGCTATAAAAGCCTACGACGTCTGTTGTGGGCCTTATTTATAAAGGTTTTAACATCTTTAGATTTCCTAACAAAGATTGAAGGCACTAATTATTAGAATATCTTGCTATTTGAACGAGTAACTGTCAACAAGAGATCGCAAAATACAGCATACTAGAAAAAACTAGCAAATCATACACATGAGCTCGCGTCTAAACTAAGAGGAGATGGAAGTATGCGATACAGGCGACTAAAAAGACAGTGTCCCAGTTTTACGAGACAGATTCAACGGAAAAGCAAACTCATTAGTGTGATGCTTATACAGGTTGTTCAATAAAATATTTTTTAAGTAAGGTTTTGTAGTTATTTCGATTAAGCTGTTCTTTTATTATAATCGTAAATTCATTTGTTTAAAATTACATTTTAAACACACATGTAATTGTTAATCAATGGTAAAAGAGACCTTACCATCTATCGATTATCAAAATATTTCTTTTAAAGCAATATAAAATAACATGTTGTAGGTTTATGTCTGCCGTAACATTACCTCTTTTTAATCATGGGTGACATAAAAGGCGCAAAAGCGACTTTTATATTGCATTAGTAGGCAATGGTATAAATTTAGCTAGAATTTTAAATAATAGATTTTAATCTATTGTGGATATCACTCTGCTAAATATTATGAATACCTGCATATAATATTATCTTCCCACTTGCCTCACCCACAAATGGTGTATTGCGACTGTCTTTAGGGATACCTATAATTCATTACCGTCCC
Source organism: Charaxes varanes (assembly GCA_024363005.1). NCBI lineage: Eukaryota > Metazoa > Arthropoda > Insecta > Lepidoptera > Nymphalidae > Charaxes > Charaxes varanes. Next base: position 8,581,591 of record JANCMC010007202.1, on the reverse strand, counting down.
TCTATTGATTAAAAAGGAGACGATATAAAAATACTAAACCGTTACTTTTGCGCCCTTGGGATCTAAATGGTTATTAATGTAGATATAAGGTTACCAATTGATCTTTTAGTTCTGTACGATGGACTTATCTCACTATCATCATTGTCATCTTCATTATAAACGTGAACTTTTGGATCTTCATTCGGAGAGCTATTATGGACTTCGTTTATAATCGTATCGGGAATTTCCGAAATCTCAGGTGTATCTAAAATAATTTACAAAAAAAAATTATTATATAATAATTTCTAAATTGTACTTATTGTTAATTTATTTATCATATCTATTTGATACTTTTATATGAATCCCATATTATGATTGTTAACACATCCTTACACAGTATAAAATGAAGTCACTTCCCGACCTTTCAAGACCATTAACTTACATGTCTCAAGATCCCAAAAACTTAGCACCACTTACCCCAAGTATGTTTCTTCAAGATGTGGACGAAGAAGGGATACTGGATTTTGATACTATTAAGTCTTGTGATTTTCGTAAAAGATTAAGTTATCGTCAGAAATTAAAGCAAGATCTCTTGAAAAAATTTCGTTCAGAGTATTTGAGTCAATTGAAGCTTCTCCCCTGAGCTGGGAAGTCTAAGGAGATCAAGATTGAAGAAGTTGTACTAGTCAGTAGTGATGACAAAAAGAGGTTGGATTGGCCAAATGCTAGAGTATCGGAAGTTATGCCCAGGTAAAGATGGAAACATCAGAGTGGTCCGTTTAATGACTGCTAGTGGTGAAATCATCCGACCCATCCAAAGAATATATCCATTAGAATTGCACCTGGAGTCTACAGAGCTAGAAGACTCAACAGAGGTGCTACTTTATCATTTGTAAATTTGTATATTGTAAATATTTCAAAATTTTTTAGTTTTGTTTGTATTGTAAATTAACTTCCTTTTCAATTTGTTAATTTAGGTGGGAGGATGTTGTGTTTTGTGTAAATTGTATGATATAGGTGGCAGTGTTTCATTCCTCTTTGGATAGTTATATTTTTTGTAACAGATGTTGGAAGTTTATTGAAGCTATTGTAGTGTACATATATTTCATAGCTCTTGTTTAATCGTGTTAATGTGTTACTGTATTTAGTTATGTTTTTTTCATTATAATACTAATAAACACATCATTAGAATTTCTTCCTGGAAATTGTGTTTTATTTTATGAATTTCCATGACACTTTGTTAATGTTCTGTTGTTATATATATGGAACTCTAGCTATAATTCTTAGATAGACTTAAACCTTCACTTAGTAGTCGGCATTTGAGTCGATCACTAAGTTAAGTTGCTCTGGCTACAACCGGGTGATAGATGGGTGACCCATTCTAGCACTGGCCCCCATCCCGGCTAGGTGATAGATTTTAGCACTGGTTCTTAATATCCCACCCCCTCACTAATGTAGTGAATGATAATATTCGTGACATTGTAGGGATTGTGGGAGGTTCCGGGTATGACGTCAGGCGACAATCGGTCATCTTAACTCAACCCAATGCCACGTCCTCCGCAATTTAAGCGGACCCTGGTACTAGAACGGGATAACGCTTAACGCTAAGAAGAGGTATATTAAAATACACATTGATTGAAGTAAATGCCTCACTGAGGTATGCTTCTTGAATACGATACAAAAAACAACCTTCAACGTACACATCGACATTTCATATCCAATTATTTGTCTCCAGCCTGTTTGTGACAGTTAATTTATCCAGAATATATGTAGGTCGAATAAAGGTCTCGATCTGAAAGGATACATTGATGTCTAACAATGCCTTTGGCAGTCCAGATCTAATAAAATACAGAATAATAGACTGCAAATTAGGGAGCGACTAAACGAAAATTTAGACCAAATATATTAATGACTAGCTGTTTCTAGCGTCGTTTCTCAGATCGGGCCATATAAAATCCGTCGTCAGCGGATGCCTACTAACTATAAACTATATACTTGCCAAATATCATATTTGTACCTCCCGCGGTTTTTGAGACTATATATATATAATTACCTCAACAGAAAAAGAATACATTAGAATCCGTAATATGCTTAGTACAAAACTGGATCCCTTATCGTCGGGCCCTACAATATATTCCATATTTAGCAATAAGAGTTCAAAAATTGGAAACAGTCAGCAATGTAGTTTATAGAAGCTTGGCCACGTGACTTCCTTTGGAAAAAAAACGTCCGTGTGTCATATAACCCTATGCATTTATTTATTATTTATACATTTGTTCCTGTTTTACGTGAAAAAGGGAAATATTTAATAAACCAGAATTTCCACTACCTGTCCGATATGATCGCTTACTATTTACGATCATTTTTATCAAAGTCCGTGTATACGTTTAGTGTAACCACAAACATTAATCTTTACATAATATAAAAAGTCGCTTCCCATTCTTCTTCTTACTAGCGTTATCCAGGGTCCGCTTAAATTGCAGAGGATTTGGCTGTGGGGCGAATTAAGATGACCGACTGCCGCCAGACTTCATCCCCGGAAATCCCATAATCTCACGACTACTAGCACTCAGTGATATAAATCGGGACTCAAGAAAAGAGCATACTCATTTCCCAATGGCCGGTAACGCATCTATGAGCCCTCTGGTGTGGCAGTTGTCCTTTGGCGCCGCCAGTCACTCGAGTAAACCGCCTGCCCGTTTGCCCCTTGTTATAAAAAAAACCCATCGTTTTACGTGCGTTCCAAAATACGGTGCAGGTCAGATACTTTAAAAACCTGTATTAGAAGGGGTTACAAATCTATCACCCGGTCTCGGTAAGAACTGCTTAACCTTGCTCATCTCAAATACCACTTACTGATTAAAGCTACGAGCTCTTCCCATACCAATATGGTCTATCATAATAAAAATGGCCAAGAGCGTGAAAAGACACGCTTATTATAAAGAAGGATTCCGTATCTGATACGCTATTAACGTATTTGTTAAATAACTTCAAAAGTTGGTGTCCGATTTCCTTCAAAATAATTTTCCTAGTGAGTTTTTAGCATGTTCTATCAACATGGAAATTTTCAAGTCTCTACGTCTAATAGTTTGGATGACTCAGATGACCTTGTTGCCCTTTGTTATAAAGGGTGTAAAATATACTTTGGGTCAAATTGTAAAATATACTTAGGATCTAAGTGTGAATTCACTTTCGGTCAAGGTGTAAAATATACTTGAAGTCAAACTGTAAAATATACTTTGGGTCAATGTGTAAAATATGTTTTGGGTCAAGATGTAAGTATGGTTTGGGGCAAGTTGTAAAATATTTTTTTATACAGAATAGGGTATGGGCTTCATAAATTTATCTTCACAGAGGTGGAGGTACCAGCGGTGTCGATACCTGGTCTAAACGGGGACAGCATCGGTCATCTCGCCAAAGATGATCTATTGGAAGAAAGTGACTCGTCCAGCTCTCATAATAAGAGTTCACAGGTTAGTAGAGGGAATCGTAGCTTAATCAGAATATCGCTAGGGCCTCTCTAAGCCTACAACTTCAAAAGATATAGTAATTTATGTAGCATTTCTCATATTAGTGCAATCGCAAAGGGAATCGAAACCTATGGGGTACTTCCCTGTTGCCCTAGAATCATGAAATTTGGCAAGAAGCTATATCTTGAAGTAAAAGTGTAGGAAACATTGTGAAAACCCAAAATTTTGGAAAGAAAAATGCAGATTCTCTGTCAAATTAAAGAAATCTTATGAAAGGTATCATCCTTAGTATAACCTGGTAATGTATGATGGTACGGAACCTTTAGTGCGTCTATCTGACCACCACCGCACTCATCGCACCAGCCTTGTTTATTTCCACTTTTTATGACAATTTTCCAATATTTTCAAAATTTCCTTCGAGGGCACTGCGTGCCCCCACGTGCACCCGCGAGCCCCCCAAGAAACAGCTATTACTATTTCAATATAACTACGTCATTATTATCTCTATTTCAGGATGTAAAAGCAGAAGTCGACTCCGAAGAAGATACGTAAGTTAACCTTTCTGTTTTTGTATTAATTATTCATTAGCGGACCCGGCAGACGTTGTCCTGCCCGAACGTTGTGTCATCCCAGATGTTATCTCCGTTCTCGCCAGAAACAGTTACCAGCTTCGGTTGTACGAACTGATACGACTTAGGGACCTTCAAGAAAAGAGTATACTCAGTCCTCAAAGGGCGGCAACGCATCCGCGAGTCCTCTGGTGTTGCAGGAGTCCACGGGCGTCGGTAGTCACTTATGTGAATGCCGCCTGCTTGTTTGGCCCTTGTTATATAAAAAAAAGCAAGAAGATAAGGGTCATATGTATTTCTAATTAAGAAACTTAAGCTAAAGAAATCTAGGATCGTTTAAATGATATTCATAATTCATTTACTCACAGGTCATAGCTTAAAAATTTTATGTCTTGTTTACTTTTGTGCAACATAATCTAAAGTTTTGAAATTGGTGGGATTTTGTTTAACAAAAGTGCAAATTTTTTTTTAAAGAATATTAGGAATACTTTTTAAGTACGTCTAACATTCCCTTTTCCCCTCCTACTAAGCTTAAATTAAAAGCTTGTATTAGCAGTGGGTGCGACAATACCCCAACGGCGGTGGGGTTTGAACCGGGTACCTTGCGGATTTGAGTCCATAGCTTATACCGTTGAGCTATTGAGGCTCTAGAATTCTAGATTCTAGCTCTAGATTAGTTCTGTGGTATCTCCCAGGGTGAAGTCCAAGCGTCGCAAGGGCCATGCGACGATATCTTCAGACTCCGAGGCCGGGGGCTCTCGCAAGAAGGAGCCCGGCGTCAAGTTCAGCGACTTCGAGGACTCCGAAGACGAGAGCTCGGAGGCTGGGAAGAGGTCCAAGCGGAAGAAAAAGATCGTCGAAAGCGACGCGTCCGCCGGCTCATCGGAGGACACGGGGTGAGTGTCGACGCATATTTAAATTCAAATGATATTTTATTCAAGTGGACTTTTACAAGCTCTTTTGAATCGTCAAATATTTTAAATTGGAGATATATATACATATTGGAGTTTTCATATCGATACGTCCCTACATATACATATATACGATACCCATGACAAAAACACAAGTTAAGACACTTGTCCGTCTGCTTGTTTCGGGCAATCTCCGAAACGGTTTTTAACGGGACTTTCACTGGCCGATAGGTGATGTTAAAAGAAATAAACGTAAGCTGCTTTGGGCTAAATAATTAGGGTTCCGCACCAAACGTAAAAGCCCTCAAAATTTCACGCGGGCGGAGTCGCGGGTTTAAGTTAGTTAGCTATAAAATATCTACATAAATGTTGCATATATTACGTGTTCAGCAAGAAGAAACGGCGGCGTATAAAGAACATCGACGACAGCGAAGTCTCGGGCTCCGAGTCCGAAACCGAGGGCAGAAACAAACATGGCAGGAAAAATATTCGAAAGGTATTTAACCATTTATATATGTACTACGTGTAAGTAAATTAAATGTTCCTTTTTTTGGGGTTCCGTAGGGCCTATAGAGATCCCTTGCCGGCCCGAGGTAAATTTTACGATGGAACGAAATCCAATTATCCCTTGGCGTGTTTGTATTTTTCAATATAAAATATATGTAAAACGATATGTAGTGCATTTTATTTGTCACGTTTGTTAATTAATATAGATATGTATTTATATGTTATGTAAGAAGTATATGTTTTTATGGATGAGTGTGGCAATAATCTTACATACATTTAATACCTTTAAATAAATCAGATTAAATATATATAATCGCATGTTAAGAGCCGCCCCAAGCTGAGGCACCCCCTAGGACTCTGCTCCTGGAGCGGTCGCTCCGTTCGCCCTATAACGGGGTCTGTCCTGCTTGTCCGTCTGTCTGTCTGCCCGCAATGTCCCCCTAGAATTTCCAAATAGACCTTAAATATTCCAGTTTGCTAGGACATGATAAAATTTTGAGCGAAATCAAACAATAACTTTTGTAGTCAAGACAATACTCTTGAAAACTTTCATTTTAAATGCCTCGAGTTTTAAAAAAAAAGTTATTTTTGTCTGCCCGACCGAGTTTTAGTTAGTTTTGGCCAAATCGAAAAATTTGGTTGTCTGTAAAGTCAGTCTCGACTCAGGCGGAACGTGACAGTCATGGTTTTTCGTTCGTGCAGCCAGAGTTCATCGATTTATAAGATGTTATCACGTAAAAAAAAGTTTATTAGTGTCTTATAAGATTTTGAAGCGGAAAGTAGAGTTGTGTTTCACAAACAAATAAGAAATCTCTGAAGAAAGAAAAAGTTTGGGCCTAGTAAAAAAGAGTCACAGAAATTGTGTGTTTCACTCAAGCAATGTATACTTCAAATAGCTTTAATGTTTATTTTTTAATGTTACTAACTCTTTTTACATTT
>JANCMC010007202.1:8548379-8575116 GCA_024363005.1 Charaxes varanes | reverse complement strand
CATTATTTGTTAATTTTAGGTTATGAGTAAAAATCAATTGGAGGAAGCGACCAAAAAAGCTGCGCGAGAAGAGAAGGAAAGAATTGCTCGAATAGCCGAAAGACAAAAACTGGTAAGTCCGAGATGAATTTATTAGCTGCATGCTAATAAATTTAATTTTTTATTTTTTCTATAATTTGACTGGCACTTGAGCCCCTAGATGTGAGTTTGATGTTGGGTTACCTTTATAAGAATTAACGCTGACCTTTACTGTCCTTCTGTATAAATAATAAATATTACATAATTCAATCTACGTCTCTATACTCTCTTCTCGTTCTGTACATCTGTCAGCAATCTGCAACAAAAATTATTATAGATATTTGTATAGCTTACATAGGGTAGGGGTAGGAGCTAGAGGTATACCAGCAAAATCCCTATACCACCTATTAAAAGGCTTGTCAAGAACTGTCACAAGTTAATTGTTAGAAAAGCCTTCTAAAGCCGCACTAGTAGGATCATACTGGATTTGGCTAGGCAGGGGAGGGAAAACTGGCAGTGAAGGTGAGTGTTAGTGATCACTATGAAGAGCGCGCTCTTAAACCTAAACCTGGGTCTCAAGTCCCGGGCACTGCTATGGTTCCTTCCTCTGCAACCCGATGGACCCTGCACCCGCACGATGAATCCATGGAATGCTAAGCAATTCGTCTCTCTTTTAGTGGCAACTACCCTATTGAAATTAATATTAAAAACTGGTAATTTTGTTCATATTTCAGTACAATAACTTGGAATTCGACGAATCAGGCAAACCAGACGAAGTGGTCCTCGACAAGGTTGTTCTAGACTTCGATCCCGAAACTAAGGAGCCTCTGATAGAAGTCGATAAAGGACTGGTCAAGAAATTGAAACCCCATCAGGTAAGTTACAAACACCCTTGCCCAAAATCCTGGATACAAGGTCATCCATACATTGCGATACACGTTAAAGGTGTTACTGAAATGTGATGTTGTGTGACAAAGGGCCAGTGGGGTCAAAAGCTTTGTGATGTGACATGTCAAAATTTAAATTGTTTTGTATTTCACTATCATTCTGCATAAATTAAAAGAAAATGCTCTTTTCTTGATTGTGTGACAACGAAGTGAGGGGGAGGAAGGTTTATAAAATGTGGCAACTTGTGACAATGGTGAGGGGAGGAGTTGAGGAGTCACTAAATACTTGTGACTATAAATATAACTAAAAATGATAAATAATTACATACGTCCCTAAACAGTATTGTGGAAGCATATCGCACGCTTAGTCATAAACTGACCTAACCCGAAAAAGTTGATTTTTGGGAAATCGCCGACGATCTCTACAACCACACCACTAGCATCACCAAGTGACATTAATCGGGTCTCACTGTTTAACGTGCCTTCGGAAAAACGGATGAGGTCGCATATCAAATATAAACCAGTGTTAGAATGGGTCACCTGGTCGCAGCAAGAACTACTTAATCTAGCGATCGACTTAATGCCGACCACTGGTTAGGCCACGATCTTCTCTATATCCTCTTTTATATTCTATGTCATATGATAAGATACTCTTGCATAATGGGAACAATACACACATGAACCCATTCCTGGGCGTAGCAAAATAATTCAAAAGAAAAATACAAACATAACTATTGAGGTCAAAAAATTATCAATAAATAAACATAAATATATACAAGATTGTATGACACACGGACGTCCGTTCCTAGGTAGACAACTTAATGCCTGTGTTATAGGTAACAGACGTCTGTTGTACACAAATATTTTTTTTGTGACAATAAATAAATACATACATATAGATAATACACCCAGACTCCAGGTGGGAATCGAACCCACGACCCCGGAGCGGAATCCAATTGTAGGTAGACATTATTTGACCAAAACACAAACTTTAAATTTTACAATACAAGCTTAAATTCGAAAACGGTATTTTAGTGCTTCTGTCAAAAAGGTCACTTCTGGCAAATTGCAGTTATATATATGTCAGGATATTAAAATAAAAGTAATAAAAAAAACCTTAAAAACTAAGTTTACAAGATGAGTTATTAAAAGAGAGGTGAAAACATTCTACTTATATATAATTGTTTCCCTTAATTTTCTACATGTCTTTTCCATAAAACGCGACACTGGCATAAAGTTTTAAGAAGTAATTATTAAATGGCACATCAGTTAAAAGTTTAGAAATATTAGCGACCAAATCTGATATGCCCCTTGTAACATAAAAATAATAATAATAATTTTAATTTTAACAGGCATCGTGCAAATGCATACCCATGGAGAAACGTTGCGATGGTGAGGCGGAGTGCGTGAATGCTGAAGACGAAGCAGGCTGTACTCCATCGTGTGATGAACACGATAACCGCACCATATGCCATAGTACGAGTATTTGTATAGCAATAGACTGGCTCTGCGACGGTGACAACGACTGCGGAGACTTCTCCGACGAAACTCACTGTGGTAAGTTTTACATACTTTTTTCTAAATTGAAAAATGTTTTCCTCAAAAAGAGGTATTTTTTGATACGTGGAAAACCCATTGAATTCGCGTCATCGTCACTGTACTGTTTCCATGTGCTGTGTACATATGCACTGTGAATATATGTGTACAGTTTTGGTGAACAAACAGCATGAACTCACGGCATCGTCACCGGACACTTGTTTTTATGGATTTTTAGTTTTTCTTTGATCTCACGGTGATTAACTTTGACGTCACCGTTTATCGACACCTCTGACGATTCGTTTTCATTTAAAGAGGCAACAATTGCTGTATTTCAACCAACGAAAGATGAAACGTTTACAATTTCGAAATAATGATTATCATATTACTTAACATATACTGTTTGTATTGTTCATATTAACTGTTAAAATGTTGCGGGGGAATTAAATTAATTAATTTCTGCGTATTTGTTTTGTAACTACTAAACCGATTTTTTTAGTTTTTTGATTAGCAGTCTTTTACGACGTAAATCTATTATACAACACACGTAAAATAAACATAAATGTTGATATTTTATACGTTTTTGACGTGATAAAGTTTAATAAATCGGAGAACGCCGGCTGCACGCACGAAAAAGCATGACTCATTGTCACGTAGAATAATGTTATGATTTTGTCCTCGTCATATGTATGCCGTGTTTTATTTGGTCCAAAATAATGAATGGATGTTATACAATCAGTAATCTATTACCCGGCCGCGGTAAGAACCGCCTAATCTAGCAATAGACTAAGTGCCGGCCATTGATTAAGTTAAAAATTAAAAATAAAATAGAAAATGCGAATATTTAAGTTGCGCCGCTTTATTTCAAATAGCAAGACTTTACAGGGGTGAGTTAGCACGGCTCCCTAATGAAATGAAGACGTTGCCAGTTCCCATGTTTGAGACAGGATTCACAGGTGGCTTTTGGGTAATTTAACGTTACGTGCTTGTGGGGAACGATTACATTGGAGTAAGATAAAAGGTTATTTAAATTTCTATATACATTTTTATTGAGAGTTAATAAAAAACTGTTAGAATACTGAGGTTCTTAATTCGAATTTCAATCTTATATAATACTAGCTGTTTCCTGCCCTAGGCTACCTTACTCTTGTTCAATCGAAAAGCCCATTCTCAGCTAAACTACCTCCCTGTTAAATTCCTCTTTGTACGTCCCGCGGTATTCGAAATTTCGTGTGAGGTGACCTTTCGCTTTCATTTATAAAATTAACATTAACTAGTATATTATCATCATAGTCAGAGCTTGATAACCCACTGTTGGGCATAGGCCTCTTGCTTCTGCCACTTTCCCATATCCCTTGTTGTTAAAACACACAGTAACAAGAGAGACGAATTTCTTAGCATTTCATGGATTCACCGTGCAAGTGCCGGGTCCATCGCGTTGCAGAGGAAGGAACCATAGCAGTGCCCGGGACTTGATACCCAGGTATAGGTTTAAGAGCACGCTGTTTATAGTGATCCCTAACAATCACCTTCACTGCCAGTATTCCCACTGATTAAGCTACGACCTCCACTCTTAGTAATAATTTTGCAAAAAAATTGATTTGTACTGTTAAGGAATTTAATTGTTCTATATTTATATACATAATTTACCTATTTCTATGACAACTTATAAAAGAGCTTACAATTTGAGTTTAAAGTGCAACAATAGCCCTATGGATGTGATATCAAACGGGGTACCTACGTTACAGATTTCAGCCGACCTTTCTACCATTGAGCCTTTTAACGAAACGTTACTTATGGACGACCCCTAATGAATTAACATATTTGTGTACTCTATCAGGACAGCCAATAAGCAAGAAATAACCAAAGCGTATCGCAAAGCTGCACAGAAATGGCATCCGGACAACTTCCAAGGTGACGAGAAGAAAATAGCCGAGAAGAAGTTCATAGACATCGCCGCCGCCAAAGAGGTAAATATATCTATCTTATTCAATTTCCGGACATCCATGACTTCGTGTATGTGGTGAAAAATTTACTACCCTCATCACTTTAAAAAACCTCCGATTCATGCTTGTCTCCCAAAAATAAACTAAATAACTACTAAACAGATAATCATGAGGTTTTCACCAATAGGTTTAACGCGAGTGAAAACGTCTATTGCAATTGAGATATAATACAAAGCATGGTAGGATGTTCCTCTTTTATGCATGTACAAAAAAGTCTGTGGCATATATCTGTCTTTTGAGGATAGCTTACTACCGTTCTATCTCTTATAAAATTTTTCATGCAAAATGCGGTAGTTTGGAAGCTATTACGTTAACGCGAGCGAAGCAGCGGGTGAAAGCTAATGTAGAACCAGCATTTAAAAAAGGGATTGGTAAAATTGGTCCAGGCCTTGTTGAGTTATGCGCTTACCAACACATTTTGCGATTCATTCGATTATATTTATTATAATTATAGGAGGATGCTGTGGCCTAATCAGTGGTCGGCATTTGAGTCGATTGCTAAGTTAAGTTGCTCTGGGCGCGACCGGGTGATAGATGGTTGACCTAGCACTGGTTTATATTTGATATCCGACCTCCTCCGTGTTTCGGAGGGCATGTAAAACAGTGGCGCCTGATTAATGTCACTGATTGATATTAGTCGTGAGATTGTAGAGATTGTGGAGGTTCCGGGGACGACGTCACATAGTAATCGGTCATCCCAACTCGCCCTATAGCGTAGCTTTGCAACTTAAGCGGACCCTGGTAATAGACCGGGATAACGCTAGGAAGAAAATATATAGAGAAGGGTTTTCTCCTAACAAGGATCTTACTGCGAGGGTATTAATCTGAAAGACAACCAACGCCTGTGTACAACTGCACTGCTAAAAGGCTCCCAAATGCCTTGTCGGCATCCGAAAAATTAATATGATCTCTTCAAAAGAATTCTAAAGTTGTATCGGCTTATAAACATTTGGCAACTACATCAAAAGGTACAAGTGAAGACAGTAATAGCGTGTTAAGTACCAACTGCCATGAGTGTGGTGCGCCCGTGGACTCGGTGCACCACACTGCGGTAGAGTGTCCGGCATGGAGCGCACAACGGAACCTGATGGTGTCACAGATCGGTGATAACCTCTCGCTAGCGAGCCTTATTGACGTCATGCCCGCTAGCTACGCTGGATGGTAAGCAGTTGCCTCCTTCAGTGAGAGCGTCATATCGCTGAAGGAGGCTCATGGAAGAGAGAGTATCCCTCTCTCTTCCATCCCTTATCATTTGCTGTTTCTATTATTATTATATTTTTTCTTTACTTATTAGATTGTAGTATCTAACTATTTTTAGATCAGGAGGGGTCAAGAGCTTTGGGACGTAACAGGTCAAAATTAAAAAAATTGAAACTGTTTTTTTTTGTTGCAATTTTTTTCAAATACATGCCCAAATACGAAAATTAATGGACGTCACACCGAGGAGGGAGTTTAGAAAATATTATAACCTGTGTCAAGGTTAAAAAATCTAAAAATTCGTGTCACTTTATTTACGTACGACCCCTTAGGCATATGTAAAAAGTAATTATTCTTATTAGCGTTGTCTCGCGAACCCTGATGCTAGATCAGGGTTCACTTAAATTGCAGGGGATGTGGTTGTGGGACCAGTTAAAATAACCGACTGCCGTCAGGCGTCCTCTCCGGAACCCCCACAATCTCACGACTAATACCACTTAGTGACATTAATCGGGACCCACTGTTTTACACGCCTTCCGAAATACGGAGGAGGTCGAATATTTAAAATTCAATGTAGAATGGGTGACCCATCTATCACCCAGCCGCGGTGTTAACGTAGCGATCGACTAAAATGCCGTACACTTATTAAGCTATGACCTCCTCATGTATAAAAGTGATTCTATTATTTTTATAAATAAAGTGTTGCGTTACAGCTTTCCTAAAAGAGTATTTGGAATATTATCTCACGAGGAATCTACCCAAGGTTAAAGTGCTTCGTCTCGAGTCTCGCAAAGGTTTGGTGGGGGCGCGTCTGTTGGCGGCCAAACAGGCCACCGCGGACGTGTTGGTGGTACTGGATTCACATACTGAGGCGAATGTCAATTGGCTACCGCCTTTGTTAGGTCTGTACATAATAATAATATAGAAAATAATATCAATCAATTACCAGCGTCTGTATTTCCGAACGGATACGACTTAGGGACCTTCAAGAAAAGAGCATACTCATTTCTCAAAATTTATTTATTGTTTATTTCCAGATATTACAAATATTTTACTTAGAAAGATGTAAACATAAACATCAGTGTCGTCTTTAACAATATCTTGTATAAGTACCTTTAACTTAAAATATCTATAATAATTTTACCTGCCGTGTGTTACGGCTTCCAAAGGAATCATATCACACGGCAAGTAAAGATACAGTACAAGTAAAATGGAGGTAGTCACATTTATTTCTTTAGTTGTATTGTATTGTATATATTTATTTATTATATTGTTCCTTTTCTTTCACTCTTAATTTTTTTCTACTCTGCTAGTTCCATTATACAAAATCCGAATACGTCTTCGGGGCAGCCATTTTCGCAATGAGATGGGTGCAACAGTAGTAGATGGCCGCTCTGCGGTTGTATTCCATTACAGCTTACTCGCTCGCAGCTTTCTTCACGAAGCGACCAATTCCGTTGTCGGCGTCGTCGCTGCATAAGACGCACTCTTTCGTGTGACGGGAGATTGCAACTACCGTATGCGCAAAGCTGATCTTCTTCTGCACGCAGCGGATGAAGATAATCCGCTCGAAGCATAAACCCTATGACTCGTGGACAATTATAAATGCAGGATTCTGTGTTTATATTCATGAGTAGATTTGCCTCGGCTGTTTTGAAAGAGTTAATAAGGTTGGCCACTGCCACACCAGTGGTATTCTTTTTAGTAAAAGGAATACCACTGGTTGTATATGTAAAAACTCAATAGATCAACACTTGAAGGTACGTAGTGAAATCCGTAAGGTACCGGATTCAAGTCCTGTCGCTGACACGTTATTGTCGTACCTGCTGATTCTTATTAAAGTTGATAGATTTACGTTACTTTTAAAAACAGAGGGAGTTAAGAAGTCTTAGAATAATGAAATTTTCTTATTTTACAATACTTGTCCTAACAAGACCGACACACTAAAAAATAAATTATCCAATTTGGTGCAGTCGCTCGAAAGTTATGCACGTGCATACATTTCAGCGACTCATTATCAGTTGCGAATATAAATTGAGGCGTAAGCTATCCTATCTTTCAAGTTGGATCAGACTGCATAAGGTGCGCAAATTTGATTATAATCATCAGGACGAATCACGCGAGCCAAAATTCGATGGAATTATTTCTTTTTATAATGGACTTACTATGGCCACCTTTCAAGCTCCTTCACCGCATCATAATAATGAATTCTCATCCGATATACTTATGTGTGCATTATTTCAGCTCAGTCGATATGAGATATGCTGCTCAAAAATTGCGTTGTAAGATTCCACCCGCACAAACATACGTTGCAAGTCAATTAAAAGTTTAAAAAAAAGTACCAATTCCAATCATACAATACATAAAGTCTTGTATTCTACAAGGCGCAATAATATTCCTTGTACAATCCCTCGGCGTACGGCCGTATGGTATACATGTAAGGTCAGCGACATTTTCAGGGTGACATCATCACTATTTTTCTACGCACAAAGTTCCATATTAAAGTTAGATATTTTCGGAAAGCAATGTGTGCCTCTAGCCCTTATACGAGTTTACCCGAGCCTATAATATAGCTATAATATTTTGCTATCACGAAACTTATATAACGTAATATTGATTCACTGTTGGATACTGTTTTTTCGATTTTTGTGTCGATAAAAGGTCGTGAATTAACGTGTCGATACAAAAAGCATATATCGATATGAAGCAAGTTATCGGGCGCCCCTAACTAGATAGTAAGTCCGGAAATCGGTTCTTATTAAGTCACCCACACATGTTTTAATTTAAAATCCACAGATGTTTTCCTATCCAAAGGTTGGGTTACTTACTATTTACTACATTCTACTATCCCTTGATTTTATTCAAGGAGGGTCACGGCTCTTAATGTATTCTGTGACAACACTTTTGCTCGTCCCCTCCACCGTTTGCCAGGTACGTTGAGGTTATATGTTGTATTGTCTAAATATTCAAGCGGTCACCTTATAACATGGCCATACCATCGTATCGACTTTACTGCAGCTCATCGGTGAAGTCACGTATGTCCTGGATGCCACTCACTTACTTATTTGGAACCTTGATAAAAGGCAGCAACTAGTCAGCATAAAGATGGCAACCAATCAGCGTTTAACTGCCAGCCACTTTGGCACAATAAAGTGTTGCCAACACTTGAAATGTACAAATTCACCGGAAAATATAAATGAAGCCACATATCAAATTATCTAATTATGTCGGTCGAGTTGAAATTCACACGATAAATGAGGCTTTTGTTTCTGCTAGTGTGGCAGACTCGCTGTAATTAATACCTTTTATGTTAAATTTGTCGACGTGGAAACACGAACAGAAATTTTAGCACAACTTTACTAATCCCAAATCCGTGGAATTATCTAGTGGCATCTGTTTTTACACACACGTAAAACCTGCTTGTATTTAAGATAAGAGTGGATTGGTATCTTCTAGACAACACATTATATCTTACTTCGTAATGACCTTTAACACTTTGTTAAAAAACAGTATGTCAGATTAGAATAGGCGAGTTTTTTCTACGCTTTTAGCAAATAACCAGGCTAGAAGATCTCCAAGTCTCCAAACACAGATTAAAACTACAGTAATGTTGATGACAATGAAAAATAAACAGACAAATCCTATTAAGTTGCAATACAGTCCGACATTAACTAGTGAGATGTCGACAAAACATTGTGCAGTTACTCAAAGTCCCGGCCACACTACATGATCATTCAAATGAAGCTACGTTTGGCACCGGCATTACCACGTCTTCAAATTTTCAGTGCAGTATTATATTTGATAGTTTAAAAATGCACGCCCCCTTCAAAGTATTCACCTATAAATGCAAAATAGCGCGTAGACGCAAACACTCAAGCTCGTTAATATCATTGGCTACAGTGCGTGGTCTAGTATGAGTTTACAATAAAAATGCAGCGCACACTAACAAGTTTTTGTAAGTGGAGGGGCGTGCATTTTTAGACGGAAATATCTTATAACAACGAATTTTTGATGTTTCATCTCGATGTTTGGAGTTTCTTCTCATTTCACCTTCATTTATTAATAAGTAATAGATTATATATTACTACAATGTACGCTCTATATAACGTCTTTCATTATAACGAAAAACTAGAAATTTATTTGATTGGCTCAGTACATTAGTACACTTTATAGCGCAACAGCCATTCCCTACAACGAAGAAATACTTCTAGATTTAGATGTGAGCAAATTACAAAGTATTTAATAGAGTACTTTTTTGCCAAGCGATATGGGCCCTACTATAATAAAACACATACTTATTACTTTTTTATATATTTATTAGAACGAAGTTTTTTAACGCGCCTGACGGAAATCATGGGTAGCGATTTCGTAGAAATCGTCACGTAACGAAATGCCGTATGCTGTGGAGTGTACGCACACGAGCAAGTGAATGAGCAGCCGGGTACGCACCTCTCTCTCTCTCTGTGTCCCTGTCTTTTTTTAAATGAACTTTCCCCTAACGTGGACTGAATTAATTCACGAATGCTGAATAATAAGAGTACTGATTTTATGTTTTCTATTTCTTTAATGCTGGGTAGGATCATACCAGATTTGGCTAGGCAGGCGAGGGAACACTGGCAGTGAAGGAGAGTCTTAGTGATCACTATAAAGAGCGCTCTCTTAAATCTACACCTGAGTCACAAGTCCCGGGCACTGCTATGGTTCCTTCCGCTGCAACGCGATGGGCCTGTCACCCGCACGGTGAATCCATATAATGCTAAGAAATTCGTCTCAGTGTTTGCTGTAATTTGGGAAGTAATGCGATTCCGAAAACGCTATCGTCCTGTGAGGGATTACTTTCGTTTGACAACCGATTATTTATATGGAGCAGCTGATTGTTGGTGATTAAATGGCGTTCTGCGCGTAAACACACAATAATCGGGTTACCTAACACGATGCCCTGTAAGGCCGCCCACACATATACGATTATCGAATTCTTTTATTAAATATAATATTAGGGTCTACTTAGGAAACTGTAGATTTTTTTAAACGATGCAAACAGTACTATAAGATAACAGAGTTTAACAAACTGCTTTAAATCGTCAAATGTTTTAAAAGAGGAAATTGATTCGGAAAACTTGAGCCATTGACAGGAACAGTTTATATCAAATTGATCATGATCACCTTATTTATAAATATGTAACTTAACCTGAAACTTAACCTCGTCATAATTGCCTTTTCATTATTTTAATACCAAAATTAAAAATAAGAACGCAGAAATCTTGACCTGAATACGATCTGGTTATTATGTATTATTAGCTGTACCCCGCGACTTCGTCTGCGTCAGCCATTCTTAGGTATCACTTAGGGGTTCAAAAAATAGTTTACGACCGATTTTCAGACCTGCCAAATATGCACAAAAGTTTCATAAGAATCTGTCAAGTTGTTTCGGGACAGTTAGGCCACAAACACCGTGACACGACGATTGTCCGCTTTTTTATTTAACATAGAACTTTTAAATTCAATCACTTCGAAAAAAAAACTATTTTTTAAACGTCAATAAATGAATAAAGCTTTAGGATACAAAGATTAATAATAAATTTTCCAGTTGATCATTTCTAGCTAATAAATTTTTGTAGGTGACATTGATTTTTCTCACCTTACAACCCTATCTTTATTTCGTACTCATATCTTTATATCATCATAATTTATACAATAAATTATTAAAAAAAGAAAAACGAAACATTAGTAAACATTGACGATCACAATCCGAATGTACTATCGGTTATTATATTTGATATTTGTTTTTCTCTATTTGCTCCGGCCTTTACTAGTGTACTCGTCAAAAGTTTGCCATTGGCGTTAAAAGCAAACACTTGGCACGTTTGCTCCCGGCTTTAAAACTTTAAAATTACACTTAGCGAGAGTTTGCTGCCGGCCTTGTGAACTCTTCAATACGTAATTGTCCAGACATTGTTTGATAACAAATACTGTTCATCGAACGTATTATCGTTCAAGTTATAAACATAGCTCCTTCGCTTTCACACTTACGTAATTTGAAACGGTAAGAATGAGACAGATAATTGGTACATCACGCATTATTTATACCGCGTTACAATTCTTCTAACGACCAATAACAAAGGCGCCAAAACCATGAAACTATTTAAATTAAGCCGAAAATTTTTTTAATGTATCTTAATAGAGTAGAACGTTATTTATTTTGTTTTTATTTTTATTAATGTACCTAAAACTAAATACAGAAAAATACACAGTATAGAGAGGAAGTATACATAGGAAAAACTTATCTCTAAAAGAGATCTCTTCTAGCTTTCCTTCTAATTTGAAAACTGGATAGTCAAATCTTGAATAGATTGACTGATAGAGGCTCACTGAAATCCATGTAATGCTATATTCGATCCCCGTTCTAGTTGGACCATCGCGAAGCAGAATTTTTTTTAGATTTACCCGGGTCAAAATTTTTGTGATTTCAAAAAAGAATGCATCTCAATAACTAAGCATATTTATCACACCGAACTTCTAATTAGGCATTTGAAATTATTTGAAACAGTATCAGATTTCCGAATAATAAGCAGATACCTGAAAAATGGATGTATCACTGCTATCATCAAATCGCACACATCATTAAACACAGCATGCGACGCACTCACTCCTAACAACTTTATATAAATCGGAAACCAAAAATACCTTTTTTGCCTGAGTTTAAAACCTGTATTGGGCAATATATTGTCAGAGGACAAAGCTTCTAAATAATATTAAATAGGATAAAAATTTTAAAATCTTTGAGGGGAGTTTACCATATCCATGCTATTCGCAAGCGTCCATATATGGCGCATTTCATGCCCATTGGTAACAAAAAAAGGTGACAGGTGTGAGGTCTTGGAATTTGTTTATATTTTAGTCAGTTATAGTACTAATAAGCGTAAATATGTATTTACACGAATTCTATTTTTCCTATAATGGACGGTAGCGAAGTGAAGGCATATAGAAGGTTGCTGAACACTAGCTTACATATAAAAATAATCTGTCGCACAATAATTAAAAGGCTATGAACAACAATTAGATAGTATGTTTATCGCGAAATGATAAATAAGATATTCAATGCACATCATATCGGTCCGATATTGATAGGCGATAGCAGTGAAGATCACGTAACAGCTGCGAGCGACGTCGATACAACGAGGCACAGAACGTGCCACATTACTAGAACGACCAAGAGATTGTATAAATTTGGAAAAATATCTGATATAAGCAAAAATATTCACGATCCTATACCACAGGCAGCAGGCCAATATTCAAAAATGCGATAGAACTTAGAAAAGACTACATATGGCTAGTTTTTTTTACTTAAGAGTTATTTTGCCCGTCTAGTAATAGTTTTAACATTTATAATTATTGTTAGTTCTTGAAATCTTTATTATGCTTGAGTACCGACCTTCGATAACTATGGCATAGAATGCAGAAGGCTCGGATACGATGTCGGCTGTTTTCTTAAGGGTAACAACGTCAAATTTCTGAGTCGGAAAAACATCGGGTATTAGCAGGTAGCTGGATTCACAAGATTCTGTTAGAGGTAGGAAATTCTTTGCAATTGCAGGGTCTTAGATTTATGTGGACCTTAATATATTTATGAAAAAGTATGAATCCTATCCCAAAAACTCCATCAAATCTCAAAGACTCCCTTACGATTACCTAGCAAGAACAAGCGGGACAGATGGGGTAGAAGGAGATTATAAAATGAAATTGATATTGCATTTAAAATTGTATTATGTAATAATTTGAAATAAGGATTACAGTTAGTGATTATATAATTACTATTAATTCGACATATACTAATTAGTTCACGATAAGAAAATAATACCTATTTAGATAACTTTCGAAGTCTTTCATTCATTTACATAAATAACATTACGAATAATTTCTTCTTGTAGGAGAGAGAGAGTATTAGGGGTAATTTAGTTAGGCTAAATATTTTTCAATTTCTTTATTTTTTAAGAATACCAGCAATACCTTAGACTTTGTCTCTCCATTAAACTTAAAGTTTGGGCTAGAAATTGGTACAACAATTGTCTTGTGGAGTAAGTGATTGAAATTTGAACCTATCTTACGGTTTTCTACCGTGGACTTATTGAGGCTCAAGTTTAAATATCACTATGGATTGACTTATTCTAAGGTATACTTTATTTCTTTACAGAATAAGAGCCGGGTGCAGTATATCTAGTCCAAGTATATCAGAGACCCCTGGCAAGCGGTTCCAAGAGTCCGCCTACAGATCCTGTGGCAAATTTGGTAACAGCGGGAAACTAGCTGGCAAGTTCCCGGGTGGGGGTAAGCTGGGGGGCAAGCTGAGCGGTAAGCTCGCGGGCAAATATGGAGGCAAGCTTGCGCAAGCGCTGGCCCGGCGGAGAGCACTAGCCGCTATGTCGCACTCGGGCCCCCCGGGGCTCTCCACGCCGCTTTCCAGCAAGTCGCGGGATGGCACGGTGGAGCTGCAGATACTATGCCAGCCCGAGACACAGCACAGAGCAAGGTATTCAATTTATCCTCTAGATATAATATGTCTCTTTACCTCTCGGTCCGTCGTGTCTGAACCCAAAAGGTGAAGGGTTATATTCTTCTTAAATTCACCTGATTCACAAACCACTAGACTTCCTCGTAGTCTCTTGCCTTTTCCTGTCGGCTATACTAAGCTCCCGTCTTCATGTCAAATACAAATTGGCCCAAATATCTAATAATCATTAAATAGTTTACAGCCGTTTTTAAATTTAAATATGTAAGTGCCCGTTGGTCAGCTTGGCTGGCAAGCCTGGTCGGCTTGGTTGAATTCTCTGCTTTTCTACTATCGGATAATATGTAAATATATTTCAGATACCAGACGGAGGGTAGTCGAGGTGCCGTGAAGGATGACTCGGGAAATGGCTTCCCGGTCGTTAAGTTGATTGGCTATGACAAACCAGCTGTACTACAGGTGAGTGATATTATATTAGCAATGTAGAAACATATCAACTCCAGTTTAGAAGGAAGTGTCCTTTATGTATGAAGAATTGTTTTTTGTATGATAAAGGGTAAACGTTCTAACGGTTCACCTAATTTCAAGTGACTTCTGTGGACGTGTAACAGAAGGCAGATTCTTTGCTAGTCTGGTCTTGGGTAAACGAGTATTTTATGATAGTGATACCAGTTATAGTTGTTGTAAATGCTGATATTACTCGTATAATTTTCGAGGAGGTCGTGGCCTAATCAGTGGTCGGCATTTGAGTCGATCGCTAAGTTAAGTTGCTCTGGTTGCGACCGGTCGCGTTTCGTTCGGTTTGTGAGACTTCCCGGTGGCCTAAACTCGTCATTAAGGGCTGGCAGCGCATCTGCTGGTCTTCTGGTCATGCAGATATCCATGGGCGCCGGTGGGCACTTCGGTGCCTACTGCCTGCTCGTTTGCCCGCTTGTAACATAAAAAAAAAGATTGCATTCTTATTTTTTCCAGGTGCTATTGTAAATTCTATAGAATACTAGACTAGTACCAGGTAGAAGAAGATATATTCAAGACGCATATATAACCTAGTTACACATACTATAGCATACATACATTTGGCTCTCAAATGTAACGAATTTCATATACAGCCGGCCAGCATCTCGTAAAACGTTTACTTCTCCCATGACACGGAACTACGACCGTCATCGACAAATGTCGGTTGGTCCAATACAAAACTACGAGCGATATTTCATTCTTCATATGACAAAATAAGTAAAAAAATTAAAGCGATATGCCTTAAGGAACATCAAGAAAATGGCCTACTCATATCTAAAAGGATAGCAATTCACCTGCGAGCCTTCTGGTAGTGAAATGGTCTGCGGGTATCTATGGTCACTAGTCTTTTGACTGTTATTATATAAAGGATATATATCACCACATCGTTGGCCCATTTTTATCACCTTCTACTACCTACGGTTATCCCGATCTATTTACCAGGGCCCATTTAAATTGCAGAGGATATGACCGTGACGGCAGTCGGTCATATTAACTCACCCGAGTTAATATGACTGCCATCTGATGTCATCTCTGGATCCCCCACAATCTCTGCAATCTCACGACTAATATCACGCAGTGACATTAATCGGGACCCGCTGTTTTACGTGCCTTCTGAAGCACAAAGGAGGTCAGAAGTATTTTGAAAATCTGATATACACGGGGGTCGTGGGTTCGATTCCCACCTCGAGTCTGGGTGTATTATTCATATGTATGTATTTATATATTTCTAAAAAAAGTATATTTGTGTATAACAGGCGGCTGTTACCTATAACACATTAGGCATTAAGTTGTCTTCCTTAGAAACAGACGTCTGTGTATTATATAAGCCTGTGTAAAAAAAAAAAAAAAAAAACAGTATCGGAAAAATATTGCTAATACTCTTATTAAAAGAAAAACGTATACCTGATGATAAAGTGCCACTGTAGGCTATAGACTTTTATGCACTGCTAACTGAGGACAGATGACGCGCTCTGTAACACTGCATTGTGTTGTTCACTGCCATGCGTGTACAATAAAATCGGGTGATTTCTAAAAATCAGCGCTGGAAGTGAGTACATACCCATACACTGACTTCCAAACTTCGCTGAGAAGTCATGCACTTTTGGGGCATCACACTATTATTATGTAGTCTAAGTAAGTATTGTTAAATGTTAAATAAGTTATAATGTTATTAGATTATTGTGTATTGAGTCAAATAAATGTTTCTTTCTAACGCTATGCTACAATTCGAGTAAAGAATTCTTATAGTTCAACAGTACTAAGACCAATTTAAATCAAGTACACGGCTCAACGTATAAATCTTCTGTCTATGATCCTCTTAAAGTTTTAAATTCTCTTCTCTACGAGTAACAAGAATAATAGACAGACTTAAAAGTATTCCTAGAATACTTACGAGAGTAAGGAAATTCCTACCTAAGGAAAGAAAGCAGTATTAGGGTCACCTGATGTTAAGCAGCCAGCTTTAGACGCGTGCTATGACCGTGGGTGTTCAAACAAGAGGCGCCACATAACACATATTCTGCAATTTAAGTGGATCTTGGTACCACACTTATGGAATGTTTTTTGGGCATTTGGAGAGAGACCCCTTTGTTAGGGAACTAACAGAGGGATCTCTGTTAGTTCCCTCGGTTTATCCTGGAAAGCGAAATTCTCAGTAAAAGAAACGTGCTCCTCGAAGACAGTAGAAGTGATTCGAGGATATAAGAAAATAAACTGGACTTACCTACTGTCAATTAAAGAGAATTGCTGTGTACTGTAAAAGTTTTCGCCAGCTCACCGTCAAACTTCAATTTGAAGAAGGCACCCTATGATAATGTTGATAGAATCTTTACCTCACCAACCTTAACTGTGGAGTAGACTGTTAGTAATATACGATCTGTAAGGACCTCAGAAGGTAAACGTATCTTAAGATTTTTTATACAAAAAGAAAATCACCTTCAAAAATACACCAAGGAACTATAAAGCAAAAAAATACTGGTACTTTCAGATGATTTAGCAGACACCTCTTGTTAGTAATCAAGCCAAATAGGTACCTCCCTTACGAGGGTACAGATTTCATTACATCAGACCCCGAAAGAGTTTTTTTTATTATTAGCCAATAATAGGTGATCGTCTCTTTTACTGATTGGTGGCTTTAATACCGCGGCTGGGCGACCCATTCGAACACCGGTAATCAAATATCCGACTTCATCAATGATTCGAAAACAGTGGGTTCTAATATTATTGATTGATATGAGCCGTGAGATTGTGGAGATTCTACGGATAACATCAGACGGCAGTCGGTCATCTTAACGCGCCCCCCAGGCACATCATCAACTGGTATTAAACCATGATAGATAGATAGATTTATTTATTTTTTAATTTTATTCATCAATTTATAGTAATATACTTAAATTAAACTTCTTCGCGCCCTTAAGCCTATACATACGGCTTGTCTGGGATAGGCTAATAATATATCATCACGCTAAAATTTCATCTATTTTTTTTAACTAATTTTACGTGAATGAAGTCGCGAGGACGACCGAATACCATGTGACGTCATCCCCGGAATTCCCACGATGTAACTATTAATTTCATTCGGTGACATTAATCGAGACTTACTGTTTTATGTGTATTTCGAAAAACGGTTTGGATTTTGTCGGTTTCGGAAGGTTTTGTATGAAATATTTGAATAACCAGTGTAAGTATAGTTGTAAACTATTAAATACAACTATGTAACAGGGTTTTATTACACTTCCCGCTAACGAAGGCCACAATGGTAGGGTAGAGAGTTTATTAAACCAGCCCTCTGTTCGTTGCCAGCTTATGATGTTTAATCAAGTGTACTTTGAGTCTAAATTTAGCGGTAGTTGGTTTACCGTTTTGGGCCCGCCGGATCCGAGCGGCCATTTTATGAATCAATAATTTCGAGTACATATGATTTTGTTATACTAGTCAAAATTTACTCTGTGTTACGTAGTTTTTGTTCTTTGTATATCATAGGGTTGTCAAAGAGTGTAGATAATAAATGGATTGCGTTTAGTTGACAGAACGTCAAATCTGCGAATTCGCTAATTTGTACTCTGTGGTTTAGATAATTGTGTATTTAATTTTATATTATAGTATCTATTCCTCTGTAAATGGTGCACAGTTCGGGATGGTCCGGGATAGCACTGGTTTAAGTTTAGGAGATTGAGGAGGTCATGGCCTAATCAATGGCCGGCATTTGCGTCGATCGCTAAGTTAAGTTGCTGTGGCTGCGACCGGGTGATTGATGGGTGACCCATTCTAGCACTGGTTTATATTTGATATCCGATCTCCTCCGTGTTTCGGAAGGCACGTAAAACAGTTTATTAAAACTAACCTGTACGTAATTAATATTTATGTATATTGGACAAAGAAATTGTTTTGCAAGGCTAAGGTCGAACATTTCTCAAAAATCGCGGGGCCCATTTTGATGATATTTATATGGGACCATCTTTGAAGAATGGTCTACTGAACTAAAAAAGAATCATCAAAGTCGGATCATAAATGGCGGAATAATCGCGTTACAGACATACACAAAAAATATAAAACAAACACTGGAATTGAGAACCTCCTTCTTTTTTTGAAGTTGATTAAAAATATTACTAGGCGCACGTACTATACATAAATATCCCTCAAATTACGCATTGTGTGTACCGATTTGAGCCTGCCCTTGTAACCGTAGCACCATTGAAAAAGTATGTTTGTAGCTGCGGCTACATAACGAGATGGCAATGATGTCGAATGAAAAAAGGTTCCACCAAAGCAAACTAGATGGCGCTGTACGGATGAAGACGACTGCAGTACAAATACTGAAAATCTCCAAACAAACTAACTCACGCTAGCGAAGTTTCTACTTACGATTACTAAATATAGACCTTCCGACGAACAACTGTCGGCGAGGCGCGGCCGCCCCGAGCATCTCCAACTAGCCCGGACACGAAGATCTTCCTTTGCGGTGGTTGAGCATATCGACCTTCGCTCCCACCTCTCATTCCTCGCCGAAAAACTTTCCACCTTGGTGTGCCTTTCCACATGTTCATGATATTAATCGCTTCTAAAATTGAGGACAAAAGAGACTTATTTTAATCTGCATGTTACAGGACAAAGTGTTCTCAAGTCTCTGCACATTAACCAAGGAGTGCAAAAATCTTAAAGTACGCATAAACGCCGCGGTCGCCATACGTGCGCCGACGCAGCGCGCGCAGTATGGCGAGGCATTGAATATATTCAGGCTTAATCTTGATAGATCGTGGCAGATCTTAATAGACCGTGAAAGTGTGACGTCACAAGTCTATTAAAGTGGTGCGCATGCCCAACGGGCCCACCGCGGCGGTTCCGCAAACAATATCGGAGCAGATCGAACAGTCTATGATGAGGTTTTCAGATTGGCTAGATTCTTAGCCGATCCCTCTAAGAACCTACACCATTAACCGCATACTGTAGTTTATATGTGGTAAAATAGAAGAAGACGGAGACAGTTGTCCATGGGCGTCGGTAGTCACTTAAGAATACCGCCTGCTAGTTTGCCCCTTGTTATATAAAAAAAAATCTAAGAAATTAATTGCACTAAGCCATTGAGGATTTTGCTGGCATACGAGTACATCTCGCTTCCTTTTTGACTGCATTAGATTTAAAAAAAAAAAATAACAAAAAGAAAACCACTTCAAATTGTCAGAACTGGACCAAATTGAACTGGACCAGCCAAGCATTACCTTTTAAAGAAAAAAACAATCATCAAAATCGATTCATCTAGACGACACTTAAAACGAATATAAAAAAATACAGTCCAATTCAAAATCTCCCGCTTTTGTTGAAGTCCGTTGAAGAGTTTTGTCATTTTTAATTTATCACGACGGCCGAATAATCTCGGAATTTTGAAATTGAGAGAGAGAGAGAGAGAGAGAGAGAGAGAGAGCGAGAGAGACACTGAAGTGTTCATTTCTGTCTTTACAGTTCAAAAACAATATCTTTGCGAAACATTCGCTAGTGGAGGTGATTCCTTAAGCAGAGGGCTTGACAGGGTTAACGATGCGCGACAGATGTTAATAAATATATGTATCAGAAGCATTACTACGTTTTATTACGTACCATCTAGTAAATAGCGGGAAACTTCGTTAAACCCTAAAAAGTATCCTATTATGATATTACCAACAAGTGGCAAGACTTCTACCTCGTATCCAGTTAATACCAAATATTGAGGTCTACGGGCCCTTGAAGCAGCAAAAATAAACCCAATAAGTTTACGCAATCAAAAGTTATGGCCGCATGTCCACACATGTCACATTTCCCGTAAATTTGCGGAGGGAACCTAAACCTATACCTAGTTCCCGTTTACGTACAATCATGAAATTTGGCACGAAGCTATATTTTGAAGTAGGTGCAAGTATAGAAAAAATCCGAAAACAGTAAATTTGTTGTTTCGTCAAAAATAATTGCGATGGAGTCGTGAAATGAAAATAAATTTTAAAATATGATTGTGCGGAACCCTCAGTGCGCGAGTTAGTAGTAAGGGTACTTCAAAGAAAAAACCTCCAAAATTTAACGTGGTTCAACTTGGGTTTTAGTTAGTCTCTTATATTTGCCATCAAAGAGAATAACTGTAACAGATTATAGGCATAATCATACAGCCACGGATTGGGGTCTATACGTTCCTTGCATCTGTCTCAAATCTTCCAACATTTCTAAAGGTTCACTAGGTATAATAAAGAAAAAATAAAAAGAATCTTATCATATGGAAAATAGTGAATTAAAGTAATAACGCCACTACTAAGGTTCGTTTATTTAGTTTTATTTGCTTACTTAGGCTTTATTTCCCAATTTAGTACGTTTTCACTTAACATCATCCTTGCTAATGCAACGTAGGTATGTAAGCAATTCATTCACAATGTCTTGCAACACCTATTATTTGTGGAATAATGTGTTTTGCTTTATATATATATACTTCCAGTATTATTAATAGTTTAAATCATTCCTTTATAAACAAACAGCTATCACTATCCTACTAAGGATGAAGAGGGCGCCGCTGGGTTTTGGCGGGTATTATGACATTGCCTCGAGTCCTACACTTCTGTCCTCAGATGCCTCCGGAATACCGGTTCATCTGCGGATGGAGTCGTGCGTAAAGGCATTTCCAAGCGATAAAAAAGCCCCTCCGTCCGTGCAAGTTTCGAAAAATGGTACCGAAAGTTTTCTCTTCACGTATTACCATATAAATGTACCCTCACTATGAGAGCGGCTAGGAACGTGATTGACTGACATTCCCCACTTTATTTAACACGATCCCGGGTGATCAATAATCAGTACAGTTCAGTGGTTCAATGGCATCGCACGTTTATATAACGTGCTCCTTGGATTGTTATTCCATTTCATCCAATTAGTGTTAATTTTTTTGGGAATTGTAATTCTAGTTATATTATATTATGTGAATTTTATAATATGAAACCTAATTTTTAATTCTATTAATTTGTAATGATATAATAAGTTGTGTTAGTGTCATCGGTTCATACCGTACGTTCATAAAAGCTTTGAATAATGAAAGAACAAATATGGCTCCCTACAATTACGGTCATGGGCTTTTATATAATGCAATTCAATATTTTAGAAGATTGACTTCGGCCTTTGTGGCACGCCGAAGAGGCCTTTATTCGGCAATGGAACTTTTAAGGTAAAATAAAATTCCTAAATTTTAATGATTTCGATGACTTTTTTCTATAATATTTTATTTTTACATCGGAGATAAAAGTTTTTTTTTTCTAAAACAAGGGACAAATGGGCAGGCGGTTCACTTAAGTGACTAACGACGACTATGGACAAATGAAGAAAGTAGAGTGTACGAAATAGAGTCCGTCAAGAAAAGGTAAAGTGTTGAAATTTTCCATGTTGAGCGGATTAAGATGACCGATTGCCGTCTGGTATCATCCCCGGAACCCCACCATTTCGACAATCTCACAACTATTATCAGTCAGTGACATTAATCGGAGCCCAGTTTCTTACGAAAACATGGTGAAGGTCAGATGTTGAAATCAGTGTTAGATTGCCTTGATAATAACTGCTTAACATAGACATCAATTCAAACTTCTGCTACTGATTAGGCTACCTCTTTAAAAATATAAGTTGTTATATTTTTTTATAATATGCAACATTAATATATTAAACTATTAAAATAAAACCACACAGACACAATGCCAAACTATTTACACAATCTATGCACACATGTATAGGATGATCTGA
This sequence comes from Charaxes varanes, assembly GCA_024363005.1. Taxonomy (NCBI): domain Eukaryota; kingdom Metazoa; phylum Arthropoda; class Insecta; order Lepidoptera; family Nymphalidae; genus Charaxes; species Charaxes varanes. The sequence continues at coordinate 8,552,713 of JANCMC010007202.1, read as the reverse complement.
CAAACGTATGTCATATTAAATGTCAATTTTTTTTCTTCTGCGAATAGGACAATATAGTCATTGTACGCAAAAAAGGTTTGTAGGCAAATGTCGACCAGCCGGCGGTCTCTAGTACATATAAAAGAACGTGTGTATCTAGGCGTAACTACTTCAACTCATAATACAGGGAAAAATAACAGGCAGCCAAACGCCTGGCCGTAGACGGAACTCCCGGCTTAAAAATCTGCGCCAGTGGTTTAATTTAAGCTTGAGATCACTGTTTAGAGTGTCTAGCTAGCTGTCAACGAAGTACAGCTCGCCATGACGGTTGCCAACCTCCAATAGGAGATGGCACTTGAAGAAGAAGAAGAAGTTTCTGGGCGCGTGTATCAGTGTAGTTTGTAAAGGGCATGGACTAAAAAGCAGCTACAAGCTGAGTCCATGGCCATTTCATTAGCATGCAAATTTATTGTGTGTCCTTTGAATATGTAGCCAAACAGTTTGTATCGGCGTCACCGAGTCGCGGCTGAGTCAACACCGCTAAGGTTTCACTTAGTACAGATCGTATCTGCGTTTTCGATGTTACACACTAATTTCACATTGGAATTAATGGTTGCAGTTACTTGGTGGTCTTCTCGAATTTTCGCGGTAGGATTTGACACTATCTTTATAAAGGTAGATTGTTTTGACTTGCCTCCTAAAACGGTATATTCAAAATTTAAGGTCAAAACTTAATATTACGACTGCGAAATGACGATACAAAAGAGGCAGTCCCATCAAAACATTCTTAGACTTTTTTTTCCTCTTTGTGTTTAAGGTGGATTTACATCAAACGAGTGAATGGTCATTGTACCCCCACTCTGTCAAATTCTTTTAGTTTAAACATACGTCAAACATTCTTACGGGGTTCGTCTGTGTTCACAAAGATTCTTGAAATATTCTAAGATTGATTTACATCAACCATCACACTAAGTGATGACGAAAATCAGTAAAAAGTTTCCTCTTTTATAAAATGTCTTATATATTAAATCATCTCTTATAGCAGATTAACTGCTACCCGTGATTTCGCCAGGGTTGTTTTTCTCAACTTTTATACAGACTTTCAAACCCTTTCAAATATTATTTTTGCGACAAAAAGTAGCCTATGCTCTTCTCCAAAGTCCAATCTAAACACTATGCCGAAATTCATCAAAATTGGTACAACGGTTAAGGCGTGAAGACGTAACAGAAAGAGTTACTGGAGTTTGAATGTGAAATTCATAATATTAATAAGGATTTCGGAATCGAATAACTCGATCAAAACATAGCAAGCAAAACCCCATACCTTTGTTGCTGGCAGTACAGGTGTAAACGCCACTATCTTTCTCGCTGGCGTGTTCAATGCTTCTGTTGAACTTGTAATAACCGCTGATAGATGGCTCCAGATGAACGTCGATAGCTGGAAGACCAATATATTGTAACATAAAAAAATAGAATAACGAAGTAGACAAATATTTATGTATACTCGACCAAGAAAGTGCTTTACCATTTTGGATGACAGTTCCTATTTAAAGAAAATTTTGCTACAGGCTACTGTTAGAAATTAACGTTATGTATAACAATCAAAAATGAGTCTTTTAACTAATGGACGTAAAAACGACATTCGACCTTAGAGTGGCAAACCAAATTTCTTAGTCGACTATACCTTATCTAACGTCGGGGGAAATAATCGTGAATATAGGAAGGTAACCTTATCCTTGGTTCAAATAAATAATTAGCAAGTTAAAATTTCAACCAAATGACTCGTCTTTTTCCGTCCCTATCACGAGTTTACGCCAATTAACATCCGATTCCATCAACGGATTGGATTTAATTGTCTCGTAGACTGTTCAGAAGCTCTGTTCCATATAAAATAAATGCAAAATGAAGTAATCAGCGACGTGAGCGATGCTCTGTGAATATTTATTGCCAGTTAAGCCAATTAGCTGCCACTCGTACGGAATGGCTACCTTCATAAATACACCTCTGTACAGAAACTTACAGTATTGTCAAACAAATAATTTGTTTTCTACTGAAAGTTCACAACTAAAGTTGTTGTTCATTTCACTTCGCTTGTCTCGTTATCAGTTTCTCTAAAACTCAACGATGGATGTTGCGAACCCTCCGAGAAAAATAGGACTCATATCATTTTCTACTTTTTAGAATAACTTTTGAAATCGCCCTGAAATCGCATCGATTCTGTGTCATCTATTTACTTCTACATATAAATAAAATTGAATTGTCTGTAACGCCGGAATTATTTTACTAATTGCATATAATTATGTTTGCGATAACCATAGTGAAAATACAGTTTAAGACATTTTAGTGTGTCTGCCGTTGTTTTTGTTACGTGTATTCTCTCTGCAATGGCTGGAACGGACACTTGCAGATAGCTGATACGAGTATAAATAGGAATAACATAGAGCTACTACTAACTATAGAGATCAGGTTTCATAAGAATGTCACTTTTTAGAAATTTACTTTTGAGACAAACAGAAATCGCGTAATTTGTTCTAGACCAGATGTATCTGACTCTTTGTAGAAGTAATGTATAAGACATTAGACAGCTCATATATAATAAACGAACTACATTTATCTCAATTGCAGCTATCACTTTAACAGTTAAAAAGCTCCCTATGTATCGTATTTTATTTATTATGTCTATACATTTTATATACCGACAAGGAAATGTTTTATAAACATTTTCCAATATTATATTTGGTAAGCCAACACGTTCTCGCCTTTGCCGAAAGTAGATTGATTATATGTCACGCCATATTCCATAAAAATGAGATTGCCTCTCCTCCAATTCACATTATTACGTTTACCGACGGAAATCAATATGATAAAGCCTTCAGTCATTCTGATTTACTCTCCAAAACACCCTTGGTATAATTTATTAACGTATTTCACTAGCTTTAACTGTGATTTTGACCGTCATTTTTTGTTTAATAAACAATGCTAGTGTATGCATGTTTATTAGTCTTGTTACTTCTACAAAACTCGTGTCTGCAGTGGGTGCGATTATAGACCAAAGCTCAGCGGTTGAATCGGGTTTTAACAAATTTCAGTTCTCAGTAAGTTATTTTGCATCGCATAAGTTTATCTTCCAAACGACGCTAAAGAAATTTCTTCGAATGTAATCTCTTATCACTTCCTTTTAAACACCATTTTATGGCAACACATCATCCGTGTAAAGTCGTAAGAATTTGTTATGCCATGATATGAGTTTCGACAAGTGCTGAGTTATCGCGCCAGCACGTTTTACAACCCATAACAGCTTCCGATATGCGCACGTAAAGATATGCACGGCTCCAAGCACCTGTTGAGGCGTCATCTTATAGCTACAACAGCGTTAGACTTGCTTTATGTGTCTCACCTGTCGCGCCGTCGGTTTTATTTTTATTTCATGTTACAAAGGCGAAAAAGTATATGGTTTTACTGGTAGCAAGCAGCGATAGACCCTTATAAATGGTTGCAAAACCACGGGTATTTTATAATTTTCTGAAATACCTCGTGAGAATATCCTACATTTTATACGTAAAATATTTCAGATTAATACAATACCGCGAAGAAATAGAATTTGGCTTTAAATTGAAACTTTGAATGGTTCCTCAAATTAACGATAAAAGTCACAGTAGGAAATTATACTAAGTATATTATAAATTTAACGAGAATGTAGTTACTGCTGGTATCTCCGCCGGCACTCGGGATTTGCCCAATTGATTTCATTGCCCATTTGCTTAACGACGGACGGTTACATCTTTTCAGTTTATCATAATCATTTTCATTTATCTCTAGTTGGTACCCACGACACCTTTCGATGCGTTTTTTACTTTCGGTGACAATTTTTAAGATTTTAATTTTTGTCGCAGAGAATTAATTCGCCCGAAAATAGGCTAATCTTTGATGAAAGTCTTGTTAAAATTGGTCTAGTCATTACAGACATATTTATTAAGAAATAGCGTAGTAGGTTGGGTGGTGCGTTCGCCCCCATTGCAGTCTTGAATAATTGCTGTTAAATAGCTGCAGGCGCTAAGAGATACATCGCAAAGACCATTTTAAAAGCGGTTAGTTCACTTAAGTGTGATTTAATTCTAATTGAAAAAAATTCGCCCACTATACTTTAAAACTTTTTATACAAGATACTAAAGACATACTTAAGAAAATTCACCGATTTCAGTGGAAGTGCTCCGAATAGATATAATTTTAGATAACCGATTCGTGTCGCAGACTGTAATCAACAAATTACGGGCGTTTACTCAAGTTTAATTATTAATTCGTTAAGCTTCGTAGCGATTATAATTTAATGATATTTTAAAATGACCTTTAAAAGG
>JANCMC010007202.1:8501061-8538764 GCA_024363005.1 Charaxes varanes | reverse complement strand
TATAAATAACGGTAATAATAACTGTATAATTAACGGTAATAATAGCGTTATAAATAACGGTAATAATAACTGTATAATTAACGGTAATAATAGCGTTATAAATAACGGTAATAATAACTGTATAAATACCGGTAATAATAACGGTAATAACAGCAGTATAAATAACGGTAATAACAGCGGTAATAGTTCGCTAATAGCACCCAAAGAGGTGCTAAAGTAGAAGAATGTACTAACGCAGAAACAGGCATATACACCCAGATTCGTGGTGGGAATCGAACCCACGACCCCCGGAACGGAAGGCAGGGTCACTGCCCACTGCGCCAACGGGTCTGTCAAATTTCACTGATAATTTATTTTATTGAACACAGCTGAAAAATACGGCAAATATATTAATAATTATTTGAATTCAGCGGTTTGGAATAACGAAACGCAATATCCTAATAATATATACCTATTTCTTGTTTAAATAAATTTAAAAAGTTAATCAAGGTTTACGATCAACATGGATTAAAACCTTTGGTAACAAAAGTCAATTTTGCTCAGAATCCAACCAAGGTCGTCTCTATTTATGAACGAGAATCAAGCGGGGACGCGTATTATGAAATACCACGGAATTTTACGCTCTACGCTTTACAATATAGTAGAACAAATAAATTTATTATTAGCACATGCACAACTAAAATATACAATTAAAAAAAAACTTTTTTTTTTTAAACCGCTTTGATAGATATGCAGAGAGCCGTACAGCCGTATATTTACTATTTTGTAATGGCCGAGTTAACGAAACGCTTAACGCAATAATTAAAAAAAGAAAAAATTTAGCGAATAATAAAAATCCGATTTTCCAATTAAACTATTCATTATTTAACACCTTAATAGTGCGTTTTGCAATTATTATTTTTTTTTAATAATAGCGAATTTGAGATTTCAACTAACGCGCGTAAAATTATTATGGTTTCGGCTATTTAGGGAAGTGGATAACTGGGGCAAGGTCGTAATCGATATCGGTAGTCTTATCTAATTGCAAAATTCGTTAGTTTTATTTTCACATTACCCATACGTAAAGTTAAGTTGTATATTAGTTAAGTTGTATATTAGTCAAGTGTTTAAATTTTCGGCCTTCCAACAAAAATTGTAGCTGTTGTTAATGTGTGTTATTAAATTATTGTTACGTTACATTGTTACTTTTATTGTATTGAACTATATGTATGCAAAACTTTAATATCTACATATAAAAAATCATTATAAACGCGAGGAACTTTGAAACTACTGAACCGATTTTGATCAAATTTCGTATCTATCTGATAATGCATTCTACCTCTTGAATAGCATTTATATCAACTGACGATATTGAGATAATTTTTCAAGACATAAAAAGTGGATATAACTTTAAAAAATATTTAAATTCCAAAGTTTTGTTGTAGTGGGCGCACAAAGGCAAACACACATTCCTACACAATTTAAAAAATTACATCGTAAATTGTATTTTAATAATATACAATTCTCAGTAAAACAGCTAGAGTAAAGATTAGAATCTCACTATTAGATTCATTTGTCGGTTTATTTTAATTACAATAAAATGTAAGAAAATATTAACTCACAATTTTTCTTCAGTAGAGCAGAGTTTTCATTTAGTTAAAGAAAGTCTGTTATTATAAAGGCAATTTCGTTAACACTCCGGATAATTTTCATTAACAAAAATATTAAAACATTTATATCAAAACCACAGCACTCTCAAACAAAGAATTTTCTCGCAACATAAACTAATACTCCAAGAATTTAAAACGTTCGAAAGATTAAATCACTGTCACAATGCAAATACATCAGACTGTATTACTTTATCAGCTGTTTACATGTTTTCAGATGCACCTCTCAAATTTCCATACGTTTCTTTAAACGATCTGAAATTAAATGACAAGAGAATGTTTACATCAATACGTGCAATTTACGCAAACGCAATACCGGTTTTACACACACTAGCTCACATACTTCACCAGTGTTGGTGATGGCAAAATATTGACTGAAGACAAGGTATGAGAGAGAGGGATAGAATAATCAGAGAGAAGCGGTCAAAGACGTTTATATGCGATTAAAACTGTAAGGAACGAATGTAAATAAACATATTTTTTTGAATATTTACGAACTAAAATATGCATAAATTATGATGGGACATAATGTGTAAATAATGGTTGGACTTTTATAATAACATATTTCAAGCCACTCTCTTTAGCTATACTAGCGCCATTCTCATCGTTAACTTACTATTTCAAGTTTAAAAAAAAACACAAAGTTCGAGGTACAGCAAAAGCCTTACAAACTTAAAAAGTTTGAAAAGTTTTAATTATTGTTCTAATGCAATGTTTACTAATATTATATGTTAATGATCTTGGTGTTTTACTATAGCAGAGTTGAAAATACTTACTATACCATTATCGCTGTATTTTATGTTTTGCATATAATTTTATATCCAGTAATTTAATTTAGACCATAATTTTAAACGACTTTGACATATTATATTTCTTTTATTTCATATGTCAAAGTTCTCAAATGAAAAACCTTAATAATACTCAATTCGGCCAGTATTTGAAAGATTGGTTCATACCACACCTGTATTGTTTAATAATAAACAATATTGTTTTACTGTAACAATATATGTACATATATATTCACAGAAAAATAAGAACAAGTATATATTAATGAATCAATTTTCTTCTCGTTTGTTTCCTGTTATTATTACACAATAATAATTAATTTAGAAATCTTTGTATCTATTTTATTTTATACTGAAGCATGTGAAAGTTATTTCTTTCAATCGATTAATAATTATAATGCCGGAGCCAGACATAGCTTCATTTGAATGATCATTACAATGATCATGTAGTGTGGCCGGGGACTTTACGTAGCTGAGCAAAGTTTTGTAGTAGTTTGTAGTCTTCAAGGACAAAATGTACAAACACTTTGAATTGTGTCAGGCTCCGGCATAATATAAATAACCATAGTTGTAAAAAATATTTTATTCAAATTTTGTCCGCTAATGACAGTAACGCCAACGACTACAGATTACAGCAATACAGAGAAGTGAGATTAACGTATAACACATACGTAAATCTGTGAAGTATGCTAATTAAAAAAGTTGTAAACAAAAACTATGCGAGCTGAAGTCATACTAGATAATTAATTAAGATTAAATGTATTATGTAGTAATATTGAAGACGGAACTCAGAAGTTATATAAAAAAGAGTAATCGCGTTGGTTAATAGTATACCTACCTATAAGCGGCAAATATAAATTACAACTCAAAGAAACTTCGACATAGCATGGATGTAATATTTATCTGATTAATATGTTTATAGATAAGTTATAACATAAAAGTAAGCGTTATATTTGTTTGCTGATAAGGTCTTATCAGTGTGATAATATTTTTATAAATAAAGTATTGATTGAGGGAGCGGTGTCTTAGCAGGTAAGCAGTAATTTATATATTAAAAATGTTAAATTTTTGAGGGAAACTTATTCAGCCATATATTTTAAGATTCCTCGTAAACAAATGGAAATTGTATAAGATCTAATTGGAAGGAGAATTAACTCATCTATGTGATATTGTCTAGGTCAGTGGTGGGCAAACATTTTTAATGGAGATCACAATGTTTAAGAAATTCTAGAGGAGGACCAGAATTATAGAAAAAATGCATTTTATGTCAAAGCTTTTAATCGTAATATTATAAAACCGTATTACATCTATTATGTTATGTATCTATTAAGTAAAATTATATAAAAATATAGAAATATTCTTCTCAACCATTAAAACGTAATTTTAGCAGTTCATGTACTATCCATGTTGTTGGACCTTTGGCGGGTCAGATTAAATACTTTCGCGGGCCGGAGTTGGCCCTCAGGCTGCATTTTGCTTGCAGGCTGTACTTTGCCCATCACTGGTCTAGGTGATGAAATACATATAAAATGAATTTTTTAAAGTTCCTTTTTTATATGTTTTTTATATTGTGATAGGCAATGATGCACATTGAACAAAGTGAACATTAATGCACAGAGCAAAGGTATCCCTAAATATCAGGCATTGTCTACCTTATTCTCTCGAATTTTCGTAATGCTTAGAGATCTTACTATGTTTTCTCCCTAGCGTTATCCCGGTCTAGTACCAGGGCCTACTTAAATTACAGAGGATGTAGCTATGAGGCAAGTTATGGCCATCTGACATCCTCCCTGGAATGCCCACAATCTCACAACTTATATTATCAAGTGGCCCACTGTTTTATGTGGGCCTTCTGAACCGAAAAGGAGGTTAGATATTTGAAAACTGGTGCTGCAATGGGTCACCCATCTTTCACCTGGTTGTGGTATTTACTGCTTTACATTGTGATTGACACAAATGGCAACCACAGAATAGGCTACAACCTTCTTGTAGGAATATATGTATGTTTTTGACTTAATACAGGAGATACTAAAAATAAAAAAAAGTGATATTTAAGTTTATTTATGTGTAATTAAGTTTAGGTTCTATTTATGTGTAATTAAATTAAGGTTTATAAGTGTGTAGATAAAAATCAACATAAATTAAAGAATTTATTATTTACTGTGAAGTATTATTTTATGATGAATTGTATTTATCCATTATTTGCTTCATATGCACAAAATTGAAGTGTCTGTCTGTACTTTTAAAATAAATTAGTTTTTTTTTTCTTTATCAAGCAAAAGCATTTTATTGTTTAGTAGTTTGTACTTAAATGGCCTTTTTTTAATATTGGTCTGCCCTTTGGATTTGTCTATAATAATTTTTAGATCAGTGTATTTAATGAAGGCTTCTTTGTATTTCCCTGTACCTTACAATGAAGATAAATAAATAAATATATAGGACTATATGACACACGGATGTCTGTTCCTAAGGTAGACAACTTAATGCCTGTGTTATAGGTAACAATTGTATACTACAGTACTCACATTTGAATGTAATATGTGAATTCTTTGTATCCGAAGCTCCTGTCAGAAAAGATCTACGTGTTTAGGAACCAGTTTCAAGGTAGGACATGTACTACTTTTTGAGTTCGTTAAAATTACGTATATTGCAGTTATACTCAAAAACTAAACCGATCAAATATTTTTGAGAGTTATTTTCAATATATAAACCTTATAGCAAGTGTTTGTCTTTAACAGTTCATTGTAAGTGCAGATTTTCAACAAAATATCAGACTTATGTTTCGAAGGCCAGCAAGGAATTAGTAGACCTTCCGAAAGTGTAGTAATCAAAGGATACAATTTTGACTTGTAAACAAATGAACAAGTGTTAAGAGTTCAGCTGATAAGTATATTTATGTAGAGCTTCTAATATATTGCGATAACTAATGGTTGCTAAGTCGGAAATTCGATTTTGGAGCCATACAACTATAGCGACAAAGTGAAGAAAGGGCCTGCAAATGACGGCAGCTATCCATCATAGGGCTGATTATCCCGTGGGCTAAGTTATCTTTAATGCCTTAAAAAATGAGTGACTGGCTGCTTGGGGGTCGCGAAAAGGTCGCGGCCTCACTTTCGAAAACAGTTTTCCTTCGAGATTAGATAAAGCACATTTCACGTTTTTTTGTGTAACTGGTACATGTAGGAGTTATTATGTAATAGAAAGCACCGACTGACTACCGACGCACATGTAGGTACGTTTACTGAAGAAAAATTATATACGTTTTTTCAATGTATATACCTTTTAAAATGCTAAATAATTATTTAGCATTTTAAAGGCTTTGACTGGCTCGTTGGCGCAGTGGGCAGTGACCCTGCCTTCTGCTCCGGGGGTCGTGGGTTCGATTCCCACCATTTTATAAAAATATTAGCATTTTCATACCCTCCTCTACTATAAACTGTAATTGAGCCAAATTCCATACTCCTCCGTCCCCTATTATTATACCTAATATTTGAAAAACCAGTGTTAAAATGACTCACCTATCTATCACCTTACTGCAAGAGTAACTCAAATGCCGGTGATGATGAGCTTAAAGCTATGACCTTCTGCCGTGATCGAGGTTCTATTCTATAATCATAAAGCTCGATAGCACAACTGGAATTCTTGATGTACTTGGATTAAACCCCGCTGGGATAAAGTCGTAGCCACTTCTAACACAAGTTCTTAAAAATTGGAATGCTAAGAAGTATATTATACATATCTCAAAAATATTCCCAATATTTTGTGAAACAGTGTGCCCGGACCTTAAGGCCCCATCGGAACGATTTATTTCCGTCACGATAATATCTAGGTAAGATCTTATCAAACAATTTAGCTGGAAGTCAGAGAAATGCTATTGGTGTAAAAATTCTATTCTTTCTTAGCGTCAATTGGACGTAATTAGTTTTATTAAATGGCAAATTGTGAAAACAATTATGAGAACAATGCGCAATTTAATGTTAGCAATAAAAATGTCAACCTTTATACAAAGGCGCTTATAATGGAGACGTTAACAGCAAATTGTACGTCTTTATTTACGTGGAGGAATCTTTTTCTTTCCATATAAACGACTATAATGTGGCAGGTAAGACCTGTGAGGAACGTGGAACGGCGTCACCATGGTATGCGTCGCCACTCTATGTTAAAACACTTTGCTATTTGAATATGTACATAGTTATCACTTATATTAGTGTTGCATAATCCTTCTTAGTATATCTAGAAAATGCGAAACATCAACTTGAATTTCTACAATAGCCCGCCATCGGGGGGAGGGGGGGGCGGGGGCCGGCCGGGGGGGGGGGCGGGGGGGGGGGGGGGGGGGGGGGTGACAATAGCAGCTAGGGTAGTCCCGGATCGCGTTTTGGATCTGACGAGTTATCGGATAGATCCAAAACGAAAGACAGACCCCTGGATGCAAAAATTTGTTTCCTTCTATTTCGGAATATACCAACATAACTTCCCCTTTATTCCACATTAGAAATTCAAATAGAAGTATCAAACAGAATACAAATGAGACTAACAAATTTATTCATGCTGCATTGTCTACACTCTACACTGTACTTTAGATTAAATCTCTCTAGTATGTCATCAGCTCCCTATCTCTCATTATCGCTAACAGATAAGTTTAAACCTGGCTCACCATGACCTCTATTGTGCAGATAACATAAGATTTAATAAATATTGGTATTAAAAATAACTTATCTGGAGTGTATAGGCTTGTTAGTAAAAGTTATTGCGATCTGAAATGAGAATTTTTTCAATTGGCATCAGGCACTACTTAGAAATTTACCTTATTATGCAAAGCTTTGTAAAGAGAAATAAATTTTTAATAACAAAAAATTAAAAAGCTTTTATTGAAATTTACAAAGTACTCGTCCAAATGAATCAAACGAGCCCAAACTCAATGCGGTTACATAGTGTTGACTTTCAAATTAGATTTTACAATTTATTCGCATTTGTCGATGGTCTCCTCCCCTTACTACATCCACGTCTCTATGCACTGCAGCTCTGTGGCTTCCTTTGACAGTTAGTTGTCAAATCAGCTAACCGATGCATACGGAGGCCATCGTTCCATTTTGACCGAGACTAGCAAACACGCAATACTTTCTTTTCGCTCCGGACACCACCACAGTCAGCTCATGTGGAATCCCACGGTTACAAATGAACCCGTGGCATAAGAATAAAAATATGAGAGGAACGCAGACTGTATTGATTCGGTGCCGAAGTCCCGCTTCAAAAAATGCTTACACCTCACTCTTTGTCTGATATTATGAGGAATATGAAATGCTAAATTGTATGGAGACTTAAACAGTTTGGAAAATTTACAGCACATTGTTCTTCCTGGTCACTAAACAAATTTAACAAACCACCTATACAATGTTTTTTTTAATCACGTTAATTATAAGGCTTGACAATTGTCGGGGAAGTTTTTTGACTATTTCAATATGTTCTTCTTTGCAAGTAAACGATTTCCTAAAAAAAAATTTTTAGGATTCATTTTGTCCTCCGACAGACTTTTGAAAATGGATGAGTTGTGCCCTTTTCAAACTAGTTCATCATTTCCTCCAAAACTACTACCGTGTTGCGAATTCGCGTAATAATATTAAAAAAAAAACTCCAATTAAAACTTCAATAACGCATTCCACATTGCCGTACCATAACCTATCCAGCCCAGAGAGAGATAGACGACCGAGCGAGAGAGAAGGCACGCCATAATCCACTTATACCCCACGGTCGGGTTGTTCCCATACATTTTTACTGGAGAAATTTCGTGAAAACCCTTAATGCATATTAAGCCCGGTCCGCGATGGGTATTGAAATGAAATTTGCCGCCCTGTGGATTTTTGGGATAACGAAGGTCCTGTACTTTGTAAGAATTTGACCCTTCCCGAGTTTGGCGATTATTGTTTTGAGTGCTTTCCCTGTCGACTGCTGCCCAGATTTAATACAGTCCATACCTTTTACCGTAGAGCCTCAATAGCTCAACGGTATAAGGTATGGACTGAATTCCACAAGGTTAATACCCGGTTAAAACCAAATCCCCACAACGGACCACCTTTAGTGCCAACGCGGATTGCATTAGCATTGATTAAAAGCCTAACACAATAAAGGCTTGCCTCCTGTGGACCTAGTACGAACATTTTCATCCTAAGTACAGTTGACTTCAAACGGTTCGGAGGGTTCGTGCTAGCGCCTCTGGTCGCCGGTGGCCACTGGTGGATCCATACTGTTATAACATTGGCCCACCTTTACAGATACATCTTTGCCATATGCCCAGTCCATTTCCACATCAGCTTTGCTGACTTCTTCCCCAGATCTTTTACACCAGCCATGGAACGCAGGGTGATGGTAACTTGTTATTTAGCATCAATATTGGTGTTTACTTCTTTAATTTAAACGTAATTTAATTAATATTTAAAGTAAAGGAAGCTGAAAATCAATTGCGCGCTTATACATTATGTAAATCTTTTTTTTTTTCAATTTATGTCAGTATGTACGACCAGTTATCAACTCTTACAACATGACAACCTTGAATAATATTTCTCTAGCAGTCACAAAATTATCTCATAATAATAATCGGTAATAGCCGCGCGATTGAACTTTACTTTCAACTTTGATCTTGAAAAAGTTGTTTTTCTACATAGTGTTTTGCATAAACCACGCGAGAACGACTGAAAACTGTTATACGTGAAAAATTCTCAAAACTTGCACAATTTGAATTATGTACAATTCAATTAAAATTGTATATACTCAGATCGCCGGCTGGTCGAAATTCGGACAAAAACTTTTTTGCGTAAAACGACATACACTTGTATGTATATTGTTCTATTCACATATGAATAATTCTAACATAACCTCTTTCGAGTTTTATCATGAATCATAGCCATTGATTTTGATTTAAAAAAATTAAACCATAGTACGTATACACAAAAATTAGATAGTCCATTTATCGAGGAAGGCTATAGGCTTCCGTCGTTATTATCACGCTAAACTTTTTCACCTAATCAAACGTATTCATAGATAAACCGCTGAACCATTTCTGTAGAATTTCGGTAGAGATAAATTAGGTCTTGGCGAAGGACATAAAGTACTTTTTGTTGGGAACATGAATTTTGAAAAATATGAAATAGGGGTTGAAAGTTTGTGTAGAAGTAGTAGAAAAGAACGCGGACGAAGTGACGGGTTGAAGTTAGTAATTTCATAATATTACTTACTTCGTGCAATGACTATATTAAACAGGGGAATGAATGACGGGGCAAGAGGAATGTGGTAGCTTCCAATAAGGAATATATTCATGACGTTCAGTAAAGAGTATGTATATAAGAATTATGAATCTAGTATTAAACATTGCTATATTAGCGGAAATTCATACCAAGGATATCTTTGAGGTAAGTTAGCTGTACCACCATTGCGCCGAGGATTTCTTTAAAAGACTAAAGAGAGAACTCTTTTAAAGAATAGCAAGAAAGTGCTGTACCATTTTGGCCGACAGCTCCTAGTTAAGGAAAATTTTGCTAAGGGTTTTTGTTAGAAATTATCGAAATTCATAACAAGCAAAAATGTGCTCTTTACCTAATTGATGTGCAAACGACTTTCGACCTTTAGCGTGGCAAATCAATTTCTTTGTCGACTATATTTTGGTATTGGAAAAACCGCTGGAAAGATGTAAATTCTGTTTGTTTTTTTTTTCATTGCTCTTATTTCAGAGAAGGTTTAAAAGAAAAGAAAAGTTGTAAGATTATTTACAAATACTAAAAAATGCAGATTTGTTCGATAATTCAGAATACTTTAAATAGACGACGTTCGTAATAGAACTTTCGACTGACCAAGAAATTGGTTTGCGACGCTAAGGTCGAATGTCGTTTGCACGTCAATTAGTTAAAAGGCTCATTTTTGCATGCTATAAAATACGTAAATTACAATAACTCCCAGCAATATTTTCTTGAAGTAGGAATTGTCATCCAGAACAGTAAAGCACTTTTTTGGTCGACTATATATACGTTTTTAAATCGACGCTATGCTATTTTTCACCATTTGCAACGACCAATGCCATGCCATTTGCAAGAAACTTTCTGCATTACAATATATCTTTAGATTTTATAAGACAGGAAGCTTCTTGCAACTGCCTACTGAGCCAGTTTCCGTATATCCGAATCGATAAAGCGTATACATAATTGCATACAGAAAAAGTGAATAGAACTGGAAATTACATAATAATAATAATTATAAAGTTGCAAGACCTGTAATAATAGTCGAAAATATCCGAAATGGCAGCTGAAAATTTCAGCACATCAAACGAGTTTCCTTCCGATTGATTCCCATACATCGAATTTTTCATGCAAGGTTACACATGCTATGCATATATTTCTTGTCGAATTTTATGTTTTATCATATACAAACGTATGATTTTTTGGCCTGTACTGTCCCATTGCCGGGCAAAGGCCCCTCCTTACTTGAGTAGTCTCCTCTATCCTGAGCCATCCCAATCCACTCCTTTCCCTAAGTATGATAATTTTATTTATTTATTTAAATATCGACCGTTTTAGACTTCACACGCATTTATACAAGAATTTATATTAATTAATAGGATGGGCTACGGACGATAGCAAAATGGGTTGTCTATGTGGTGCGGTGCAAACGATGTACCACCTCATGTCGTGCCCTGCGTGCCCTAATACCTGCACACATGGATTTTAATGGCTGCATCAGATAAATTTAGCAAGAACGTCATCTATTTGACGTATTCTGAAGTATCCAACAAGTCTGCACTTTTAAAAGTATTTTTAAAGAATCTTTCGACTTTTAATTTCTTTCTTGTCTTTTATACCTTCCCTAAAATAAAAGGAATGAAACGAAATAATCTGAATTTATATCGGTTCAGCCGTTTTCAAGACTAACAAACTTAGATTGTATTTTATAGATATAGATTAGTGGATACCAAAGAGGTAAATTTTGTAAGTTTTTATGTTACGGGTAAACTCCGGTTCTGCAGATCAGATTTTGATAATTCTTTTACTGTTAGAAAGCTATTATTGTCTATAGAGTGCTATTAGCGGCTTTATATATTGGTAAATATATTTTTTAACTAGCTGCAGCCCGGGACTGGTCCGCGTGAATTTAATGAATTTTTAAAATTTTGAGGGTTATCTTTTTTTATTAAAAACATTTACTTTCTCTACAAAAAGTGTGTCCTTCTCCAAGGTCTAATCTATCTCTGTACCGGAATTCATTAAAATCACTTCGTGGTTAAGGCGTGAAAACGTATCTATAGGTCGCTGGTTCAAATCCGGTTCGAAGGACCATATTAAAACAACTGTAAAGTTCTAAATATATGCACTTATCACAGTACTAACATATATGTGGTTCTTGTATGAGAAACATTAAATTTAACAGACAGGGTTACTTTGTACTCGTGCGAAAACGGGGCGGGTGGCTAGTTAACTTCGATAAACAATACAACGTGTATAGGTGATCGAAGCTATATTCGGGAATTACAACTAAGAATAGTGATATACTGAACAACGGCGGTTTTGCAATTTATAAGGTCCTGCATAGTCCCATTAAACGTGCCGTTACACTACCACAGTGGCTCCATTGAAGCCGTGCTCCCTATACTGTGTCGAACGGTCGTCCAGCTAATGTTCAAATTATTAACATACTGAGACTTGTGATTGATCTATCTTCAAAATTACAGTAGAAGAAAAATACAGCAAACATTAACCAAATTAGGCGCGGACGGCGGAGTGTGTCGACCGGTCGCCCTGCTATTGTTCAAGTTCTTAACAACCTGAGATTTGAGATATATTTATCTTCAAAATTACAGTAGAAGAAAGATACAGCAAAAACAAATATTAGCATTTGAAAAGCAATAAAACTGACTACTCTCTAGATGTCTAGAGTCTAGCTTTACTTTACAGTACATCATTCCTTTGTAGAATCGGCTACCAACTTCGATATTTCCGAACCGATAAGAAAAGAGCTCAAAGGACTAAAACCCATCTGCGATGCTCATTGTATCTGCGATTGCAGTTGTCTATGGGCGTCGAAAGCAACTCAAGTTGTTCATGTTGTGCCTGTTAAATTTAAAAAAAAACTTTCAATCTTTGTGACTGACATTAAAAAAGAAAAACTGAAATTACAATTAAAAATAATGCAAATGTGCTCGTTGTATTGATATATAATATAAAGGAAAAAGCACATTTATTCAAAAGTACTTGCCTGTATTTCCTACTAAATGTAGGTCATTGTTTATTGTAATATAAAGTAGGGAAATGATAGACAAAAATTTTTATAGGAAGTGCGTCAATCTGAAGCGAATGTAAAGTAGTTTTTATATTAGTAGCCAATATTATATACGTCGCAGGTAATTTGTATGATTCTTTTTTTTTCTTTTTAAAAAGAATATTAGAAATACTATTCAGGTATGTCTAATATTCCCTTTTCCCCTCCTACTAAGCTTAAATTAAAAGCTTGTATTAGGAGTGGGTGCGACACATTTCCAGGACCAATATGAAGTTCCATGATCTTAAATAAATTCTGATTTGAGTGATTTAGTTTTTATCCTTACTTATACTTGCGTTCATTTTGTAGACATGTCGGTACCAAGCCATCATATAGGTTCCTCGCTAAACCGATGCATATAGATGGAACCGACTTGAACACGTCAGTAGATGTCAACTAAATCGTATGAAAGTACTATTTTTATTTAAAGTATTATTTTTGTTTTTTAATTCCTTGACGACTTGACGCCTTTGCGGGAAAGAAAAGAATTCAAATGGTCAGGAAAGGAATGTGGTTGGAAAAGGGGGAGGTCTTTGCCCAGTAGTGGGACAGTATAGACTAATTAAAAAAAAGAAAAAATTCCTTGACGTTATATGAAGGCGGTTTCCATTTTAAAAATTATTTATTTTTTAATTTTAAGTTGAAAGTAGAGTATTTTGTGTATACAATGTGATAATTGTAGGCCAACTAAACGCACCGCGCTAATGACAGGGGAGTTTTCGCAAGAAACGAAAACATCATCGAAGTTTAACGATACGTTTTTGTGATTTCTCAGAAATTGCTTGACGGATTTTGATAAAGTTTATATGTACCCATCTCTGAAGTATGGCACATGAAACAAAATAAGAATCACCAAAATCGGTTTATACATGGCGAAATGGACTAACATATAAAAAATATCCTTAGTCGTATTGACAACCGTTTTTTTAAATTTTGAAGTTAATAACGTTACATAAAGCTTCCGTTAAGCACTCTTTTAAACCTTAATAATGTCCGATTGATTCACACTATTCGTCTACAGAAACCTAATCAACTAGGACATCGATTTCTATTAAAGTACTCCCATATAGATAGCATTGCATCGCAGATTAAATAATTTCGACTTGTCATTAAAGACTGGCAACGCATCTGCTAGCCGTCTGGTCGTGCAGATGTCCATGGGCATCGGTAGGCACTTGGGTGCCTGCTGCCTGCTCGTTTGCCCCTTGTACTATAATAAAAATAAAAAAATATATGGGACTATTTTATTAAGCATAATGGTCCATTGCTGAAACTTCCTTGCTGTTTGCTGGAGAAAGTAATTATATTCGTAAACAACACTAATAAGTTTTAATTCTTTGGTAGACAAACTTTTGCTGCGATTTTTTTTTAAATGAAATTAAATTTGTTTATTGAAACTGAATTTGAATTTCAACATGAATCAAATAAAAGGCTTCTGCTGCTAGTGAAGAGTTTGGTCTGACAATTTATTATTATAATATATACATAGTTTGTTTACCACTACGTCTACGTGAATTTTCGAATATTATTTAAACTCCTAATTTATCGGTATATTACCTGTGTTAAATTGGGTTAGGTAGGCACCAATTTATATTTAGATCCTTTCAGTTGTTTTAACGTTTTTTGTAAAAAAACATCTTAAAATATCGAATCATACAAATTTTCACTTCTATTTAAATAGGGATAGAGTTTATACTCTATCTCTATTTAAATAAAAGTGAGAAAAAAGAAAAGTTAGAATGGAGGGAGACAATTAGTGATAGGGCAAAATGGCAGAAACAAATGGAATCCTGTGCCTGGCAAAGTACTATGAAGCTATTAATTACACGCATAGATTTTATAGGTATATTTTGCTTTTTAATTTGCCTTTACCGTTACTGTAAATAAAGATGTCGCAACTAAATACACTTCGTAAACCTGTATCACTGTTTCCATCCATGCTCCATTTCACCTCTATATTCATAAAATTATAAGCTGGTAAGTGAAAGTCTGAATAAAAAAGACATTCAGATGGACAGACAAAAATGTTTTAATTTGTCTTTTTCGTTCTATGTCTCGTGTAAGGTCGGTACTAGTGATTAAAAAATAATAAGTGAATTTTTAAATTATCCAACGACCGTAAAAATAAACTACCATCACTAAATAGCGATAATAAGCGCAAATATGCCATATATTTGATTAGTTAGTAATATAGTTTGCCTTGTCGTACTCGATGTGGCAATAAATAAATTGACTCTAATAATTGTGAGTAAATCTTATCATAAAGCGCATTAGGTTTTTCCTTGAATAGGGAAAAACTTCGGAAATACATATAAACTATACAAGCAAAGCATACTAATTGATACACACCGGGCAAAATCCGGGGACAGGCCTCTAAAAAAATAATAATTATCATAAATTTTGTCAGTCTGTTTGTTCCATGTACCCCCAAAAACGACTGATCTGTAAATTAGGGTCTCGCAGAAAATTAAAATCCTCGAAGTTGAACAAAATTCTTTTTTATAGATAGAAAATTTTATTTAAAATTTTATATTACCTACTAAGTTAATACCTAGGTATATGGACGCACTATTTTCGGAAGCGAGAGTATTTATAAACAGTTGAATATCTCTCCAAGGTCACTGCTTTCTGAACACATTACAACCTAACAAATAGGCTCGTGCGTGCGTATTTATGGAGCATTTACTACTAGAAAATAATCGTATTGCACAAGGAATTTGCAACTACATTCCTGTTTTATTATTATACACTGCACTTAAATCATCGATGATCACATTCGCCCTTGCGAAAATATAATTTAACACACTATTTTCTCAAAACTAAAGTTAAAGCGCCAAAATGCACCGAAAAAATGCGTATTTGTTTATACACCCCGGCATGTTATCATACGGATTATAGTAAATATAGAAGTGGCGACGGCAATCCGATAGCTGCGGACACGTAAAAAACCCGTTTGGTCCGATGCGTACGATGTGAATATGTGGACGCGTGCCAGTAAAGTCCGAAATTCATTGCCCGCTGGATATTGAGTCCAAACCCGCTTACATCCGGTTATTCGCGTCACGCGCGAATGAAGCCCATAAGAGATGTTCACCCGGGTTTCAATGACGACTCTTGTAGTTATTTTTAAAGTTGATATCGTTTTGATGCGAGAGTTGGTGGTCTATTTAATGAGATGATAAGTAGACTTATATGTGTCCTCAAATAATTCCAAAATGTTAAGAGTACAGTCTAGAGAGAGAGAGAGAGAAAAAGGAAGAGGAAAGTTATTTTTAAAATTAATTTGCGAGTTACATTGCATGACGACAAGGAAAAATTAAATTACTTTGCAAAAATTCGACAAAAAAAACGAGGAGAATCTGCACCACCGAGATCGCTATAAAACGGCACAGTCCTGATTTTCCAGCGTACATCGGGACTCTACAAAGGTTTATCGAAAGTCAAATTTGAGGACTTGAAACGTAAAATAGGCAGAAAATTTACAAGAACTTAAAAGTGAGCTAGGCATCCTAAACTGTTTAGCATATCTCCAGCTGTATACCGCGAAATGAAGTACACCACGCTCGACGGCCACCTTTCACTCTTCAATCTTAGACGTGGTTTGCTCCGGAGCGTGTGACGTGGAATGTATTTTTTAAATAACTCTTTTCCGTCTCTTACCAGCAGTATACAAGCTGGTCCTGTATAGTTTTTTTTTTATCTTACAAGGGGGCAGATGAGCAGGCAGCAGGTACCGAAGTGCCTACCGGCGCCCATGGACATCTGCACGACGCTATAACTTGCTCATGCGCAGTTGACATATCCGGTACTGCGCAGGCGCGACCGGAAGCTACTCTAACAATATATTATAATATTCTAGAATAATATCAATGCGCTATAAGAGACTGTGTTATAAGGGGGATTACTGTATTTATATATAGATTATTACACTTGTTTGTATGTTATTAAACTCCTTGAAAACTGGTGAATCGATTAAGATTAAAGGTTCTTTTTTTAAGAGATGTTTGGATCTTAAATCAAGTATGTCGGGTCTTTTAATAGTTAATTCATGTATAAGTTAAAAATAGAAGAACTATGTATACTAAAATAATAAAAAAACACTGGCACTCCAGGAGTCCTAACAGAAGTTAAAGTTTTTTGGCCTGCAGCCGATTTGGGCGGACCTGAGTACCAGCACCTCTTTCTGGCATGAAGTGGCGGCAACGCTGTCACGTCAAGTGGTGGTGTTGTATGTCGCGTTTCGTTCGGTTTGTGGGGGTTCCCGGTGGCCTAAATTCCTCTTTAAAGACCGACACCGCATCTGCTAGCTTTCTGGTGGTGCAAATATCCATGGGTTTTGGTAGTCACATAGGTGATAAACCGCTTGCACGATTGTCTTTTGTAATATATTAATAATAATAAAAAATAGTTAACGTTATTTTACGGTGTTGGATTAATCATTCTATTGTCATTATTTTCAACCAGTACTGGTTGGACGTCGAGAAGCCGATGTGCCGTCAAGTGGGGCTGTCGATGCTGGAGCCGACGTTGCGGTTCTGCGTCAAGTTCTACACGCCGGACCCGGCGCGGCTCGAGGAGGAGTTCCCTATTTAACTATAAAATTGTTTATCAATAATAATTTAAATTGTCTCAATTGGAGTGGCATTAAATGTTAGTTTAGTTGGTGTAATGCTGCAACCCGAAAGCTACACCACCGAATCCGCCACCAAAGCACAGCACTACACTGACTTTCCGATGTGGCTCAACGCACGTTTCGCTTCGACACCGAAGCATCATTAGGAGATAGACTCTACAAAGGTTATTCGTAAAGTTTACGGGATCAGCATTACACCGATTTTCCCTCGTATTCATTCGCGGATGAAAGCAAAGTAGTTTAGTTTCTCATGCAAAACAAACAAACATTCTCTTCAGCTGCATATATTAGTATCGATATAAAGAACCATGACATTTTCTAATATTTCTTTCACATTTTGCCATTGACACATTAACATATTATACATTTAGAGTAGATAAATGATACATGGAGTGAGAAGGACATCGCTTAAATAAGTAATCGGAATTTGAGTAGACCGCTTGGTTAAATAGCTCTTTCTGTGACCGGGCAATCGATGAGTAACCCATATACCTCTTTCTCTCTCTCTCTCTCTCTCACACACACATACACACACACTCCGGTACACAAATAAGATGTCGTAGGCGGCCTAACAATTAAATTTATTCTAGATGTTATGTATTTTCTCCTTCTTGTTTAAAATTTTAAGTATAAGTGTAATTCTCATTTGGTCTTAGTTATAAAAAACATATTGTAAATTTAAATTAAGACCTGTAACACTGTTGAATAACCTAATATAGAGAAGGGGAAAAAAAAAAAAAAAAACAAACTAACACTGATTTATATTTGAAATCCGACTTCCGCGTTTTCGGAAGACCCGTAAAACAGAGGGACCTGATCAATGTCACCGAGTGTTATTAGTCGTGAGGTTGCAGAGATCGTGGGGGTTTCCGAGGATGACGTCAGATGGCAATCGGTCACCTTAACTCGCCCCACAGCCTTCCTTCTGAGATTAGTATCAGAAGATATATATATATATCTTCTAATATATAAAATTCTCGTGTCACGGGGTGCATTGCCAAACTTGACCGACTTTAATGAAATTTTATATACGTAGCTAGTATATATACATATTTATGAACATAAGCATGCCATAATTGAAATATTTGGCATACTTCCTTTTTCTTAAAAATGAAGATTGATTTTTATGGTGTCGTTACCGTTACAGACGATATTCATGGTCGCAGCTGCGTACTCGTCATCGGTCGCTGGTTGCGTCATCTTCCTGACCATCGCCGTGGGCCTGGGTGGGTTCGCCTGGTCTGGATTTAGGTAATTAATATATACTCTTTATATACCTAGGTCGTGTATAACACATTGTTTTGAGGGTAGATTTCCAAGAAACACAATATAAATGTGGCATTTTTGACTTTTGAATTTTTTTTTTATTAATCCACAAAACTGACAACAATTGCCTAAAAATAGTTCACTTAAAATAAAAATCTTACAAGTAACATTTTTGAAGAATTGAGCTATAAACCGGCAGAACAAGGTTGAGGTTTGAACCGGCATGCCGGAATGTGAAGTGTTAATTTTATACGACATCGTACGTAGCAGACGAACAAAATTTCGGGCAAGACAACGTCTGCCAGGTTCGCTACTAATATTTTTTTTTTTTGGAAAGTAAACCCTTAAGTCTCCTTAACATATTTACGTAATTTTACTAATTTACAGCGTCAATCACCTGGATATCGCTCCACCGCACGCCAGCGTCCTGATGGGGTTGTCTAACACGATAGCCACCCTGCCCGGGGTATTTATTTTTACTATACTCAAAATTTGTATTTGGTCGTTATAAAATTACACATTTTTTTCAACGGACTTCCAAAGATGTACCTAATTATCTTTTATTTATTTTAATTTTTACCCAGCCACTGATTAGGCCACGACCTCCTCCTGGTACTATTAGTAAGTATAAAATTAAAAAGACTAAAGGACTATAAATTGGAAAAAAGTGATAGAGTCAGTAGAAAAAATAAAATGCTCTATAAACGATTTTGTGCACATATCTTCTAGAAGTTATTACTTCTTACTTATGCAGTTTGAAGGTGTTCCCTATAAACTCAATTCAAGGGAAAGAATATAGAAGTGAGTTCTTAGTTCTATACTCTATGTGAAAGAGAAAAAGAAGAGTTTGTTTGTTTGCTTGAATTCGCTAATCTCAGGAACTACTGGTCCGATTTGAAAAATTATTTTAGTGTTAGATAACCCGTTTATCAAGGAAGGCTATAGGCTATATATTATCACGCTAGAATTGAATATTTTTTTGTCTAATTTTATGCGGACGAAGTTGTGGGCACAGCTAGTAATCTTTATAAAAGAGGGCTCAGTTCCATAAAATAAAGAAATATCTTAGTTCTACAGAAGAGAGGGCCTTATTTCATAAAATAGAGAAATATCATGGTTCGCTATAAACGGAGCGAGGTTTTTATATTCTATATAAAAGGAGAGATCTTATTAGCATTCTTAGCTCTATATAAACTGAATCTGTTATCTATTATCTACTGAAATCTCTAAATATCTATCTTTCTTAGATTTAATAAACAAATTCACAAAACCGTGTAAGTGCGTATAAAATCTTCGAATTATATTAACAAAGTTTATGGTGACAGCCTAGTATTTAAGAAAAAAATAACCTAAAAGTTCACAAACACTACCGGACTTACCTCGTGGAACGACACGTGCAATTTTTTAACAAAAAAAAATGCATATTATGCTACCGATCTCATGTGAGAAAGAGGTACTGGTACCCGGGCGCGCCGGCCCAATTCGGCTACAAGCATGGCGCTACCTCTAAAATTACCTTCTTTACCTATGTTAAACAATATCGAAGAATAAAATACCGACAGCAAAAAAACAAGTACTTTGTTTAATCGCGTAGTAACGGGTCCATTAAAAAACTTTTTATGTTTTAATTGATATTATCACTTCTACTTTTTCAGTTTGGTTTAGCATGTGACGAGTGGAGACGATCACAGATCGGCTCAATTCGAACAATCGGAACTCTTTTGGTCCTTCCCATCACAGGATATATTTCTGACCGTTGGGGTCGTCGAGTAGCTCTGACCATCAATGCCTTTAACACTGGCTGGTTGGGTCTCGTCAGATCTTTTGTAAACTCTTACGAGTGGTTCATGGTCACTGAGGTCATTGAATCTACAATTGGAGCGGGAGCATATTCATCTTGCTATATTTTAGGTATTTTTTTTTTAAACTTTTATAACGAGATACTTATATTTAAATGTACTTGAGTTCCGCACCTGATCGAAATTCGCCCTCAAATCTTTAGATTTACAACCAAAATTGAAAATTCTTGTACGAACACGTTGAAATCTGTAACAATTAAAATTTATACCGTCACCGACTACATTTTGACGTCATTTTATATTTATAAAACTGTATACACGTGTGTGTAAATCGTTTGGCATTTGTTTGTGTGTGATTTTATATTTATAATGATACTTTATAAAAATATTAGTATTCCTCTATATAAAGTATAATTGTGCCAAATTTTGTCCGTGTTCGTAAAACAGTACCGACTTTTCGCTTCACGTATATCTTATATGTATACAAGATGAAATACTTTTTAAATCAGTTTTCTCTTACACTACTAATAACTTGTTTTTTTTTTTTCTTTTTTTTAATAAAAAAAAATTGATGAAAACCGCATTAAAATCCGTTGCAGCGGCCAGAGGGATCGCAGATGCGTTGCCGGCCTTTGAGAAATAAGTATGCTCTTTTCTTGAAGGTCCCTAAGTCGTATCCGTTCTGAAATACCAAAGCTGGCAACTGAATCCACAAAGAAATTGTGCGAAGCAAAAAGTGTCTACAAAAGCGTACAGTTGTGGATTTTAGGACATCCAGGTGATGAGGGTGAAATTTCAAATTTTGGCCAGATGTCCTGTGGTCGAATACAGCTGCCCGTATTAGTTCGGTCAATTCCTCGAATTTATCTCGATTTTGTCGTCGTATTTTTCCTATATATTAATAGATTCACATATTACTATTAATACGGGACGTACGAGGTCAGAACGAGTCGCTAGTTATAAATGAAGAATAATTAAGAAACTAGCGGATTTTCTATGATTTACGTATTTTATCTCATGTAAACATGGAACATTTCCAACCCTGAACAAATGGTTAATATATTAAAATTTTGAAAATAAATCATATTATGATACATTACAGAATGTTTTGCAAATTGAAAATTCTCGTTGATTTATAATGAGTGTTATTAAATAAATTGTCTCATAGAATATAATTTACGAGCTGGGAAACATTACATTAATGTACACATATCCGCGATTTAAGTAGAAAATGCTGTAATGTATTTAAAAGCTGCCAACATCTCCATTAAAGCACAGCGCTGCACTGAAATGGTAAATAATTAATATTGAGAATTACGGTGTGGGAAAGGCACACCAAGGTGGAAAGCTTTTCGGCGAGGAATGAAGGGTGGGAGCGAAGGTCGGTATGCTAAACCACCGCAAAGGAAGATCCCGTAGTCTTGCTGTTGTTTCAAGGAAAGTGAACTAAAATCTCTATTCATTGCACCGTTTAGAGTTTAGACGTTTTAAATTCTAAAATAGTATTTTTTTAAACATTTGTAACTCAACTTAAGCAGCAAAATAATTATTCAACAGTATTATAGTGTTTGACACCCGAAATCCATTCAGAAAAAACATCTAGTCTTATAACCATCTTGTCTCGATGTCGCCTACGATAACTATAAAAAAAAATGTTATTCCCAAATGGCATAATAAATACGATAATTTCAACTTTACGCGTTGGCAGCCCTGTTGAATACCAAACATTACAAATATAACGACGCCCGTACTAAAAGCATCTAAAAGGATGATAATGGTAATTAGCAAAGTTCGCAGACAACGTTACAGATAGACGGCGCGAACGTATTATTACTTAATTGTGACGAACGAAGTAGTTTCACCTCTTTAGCTTTGAATATTTAACATTTCGCGACGCGGCACTTTCACCTAACCTAAGAGGTCTTGACAATTCTCATTGTTTAGATTGAAACGTCTCTTTAATTGATATATTAACACGTAAAAGCTGGTTCTAATTAAAAATAACATCGCTTATATAATAAATTATACAAGAGATATTACTTTTAATAGCCATGATTTACATGAAGGGCACCTTCCTGTATCTCTAAAACGTAAACTTATCGACATGTGTATTCTGCCTGTCCTAACGGTACACAAACTTGGAAATTGTGTGTGCACACACAAATGGTCAGTGACCCTGTCTTCTGCTCTGGGGGTCCTGGGTTCGATTCCCACCTCGAGTCTGGGTGCCTTTTGTTTCGAATTTCTTTCGTTGGCCGAATTTTTACGGGATTTCTTTGGGCTTTCAATTTGTTGAAATTAAGAGATCATGTAGTGTGGCCGGGGATTTTGTGTAACTTAAAATGTACAAACACTTTAAGCTATGTCTGGCTCCGGCATAATACACACGACTAGGGTTGCCAACTGTCCGGATTACCACGAATTAGTCCTAGTTTTTTGTTTTTTTTTTTAATTCACTTGGGAATTTTATAACACTAGTGAAAGTTTGTTGCATCATCATCATCATTCTCTATGTTGACCCACTGTTGGGTTTAGGCGTCCTCCCCCTTACGCTACAGTATATTAGCATATAAAAAAAAGAATGTCTGATATTCTGGTGGTAAATATTCGACTTAGAGCTAAGGTTACGAGGAGTTCTCGCGCCCTGGTCTGAGAAGAGCGCACAACAAACTCAGTCGGGTATATTTTTTGTTACTACCATTTTACAACAACTCGCATACGGTTAGAGAAAATTAATCTCAAGATTTTTCTTCATTCGACTAATCCTTTAAAATAATAAGATTTTTAAATGTCCTTAATTTTAATAAAGGCTTGCGTGAAGTGGCGGCAATGCTATCAAATCAATTGATGGTATTGTTGTCGCGTTTTGTTCCCGGTATCCCTAACCCCTCCTCCTTAAAGAACGCAAGCTTCCTGACGGTGCAGGTGACCATGGGAGTCGGTGAGGTGCTACACTCAGGTGAGCCGCTAGCCCGAAAAAAAGTTTTTTGGGCGTCCGGGGAGCGTCCCAGCGAGTTTTCATTTATATTCCGAGTTTAAAAATTTCAAGTATTGAGTCGCTGCCATTCGGTCGATGCGCTGCGACGAAACTTTTTATACTGATTTTATGATATTAAAAATTCTTCTACAATCTCGTTATGCCCTCATTAAAAGTTCCAATCTAATCGTTACAATAAATCAAAAGAAAGTTCAAGTATCCTTACGAAAGAATTGATAGTTCTTCAATAGTAGACGCGTCTTCGAGAGCCCACACCATGGCAACATCGCTCAACCGTGTATAGACACGGATAGCTAAAATGAAAAAAAAAAAAACATCGTCTATAGTCGGTTTACGGACGATAATTTTACGTGATATCTCCGGACGCTTAGGCCGTTGTGTCTCACTATCGTTAGTTCTGCGC
This sequence comes from Charaxes varanes, assembly GCA_024363005.1. Classification (NCBI taxonomy): domain Eukaryota; kingdom Metazoa; phylum Arthropoda; class Insecta; order Lepidoptera; family Nymphalidae; genus Charaxes; species Charaxes varanes. The sequence goes on along the minus strand of JANCMC010007202.1, from coordinate 8,514,935 downwards.
TCTCGATTGCACGCTCAGCTCAAACGGAACGTGACAATGAATCATACTTTTGTGTGCGAGCAGTTCATCCATTTATCACACGTTATCATGTCAATATTGTTTTATAAGTTTATTGTACTGAAGTAAATAAATGTATCGATTCGAATAGTCCATACAAATCTGAAGGCAAAAAAGGAAAACTTATCTCTCGATAGGGTCGAATTTTGCTTGAACTTTTTATTATTTGAAATCAGTTATTTGCAACAGCTCCAACTAATTACGACCCAGGCTACTCTGCTATAGATGCGACTGCGGGGAAACTTACCAAACTCAACGTTTAACTCCGAAATAGCAGCTTCTCCCAATTTCCTCCACATTTCCTCCTCGTCCACTGCATCACAGAAGAGCCAAGCCTCGGAAAATCGCCGCAGAAGCAATAACTTCTCAATGTGCTTCCGTTGGTTGGCCAAGCGCTTCTCTGTATCGGGATCCGCTAGACCACCCGTGTTATGGGAATCTAGGCCTATTTTCACGACACTGTAATGAAAAATGACTACTGTAATCCCCCACTATTATAACACGATGCTCTTATAACGCATTAATATAATTATAAAATACATAAGTATCGTTGTACGAGAATAATCCTACAACGCGTTTGCGTATAGTGGAATAAATCTACCACGCTGTGGGGGGGGGGGGCATACCTACAAAGAAACGGTGTACGGATCAGTTATATATTAGTACACACATTTACTATGACTACTGAGTGAAAATCCCGTCGAAATCGGTCCATCGGTTTCGAAGATTAGAAGGAACATACAGACCGATAGACAAAAAAATTTTTACTTGCCTTTTTGGCACAAGTGTAGCATTTATAGTCACATGCTATTAGTAAAAAAAAATAAAGCAAATTTTGACGATACATGTATAGATTTTGTCGGCGTTCGCGCGGAACGGCGTCTGTAGATAAATCTAGACTCACTTTCCACCGGTGCTGTAGCAGTACACGTCGCCGGAGAAGAGCACGAGGGGGATCTGGTCCGGGAGCACGGTGGTGGCGGCCACGAAGTCCACGTGCGGACCCGCCACGGAGGCCGGCGAGTAGTGGTACGTGTGCACCGCCGCGCCCGCGCACACCGCCACCACGTTGCGATCCGACAGGCTGATGTCCCAGATGGCGCTCTTTACACTGGAAATACAATGACACTGAAACGCTTATAATAGTTTTTTTTTTATATAATAAGACGCAAACGAACAGGCGTAATCACTTGACTAGCGAGGCCCATGGACAATTGCAACACCCGAGACTATAATTGATTTCATAGAGAAATTGTGCAAGTAAAGCAGCTTGCAGAAAAGCGCGAGGTTTTGGACTTTAGGACAACGAGGTGATGAGGGTGGAATTTCAAATTTTGGCGAGATGTTCTGTGGTGGAATGCAGATATTATACAATTATCCGGACAAATATACCTGCACTAGCTGTGCCCGCGGCTTCGTCCGCGTAAAATTAGGTGAAAATTTTTAGCATGATGATATAAAGCCTATAGTCTTCCTAAAAAATACGCGATCGGACACTGAAAGAATTTTTCATATCGGAGCAGTTGTTCCTGAGATTAGCGCATTCAAGCAGACAAACTCTTCAGCTTTATATATTAGTATAGATTTTCTGTCTCACATACACAGTCAAACAAGTACAAGCACACTCATGAAAATCAAGAAATATAACATATGTGTTGTGTGTGTGTGGCAAATAGTTTCCGAAATTAAATTTTTAGATTTAATTTTTTTATTGTAGATTTAAAATATGTAGTAATTAACCATTGGACATATGTATAATTGAAAACTAACAACATAGCGAAGCCGTAACTACATACGACGCGAGATGGCGGTGACGTCGAGTGGAAATGTTATACCAGTACTACACGAGATGGCGTTATATGGACGCTGTATGGATGCTCAAAGGCACCATATGATTTCACTCACGCAAGCGAAGTTTTTGCCTACGACCTAGAACTGCCGACCAACGCACTCATCATCCCTCGCAGAGCACCTTTCCACCATGATGCCTTTCCACAAACACGTAACAACATGGCACTAGCACGTGTCTACCTGAGCTGGTCGGGCATGGCGCACAGCTCGGCGGCGGGTGCACAGTACACGTGCGCGCGCCGCCGCTCGTCCACCAGCACGGCACGTGCGCCGCTGATGTCGCAGTGCAGCGCAGACACGCCGCACGTGTGCCGGTAGCGGGAGCACGTGCGCCACTCTTCCAGACCGAAGTACTCTACGTGTCCTTGCTGAAACGATATACGTATTTGTTTAAAAACGTTTATTTTTTAGCATTACACTATACATACAATAAGATTATTTTTTAAGTAATAACACTTACTAATTCATACAATTTTAGTGTGACCAGTGTGATGCCGCAAAAAAAGGTGTAACCTTTCAGCCTTTGCGGGAGTGGATATTTTCCCATTACTTCCGCTGATTTTCAGAGGCGTGCTCACGTATCCACAAATATATTTGGCAGGCAGTTTGTATGATTCCACCATTTACATACGGCGTCAGTTTAAAAACGCTCGCAGTATTTAAAATGCCGAAGGCAAGATACTGTTGTGATATTATAGATAATGCCTAAACATTTGATCGACAATTTACACGCCGTCTAAATAATGCCGAGGCAAATTGAAGTTTTCTTCTCGCTTTTGATCAAAACATACGAAATGGCATCAAGTAGTACTTTTATATGACAAAGAATATTGAAAATAGTGCAAATATTACGTGTTCATAAGACTTATCACAAAATAGTTGTGATTTTAAAGACATTTATTATAAAGATGCTTCTTGTTAGTGTTTAAGGTTATACGGTCAGCTTTCCATATTTTTGGCCCTCGCCACCGAAAGTATGGTAATAAACCTTGAAATTAATCTATTAATTGTTCATAAGCTACTTTGTGATATAAATTTCTTACACTTACATCTGTGACGAATATAAAGAAGTCGCTTGTAAGTGTAACATCGACTATTTTAGCTCCTTGCATGTGAGGTTCCGGGAACATCATCGCTTCACGTTCTGGTTCTGACGGATCCGGAGTCTCAATCTACGTACATAAGTATTATGTTATTTGGTACAAGATAAGGTACAGACTCAGCCTCGTTAAGGCGCTAGTGTAGTCACCTTTATATATTTTCTACTGGTAAATAAATAAATTTTATTTAATTACATTTTATTTATCTGGATTGAAATGTAATTTATTAAAAACAAAGAGGAGGAGGTCGTAGCCTAATCAGACAATCAGTCATATCCGACCACATCCGTGTTTCGGAAGGCACCTAAAACAGCGGGTCACTGAGTGATATAAGTCGTGTGTTTGTAGAGATTAACTGGATTTCGGGTATGACGTCAGACGGTATTAAGAATAGCGCTAGGTGGAAGAAGTACAGACGACGTACCGAGTGGACCATCGCGCGACCCTGGTAGAGGACGGCGGCGTACGTCCCCGCCACCCGCAGCCGCTCCACCGCGGCGGGGTAGTGCCTGCGCAGCGCCGCGCCGCCCCCCAGGGGGTAGAAGTACCAAGAATTTCTTGTTTTATTTATTGATGAGCTCAACGGTTTAAGGTATGGACTAAAATCCGGTTATGTTTTTATTTTTATATGGCGACCGAGATTAATAAGGATTAACCAAAAAATAAACTAAAAATACAACAATCCGCCATGAGAGCTAAAATACCCAGCAGAGCCGTGACGTGACCGTATACTATAAGTGACTTCCAATAAGTAATCGCAACGTTTTAAAGTGCTCATTCTGATATTCGACATTTGACGACTGCGATCGTTATGGTCGCGGCGAAAACATCAGGGACGTTTAGTTGAACGCACTGTTAACGTAAAGTGACGTCAAGACGACTTTCGAGTGTTTTTGAGGTGAATTTTAATCCTTTAATGTATAATAAAACTATTTTTTTGCTATAATAACGTTAATTACTGCAGAAATATTAATACTTTGGACTTTTGAATAGTAATTACTTGAATAAATTATAAACTCATTTTTGAAAATTTGTGGTCATGTCTATTCTGTATCGCTGTCGTTCAGAAAATTGGAATAGCCTAAGCTAGTAATATTATGTGGGCCTATATTTGTAATACAATTTGTATATTAAAATTCTAGAGATGATTTATTCAAAAAACCCTCCAGCTTGTTTAGAGCGACTAAAATTTTAAAATCTACCACTGCTTCACAAAACTTAGGCCACCGAGAAGAACCAGCAAAAATCTTGTTGGTTACTTCAATAAAAAATAATAAGTAGCGATACATTTCATCTGAGAGCCTAGCACGAACGTTCTCGATAGTTTTACTTACTTTGACGTTCGAAACCAAACGTCAAATGAAGGCTTCTATTCTATTCGACTTACACAACCGTGACGTCGAGGATTCGATACGTTCAAGTTCTGCAAGCAATTTAGCAACTAAGTTGTATAAGCAGTGGCATTAATATTTCATTTGACTTTCGGTTTCGCACGTAAAAGTAAGCTCGTGGACAACTGCAACACCAGAGGGACCGTAGATGCGTTGCCGGCCTTTGACAAATAAGTATGCGCTTTTCTTGAAGGTCCCTAAGTCGTACCCGTTTGGAAATACCGAAGCGTTTCCTGTCCTAGCGTTATCCTGGTCTAGTAGTACCAGGGTCCGCTTAGATTGCATAGGATTTGGCTGTAGAACGAGTTAAGATGACGGATTGTCAACTGACATCGTTCTCGGAATCCCCACGATCTTTACAACCTTACGACTAATATCACAAAGTGACATTAATCGGGTCACATTGTTTTACGTGCCTTCCGAAATACGGAGAAATTCGAATATCAAATATAAACAAGTGCTAGAATGGGTCACCCATCTTTCACCCGGTCACAGTAAGAGCAACTTAACCAAGCGATCGACTTAAGTGCCGAGCACTGATTAGGCCACGACCTTCTCCTCTTATAGTTCAATAAAAAACAATATTCGATCCTACAATATAAAAAATGGTGAATGGGAGTTAAGTGGGAATTTAAAAACTTGCATAAAATCTCTTAAATAATATTATAAAAATCATAGTTTCATAAAGTTTTATATTACGTTTGAAATCTGAATATTATTCGAATTATTTAGCACAAACTCTTATACGAAGTTAACAAATATCGTTCCGAAATATCCACAAAATATTGAAATCTCAGATTAATATGTCACGATCCAATGAATACTTCCTATATCCATATTTCGGTCTCCAAGGACCAAGATATCTTCGGGGGACGCCGACGCGGGCAAATGGCGTATAAATAATATTTTACGACATATTAAACTCTACTAAACGTTAAATATGCCATTCTCATACTTAAAGCGCTGTCCCCAAAGAATAAATTTTATGTTGCTATATATTGCTGTAGCAAACTTAAAAGAAAACGCATCAAAACATTTCCGAACTTCCAAAATACATTGTAAAAGAAATTTAATGGCGTCTTTTTAGTGAATGTTTCTAAGTTTTTATGACACGAATGATATACTGTTATGTTCGCATTACCCGACCCTCCCCAGTTTAGACGTATGGAAATACCGACCCTCTTAAATTGTAATATTTTGCCTCCAAAAACAGGGGGTGGATAGCAATACGGTATCAGTTCTCGCCGCAAGTTTAAAAAATAGACTCTGAGTTAACAATAAGAAAGAACTGTATGGTACTATGTTAATATTACTTCTAATAACGTGTTAGTCCCCGTGGATTCACTCGTGTTTGCTAAGCTTCAATGTTGAATTGAGTGCTTTAAAGTCAAAGTCAAAAATTCTTTATTCCACTAGATTCTATAGACTTCTACAAGTACTTGTACATGTCATATGTATACAGGGTGACTGGTGAGACACTTAGAACACTTGAGGAGGGTACTCGGTGCTCGATTCTAGTTATAATAATAACTTAATTTAAGACCAAATTTCCTTAAAATTAGACTACACTTAGTCTTACGTTGTTTAATTAATTTGCTGTTCGATAAAGTTAGTTCGTAAATGCATTTCTGAGCGTAAAAAAACTCAGTTATAACAAATATTTAATGAAAAAGTAGTTAATTTGATTTTTTTTCATCATATATGATCATGAAATATAAGGTCCTCGAGTATCGTATGTGTCTCGCCAGTCAACATGTATATATTTTTTACATCATTATTAAATATTTTGGTCATATTTACAATTTAAAAGCTAAGTTTCTTTAAGGCAAGAGTGAATAGGTTCATTCTAGGCAAGCGCGCTCCACCATAGACCGCATCTACACTTTATCAAGTGCCGGATATAAATGAAATGAGCAGAGGAATTTATATTAGAAAATCTCGGAAGCCATATTGTAACGCGACGCGCCAACATAATCAAGGTATGTATGTTTTATTAAGTTTTTAAACAATATCTATATATTATAAAGCTGATGAGTTTGTTTATTTGCTTGAATGCGCTTATCTCAGGAACTGCTCGTCCTATTTGAAACATTATCTCAGTGTTAAATAATCCATTGATCGAGGAAGGTTATATCATCATGGTAAAATTGAATCTATTTATTTCATACCAAATTTTACCCAGCGAAATCGCGGGCAGAGTAAATAGAATACATATAATTATGTATATAAAATTATTATTTTTAAGATGTTTATAATATATGTTCTAGAGATATATTTCTATGTATATACTAATATATAAAGCTGAAGAGTTTGTTTGTTTGCTTGAACGCGGTAATTTTAGGATCTACTGGTCCGATTTGAAAAACTCTTTCAGTGTTAGATAGCCCATTTATGGAGGAAGGCCTATATCATCGCGCTAAAATTGAATCAATTTTTTTACCTAATTTTACGAAGCCACGAAGTTGCGGATACAGCTAATAGAATGCGTATGTTTATGAAATTCATATATTTTTTTAGATTATCCAATATGCTTAATAATAACTTTATTTTAATCAGATTTTAACTGCTCACATAAGATATATTTCAGATCTCGTAGTGGAGTCGGCAGATTTTCCAACATTTTGTTCCCGCATGGCGAAAAATTCCTTGGAAAGCAACCGCGAGGCGAGGAGGAACAGGAAGAAAGTACTAGGACGCGCGAGTGAAATAAGCAGATTTACCTTGGACGATCACACCAGCTTATCAATAACAATAAGAATATAATAAGAAAACTTTATTAGGAATTGTGCAATATTTGAAATTGCGATATTACGGACTTGCGTATTCTCTTAAACATTGATTAAACGAAGTCGAAACATGCATTGATGTCGAGTTTGCCTTAAAGTGTTGCACTTAGACCTGTTTTATAAGCAGCAGTGTAGGCAATTTGTTGGCGGAACGTAAATAAATAAACATACATATATTTCTGAGATCGGTAAGAGCTCTCGACTAGATTAGCAATCTCGATGACGCTCGTGTACCGCGGACCGTTCGACACGCTTGGCCTGGCCCCAATAGAAAGAGAGAGTCGGTTGAGGTTAGCTCGTCAACTGTGCGCCGATATGGAGCTGTAAGGCTAAGGGCCTCTTTCAGCAATGACGTTGCGAGTAAAGTGTTGAGCAACTTTTTTTTTTTAAAGACACGAACACGCCTTTACACTTGCTTGTATAAATGGATGCAATCGAGAAATGTAATTATAACAAAATGCAGGTGTACATTTTGGTCTTGCAGCTACGTGTTTTTTGCAACGTTTCAAAACGGATATACCTTTAACAAAGAATAGTACATCTGCGAGCTTTCTAATCATGCAATAGCCTGCCCGGTTTACCACTTGTCTTATAAAAAATCATATCTACACTCGGGTGCAATGAAATCGCACATGAGAGCATTTTTTTCTAACATGTTTCAATTTTTTTTTCTATTAAAAAAATACATTTTTTTTTACATATTAGATTAAACATATTTCACCGGATAGGTATTGACATAACCTTTAATCTAATATTATAAAATATATGTCGTTTTTAGGATTCCGTAGTACTGCAAGGAACCCTAAAAACAACCTGTCTGTCCGTCCTTCTGTCTGCCCGACATTAATTTAAACGAAATCGGACAACAACTTTTGCAGTTATTTATCGGCTAAATCTTGAAGTACAAGATTAGGAAACATTCCGAAATCTATAAATTTGTACTTAATGTAACGTATGTAAAAAAAGTATCAAATACAAAAAATCAAAAAAAAAAATTGCATAAACTTTGTCAAATTAAAAGAAGTCTCACGTAAAGAATGACCTAAAATAACTTAGTAAGGTATTACGTGACGGTAAGGAACCCTTAGTGCGCGGGTTTTACCCACACTTGCCCGGCTTATTTTTTGTAACGTTTATATACCTTTGCAGTAGAAGTACAGCACAAAACGGAAGCTATAAGATAATTAGCTGTAACCCGCGACTTTGTCTGCATGAGATCAGTGATTTTCTTCAATTAAGAGGGTTAAATTTTTTAGGCAGAACCCTCATTATTTTTCTAAAGTTAAGTACTGTTCTTCTCCGATATCTAATCTGTCTCTATATCGAAAGTGATTCCACGGTTTAGGTGTGAAAACGTAACAGAATCACATCCACATTTGCAATAATAATATGGAACAAACCACCGCCAGTATAAGTTTAACCTTTGTTACGAATATATTCAAGGGATCAATGAATAGCCATGAGGTTCACATTTAACCATAGATAGATAAATACTTTACTGCACAAAAAGGACAAAAAGTAATAAGAGAGTACATTTTATTTAAAAAATAAAGAAAAAAACAATTGTAGCGCAATGGCGGCCTTATTGCTTTAAGCAATCTCTAACATAAAACCTCATAGAAATAAATAATGGACGTGAAAGCGGTATAGTGTAATATAATAGACTATTACTTATGTAGCGGCTGCTACATAGCAAGATAGCAAGATGGCAATGATGTCAAGTGAAAAAGGTTACACCAAAGCAAAACTAGATGGCGCTGTACGGATGACGACGACCGCTGGTAAACACCTTTTTTTTTACTGTTAATAAAGATGTATTGATGAGAATGAATAGGTCTTAAATTTGAAATTAAAAATAAAGATATGATTCTGTAATCTGGAAAATAATTAATTATTATAAAGATACTACATTCGACAGTCTATGTTTTCTTTAATATCATATTATATACCGTGAAGCGAAACAATGTATCCTCATTTTAGATTATATATATATTTTAATACACGGTCAGTAAAATAGAAATTAAATTGTTATCAACTGTCTAGCGATCAATATTTGAAATTTATTTGAGTTAAAATATAAGAAAAGGAAAAAAAAAACATGTATACTGATTTTTCTAAGACAAGCTTTGTGGTATTGTATTTGTCTATGGGCTAATTAGTAGTCACTAATTTTTCTTTTATCAAGAAAACAAATATTTTAAAAGTATGTTTCAAAATTCATTGAAGTGTACAAAATGTTTTTGTACTTGGAAAATTTACCTGTTCAATTTGTTGCTTCCAGTCTCAACTTTACCGAACTATGATAGAAATAAGTTTTATTCAATAGAATAAAAATTTTAATTCTATTGAAGCGTACGCTCCTGTCGTTATTGGCATCATGACCTTACCTGAATTTCTTTTATCGTATTTGTACTTAATCTACATAATCCTATAGATCAACACAAAGCTTTAGTGACTAAAAATTTAGCATCACGGGCTCCCTACTATTAGACTTACCTATTTTAACCAGTTTCCACAGATTATGTATAACATAAGCCAAGTAGCTCAGCAAAGTCCATGGTCCTTAACAAGGAGTTTTGTAACCTACTTACAAGCTATCACAAGGAATTGTGCATAATTAACTATTATAGCGTACATTTATGAAGGACACACACGAATATAATAAATAAACTAATTATAAATAAGACAACATAACGTTTTATTAATATTTTTTTATTAATTAACAACCCTAGTTGATTATTTGTTATACAAGTAACATTATGATTGTTTGTCTATGTCATCTTTTGGGCAGCAAACGCCAGCGTATCTGAAAATATAAAATTATTAATTGACTCAAATTTCTTGAGCTTTTTAAAGCGTTTTTATAGAATCATAATGATCAATTAATAGATTTCTTTAATGTATACATCTGTACTCTATAGTAATATATAAAGCTAAAGAGTTTGTTTGTTTGTTTATTTCAACGCACTAACCTCAGGTTCTACTAGTCTGATTTGAAAAATTCTTGCAGTGTTAGATAGCCCATTTATCGAGGAAGGCTATGGGCTATATATCATCATGCTAAAATTTTCACCTAATTTAAATAACAAACTCATTCATCACAATGATTTATATAAGTTTAGAGCAATTTATTTTCAAGTCATTCCATTGTCATCATGTAAATAATCCTTTTTAGGGTTCCGTAGTACCAGCAAGGAACCCTTATAGTTTCGCTCGGTCCGTCCGTCCGTCTGTCCGCCCTCAAGTTGGCCCTCGGATTTCCATGCTATTAGACATAGACCTGAATTTTACCATGTTGATAGAACATGCTAAAAACTCACCAGGAATCGAACAACAACTTTTGAAGTTATTTAACAAATACCTACGTTTATCGCGTATCAGATACGGAACCCTTCTATAGAAGCGTTTGATTAGCCTTTGCTTTAACCACTTTTTATGATTTATTAATAAAAAGGCATTATGACAAAGGCTAATCATAATCAATCTTTGATCTAGGATGTATGTCTTTTACTTTCTTATCATCAGGTCTTATCATCACTTGTACTTTCTTATCATCACACCTGCACGTATAACACGGTCCATTTTGATAAAACAAAAATTTATTATAACAATTTAAAAAATTAAAATTAAAGACAATATTAATATTACATAACTTAGCTAAGTTTTCACTAAACTAAAGTTAAAATTTATTATTATATAGGTAATAACTCTGTTATTTGGCACCATAAACAATAAAATATGTTTTCATCTGAACACGAAAATACATGTAGTATTTTGTTTCTTTTTACGCAGAGGTCATTGTGTCCCTAAAGATTTATTTACTAACATTGCATTTGATAAAATGAAAACTTTTAATGCACGAAAGAGAAGGAATGTCATGTCGCATTACGGGATAGAACGAGACAGAAATCACGCGTGTTCTGTTTGGTAGGAGTGGTGCAGTATGCGTTTTTGCCGAGGCATTCTGCACCTTCAATGTTGGCGTAAGTCATGCGCGATTAGTTATTTTGCAGAATGCAACCTTGCAAGTTGCAGTTTGTAGATAAGAAATAAGAAAGTTACTTACTACTCAGCTCTCAATATATTATTACACAACTTAACGGAAACATGAATCGAATGAATATTAGTACTATACGCGTATCGTAGAAGCCAATAATTGGCTATTATAAAGAAACTTATTATTTATAAGCGGACACGGCAGACATTGTCCTGGTCCGAGGTTGGCTTGATTGGGTTGGGAATATTAAACGTAGCCACATCTATTGGTCGCTTACCCAACTGAGATAACGCAAAATACTGTGTCGGTTGAACTAACAACGCCATCTATGGAACTCTTAAATACTAACGCTTCCACCCGTGATAGACGTACCATCGGTCGAGCTCCTCTTGAGCTCCCGATCCCGGGGTTGACTCCTGCTTCGGTGGTTGAGACCCCTGGGAACAGAACAACTTATTACATATATATATTCTATATATATATTATGGGTTTATATCTTAATATATAAAGAAGCAGTTTTTTTCATATATGTTCTATAAGAGAGGCATACAAGTAGACGTTTATTATTATTTATATATGACAGGGTATCGGCACAAAAAAATAAAACCGTCACAATTGAATGTGGACAGAGTCGCGAGACACATCTAGCTCTCGAATAAAAATTCGAGCAATTCAATTTTTCAGAGGGGTTTAAGCAAAAGTAATCCAATTCTTTCTGCTTGTCATAAATAAAAGATTCATTTCTTTGTTGTTTCTTATTTCACGAAAACACATTTGAAGTGCACAAACATTGCGGTAAATGATTAATTCGCCAAGTTTTTGACGCACGCCCTTATTCATTTCAACCGAAATTGTCATATTTCATTCTTATTCATATTCCAGGAACAGGATTCGTTTGTTCGCGTTTTTAGTATTAATAGGTAAACTTTTATGTTAGGTATAACATATGCATTGAAACTTAATTTAATAAGACATTTTAAGCAATCACGAGAATGTCGATATACTTTAAAATTAATTATCCAATCAATCTTTTGGTTTGGAAGCAAAAAATTGCAAGGAATTTCCCGCCTCGAACAATATCTCTCTGGAACTAGCAGCTAGTTTCCGAACCAATACGACTTAGACCCCTCAAGAAAAGAACATACTCAATCCTCAAAGGCGGGCAACGTATCTGCGAGTGCTCCGATAGTGTACTTGTTTGTGAGTGTCTCGGCAGTCACTTAGGTGAACCACTAGCCCGATTGCTCCTTGTTATATTAAAAAAAACATTAAAAAAATCTATAGAAATGTTTTACCCACGTGAACCTCAAAGGTATAGCAAAAAGCCATAGAGATTCGAGCAAAAACTTTAAGATGGAAACTTTTTGTTCCAATACGTCATCACAATAATGGAGACTAGTTGCTCGGGCTATATGTACATGGAAATGTGATACTTATTACGTTAAGTAAAAGCCCATATTTCATTGTCATAATACTTTTGTATATAAGCAAATTTTTTGCTAAGTCGTATTAGATTTTTTCTGTCAGATTGGCAGTTTATCACGATCTCGCCTGGTGTTAAGTGATGTTGCTTTCGAATTTGAACGGAGCAGGAACACTATCTTTGTATATAAAAATCGACAGTAGAAGCCTTTGTCACGTGCTCCTCCTAAGCCGCTGGACCAATTTGGATAAAATTTTGTGTTGCAAGGGATTCGTAGATGGTTTGCAGAGAAATTGGAGACAATCGATTACGACTTTATATTAGGTTTTAAAAATGAATAGGAAAGGAAATCTAATAAAAATGAATACAGTACAATACGAGCAAAAATCTAAAAAAAATTACAAGAATTTCAAAACATACAAAAAATGATAAACGTGGTTTAATTATACATCCTGATAAAAAGCATAAAGCAATTTGAGATTGCGTGCTACCATTACAATAAGCAATTCAAGACGGAGAAAGTGTGAAGCGGCGGTAAAAAATGGCGGGAATAATGCATTACATTTGCATATTGGAACAACGTAATAAGTTAACCTTGCCAAGATTAATTATATACAGTATACACGAGGGATCAATTTCCTGAAAATATCTTAACATTTTCATATCTTAGAATTTTATGCAGTAAGTAAAAAAATTAATTTCGACTTTAGAATCAGACCCTTCAATTTTATTTGAACACTAGCTGTGTCCGCGCCTTCGTCTATAAAAATAGTTTTATATAAATATAAAATTAGTTTTTTTTTTTAAAGAGTTCAATTTAGGCGTGATGATACATAGCCTCCCTCGATATATAGGCTAACACTGAAAGGATTTTTCAAATCGGACCAGCAGTCCCTGAAATTAGCGCGTTCAAGTAAACAAACTCTTCAGCTTCATATATTAAAATAAATATAGAATCTATACATATACTTAAATAAAATTGAAGGGCATGTTTGTAATGTCGAACGTTTTTTTTCAAATTGCATAAGACTTTTATGTTTCTGTCTATCTGTTTGTTCTGGTTAACCTCCGAAATGGACCGATTTGGACATAACTTCTACCGGTAGATAGGGGGACTTTACAAGGAATAACATAGGTTACTTTGCTTTTGGCTAAATAAATTAAGATTCCGCTTAAAAAAATAAAAACCCTCAAAATAGCTGAATTTATGCGGGCGATGCCACGGGTTTACAGCTAGTATATTAATAGAAAGTAAGAAAAATCTTTATT
>JANCMC010007202.1:8465251-8500961 GCA_024363005.1 Charaxes varanes | reverse complement strand
TCTCTGTATGCTACTTTCCAGCCAAATTTCATATCTATACGTCCCGCGGTTTTCGAGATTTGTGTTAGACGACCTTTTGCTTCAAATGTATAGATATATACACAAATGAATGAATTATTACGAAACGCAAAACTTACTCTGTCATGGCGAATCAAGTCGCAATCAATCCTATAACAGAACCGTATAGACTCGTAAATTGTCGTAAAATCGCTGATCTTCGTTGCAAAAGTCGTAGGTCTGTTCGAAGCCTAAACAGGCGAGTGACGTCTTTACGAGTAGTTAATTTTTCAAATAGCTTTCGGCTTTATCATTGATCTGTGTATTAGTGATCTTTAACTTTGAATTTATTGGAATTCGATTAAGTTTATGATGATTAAGAGATATATATTTATTCCCATTACCCTTTTTATAGTTGTATGTTTTGTTCGGCACTAGTTTTAGTTTTGGTTTGAGTCCGCGTTTGGGCTTAGATTCAGTTAACTAGCTAAATAGCTAACTCATAAACTCAATAGCTCAGTCGCAAAACTCCTTCTATTTGTGAGTTATTGTTGCTTCAAATTTGACACAAAAGATATATATGTATATACACATCATAAACATAAAAATATAATTGGAGGTTTGTTTTAATGTAGGAGTTACTTTTTTTCGATTTACATATGACTATTACGATGCCTATAGCAAAAGCGCAAGTTAAAATACTTGTCTGTGTGTCTGCTTGTTTGTTCTAGGTAATCTCGGAAAAAGCTCGGCCGATTTTAATGGAACTTTTACAGGCAGATAGCTGAAGTTACAAGTAGTAACATAACATACATTTCGAAAAATATTAGGGGTTCCCCACAAAAAATGAAAATCGTCAAAATTTACCAAATCGCTGAATTCACAACTGGTTTTATACAAAATCTTTCGGGAGCTGTTTACGGGATTTTGAAAAATTTGTTAAAGTGAGGAAATCGTTGTAATAAAGTTACTATGCAATATGAAGAGAATGTTAGACGGCAATTGGAAGACCGCATCTGAAGGGCGCGCTCAATGGGTCGTATCCGATATTATCTATTCGCCAGTTATATTTTATTAGTGACTTGCGGATGCACGTGATTTCGTCTGCATGCGTGAATATACTCATATAAAACAGAAGGATCACCTATCACGAAATATCGAAAACCGCGGGACGTACCATGATGAACGAAATTTGGCAAGGGGGTAGTTAACCCTCAGTATACACCCGCTAAGAAAAGATTTTTTGATAGAGCTAGATTGACTAAGTCTCTGAGCTCTTACAATTTTACGCGGACGAAGTCAAGGGAAACAGCTTGTAAACCATAACGTTGATTTAAACTCTTTTAAGTATTATTTTTAGTGGAGGCAAATATTTTAATTAATGGACTAAATTCTGAAACAACCAGTAATAGCGTGGAATTCAATTAATTACATTCACACAAAATTAATCACACACACAGACATAATGCACGAACCATAATAGAACACACGCACGCTCACACATATAAACACTTCACTTGTATTTTTATCTCATAAACACTTATATTTTTGTAACAAACCACGCATAATAAATAAATAACGGTATTTATTAAAGGAAATTGCTTTTCCCCAGCTTATAGATCAAAACCGGGCGAGATCGCCAAATATTGTCGTATTTTGGCCAATCGGAGATGATATTGATATAAGATATGGACTTTGTCGTTATAAATAATAAGTTTTAATCTCACTTGGATCTAACAAAATATGTATCTACATATACTAGCTGTTACCCGCAACTTCGTGTGCCTGGGATACAATTTTGACATTTTTAATTGTGTTTTTTAAACTTAAAAAAAACAGTACTTTCGGTGCCTATCCCTGTCACGCGGGAGATCACATATTTATCGAATCATCAAAATGAAGAAGTCGTGAAAATATCATCAAAATCTGTCCTGCATCTGTTGTGAAAAGCCGCAGGAAATATACACATAATAATTATAATGCATTCAGTATCGTTGACTAGTTTATCCAACAAACTTTGGACAGCGCGAATTTAAAAATAAAAAACCCGGCAAACACGAGTTAAGACTTACGCACGAAAGGTTCCGTACCATCACATAATGCTTTAACAGGTAATTTTAATACTTACACTTTTCATAAGATTTTTTTTAATTTGACAAATTCAACGCAATTTCATTTTTTTACGAATTTACGGTTTTCGGAATGTTTCTTATTGATATTAATTATATTATATTATATTCGCTTATTATATTAATTATATTATATTCCCGTTAGTGATCACTATAGAGAGCGCGCTCTTAAACCTATGTAGTGACACATATAAATACTTACATGTCATCAAAACGAACTGGCCGGTCGCGTCGATTATAGATTGTTTTTTTTTGCCGTCCATGATTACGCTTTGACACATCAGGTATTGATCTTATAGTAAAAAGTATATATATGTTGTGTGTGTGTGTGTAAATCACGTTATAGCATTAGTGTGCGTGTGGTTTTATTTTAATAATTTTATATTATATTAAATAAAGCATCTTATAAAAAATATTAGCATTCGCTCACCCCCCTATATGTAAACTATAATTTTGCTAAATTTCGCATTCCTTTGTCCGCGTAATTTTCGTAAAATGGTACCGAAAATTTCCTTACAGAATATTACATAGACAGATAACCATATGACAGCTAATTTAAAGTTTAATTACAGTACATATTGAATACACAGCAATACGGTATGAAAATTTGGCCGGTAACGTGCGGGTAATTTCAATAAAGCTGTTACGTACAAGTTGGCGAAGGACGTGTAGTTGAGTGTAGTTAGGGTATTATTGCAAAGTTGGTTTATATTATAGATATTAAACATAACTTAGTTAAGGGTTTAATGTTGAGGTACAACTATTATAGAACACTGGCATTTGCCTGTCCTGTTTAATGTTATGAATGTGTTTGTTTGTTTTTGAAGTAAAATTTCTATACGCACGCTAGACTTGAGGTAAGCTGATGAATGCGTGTCGAGAGTAATACAAAAGGTGCTATCGGTCAGATTTAAGTTAGTGAAGGTAGAAAGAGAGGGAGTTATATTTTGTATATCTAAGTCACATATCAAATATAGAAGGTCGCAGCCGAAGGGTTTAAGGAAAACAAGTAATTGCCTTAATAATGACATATTAATTACTTCCTAAATTACATAATAGCTAATTTCTAAACTATATTATTACTATGTCTGCACTCGGTCGATGCTAGTACCGAAGTCCAGGAAAAAACGTAGTCTTCCAAGCATTTACTCCTTTATACTTTGGCCATATGCGTAAGGTAAATTGCTCCATTTGAACCCGATATTGGCAGTAATAACATATTAACAAAACTCATATGCTCCTTAGTAACAATTATGTGTCGATAATTTTTGCTTTTGCAATGAAATTAAACTAGAGAAACATCGCGAAAGAACATTCTGGCACTGAGTTAGATGCCTAATGCATTTGTAATTATGGTTCAAATGTTTCAATTGGTTACTGTTTCAAAATTTTAGATTTTATCAATTTCACTTGTAATTACTTGAATCAAAATTAACGTTTCATTTGGCTGCTTTTGTCTTAGGCAAGTTGCTCTCCTCTATGGTCCAGTACTCCCGGTCAATAGCCGACCTCGTCCTTTGCAGCCTAACCGGATAAATAAATATACCTGCAGTAAAAATAAACATCGTCTCCGCCGGCTACCTTCCGTCTATAGTCGAGTAAATTTATATTTTTTAAAGCGTTCTCGAAAAATCAATGGAAGAATTCACACATAGTGCAGATTAATGCTTAAAATATAATTAATTATAAATTATCCAGCTTCAACCCGCCGACCGTTCGCGATGTTATCTTCGACTTCATGTTTTTCTTTTTATTTTCTAGACATCAAATATTAAACTTCTATTTCATCCCTTTTAAATTTAATATACGCAAAAAAATTAGCCTAAGTTTATCTAAAATAAAATCAAAATATGTTTTATTCAAGTAGACTTTTACAAGCTCTTTTGAACTTTCACAGATAAATCGGTAAACATCTGGAAGACACATGCTCGAACTAAACTTTTCAACAATCTTTGTAGTTGTTTTTACCCATTTTCTTCATCATCTTCTACAGCCTTTTCTCTCCCACTGCTGGGCAAAGGCCTCTCCCCGTTTAAATAAAGAATGCAGACATTTATTATACAAAGTTTAATTATTTTTATGCTAAACGTACGTCAGTTTTTCTCGTTACCCGTGAAAGCCAACGTCGACAGCATGAACGACGGGCTGTAATTGACATACAGGCATGTGGAAAGACACCAAGGTGGTAGGAGCTTAGGTCGATATGCTCAACCGCTACAAAGAAGGATCTTCAGTCCGGTCTAGCTAGAGTTGTCCGTTGAACGGCCGAGCCTCGCCGACAGTAGTTTGTCGGGAGAACTATATACAGTGATCGTATGCAGGAACTTCGCTAGCGTGAGTTCAACCGTATGGTGCATTTCAGCATTTAGACCGCGTCCGTACAGCGCCATCTTGTATAGCTTTGGTGTACTTTCTACTTTGACATCATAGACATAAAGCGACGCTACAGACAACTGTAGGATACGACACACAAACAAGTTTACAATAGGTAGCCAGTGATTTACTTGCTACCTCTTGCCGATGTTTCAACCGTGCCACAAAACCAGCGATTAAATTTATTTTAAATACGACAACACTAATATTGTTAGCATCTTAAAATTAGTTTTTACAGGATCTTTGATCATCATCTTAAAGGCTTACAGAAACCCACTCTCAGTCATAATTAATATGTAAACCAGGAATTGAATCTCATCACCTGTGAATAACACGACTCGTCTAAGCCCCATTTACAATCATCAATATCGTGAATGTTATAATCCGAAAACAAAAAAATATTTTTACTAAAGAATTACTGAAATATGTAGAAAGAAATCTTACTTTCGTATTAACGATCGCAAATCTTCCACGTACGACGTGGGCTTCATGCGGCTTTCCTCCGCCTGACCCCTCTCGGGGTTCTCCATGACCCATATGATGAGGGCCAATTTCCGTGCTATGGTTTTCTGTCTTTCATGAACTGGGGTAGAACCAACCTAATGAGAATTAGGTAGCTCGCGAGGATTGCAATAATCGGCCATGGTGATCTCATCAAAGGCCAGTCTTTACAGCGTGCGTCTGAAAATAGTTTTTTCTTCATTTAGTTTGAATATGTCTAAAGTCTCAGGGTTTTTAATGTTTTTGAATTTTTCTTTTCAAAAATTGCTGTACTTGGATGTAAGTCTTTCCCAATTATTTCCACAAAGTCTCATCTTTCATTGACCTAACAAACAATAACGCTTTAGGAAGTAATTCAACGTTACTTCTTATCGTTTATCAGCAAATATCTTATATCTATTTCGTGCTGCTTAGTCACAGGTTATTCAATTTGCTAATTCTCTAAATAGTGACTGTATATTTCTTCATATCGGATATTATCTAATAGTGAGTCACTCAGCATTGCTGGCGAAAGGCTCGCCGTTGCTGCCAACGGCCAGCTAGACTGCTTAGCTTGGAAGTAAAGCATCTTGATTGTCTTCTTGTTAACGACCTGTTTTGGCGAAAAAAATTTTTAAAGAGAATATCAAAAGACGTTTTTACTTGAAAAGTTAATATCAGTGGATCTGTTACGTCTAATGCTTATTCATAGTCCAAATTGAACTTAAATAATTTATGTCGAGTGACTTATTCAGACTACATTTCTTATTACTTAGCAACCCTTGTTTTTACCAATGGGCTAATACAGAGAAATAATTAAATCGATAACAATTCTCTATAATGATAATGGCACAATTGTGATACACGAAATAGTCCACGTGAGAACTTTGGTAAGTAAGACTGCGACTTTAACAAATTCGAATCGAGACGTTCAAATCTGCACTTGACAAAGAAATTAATATAACCCTTAAAGTGAGGTCTACCAAACAAAAAAGAATTATCAAAATCGGTTCATAAATGGCGGAGTAATCGCGTAACGTTCATATAAAAAAATAATTAATAGATAAAATAATGTTCATAATACGAAAACTACTGGACCAAGCTATGTTAAATTTTAAGGGGAACCAAATGGAAGGAAATGGAACCAAATATTTCGCATCAAACTAAAGATGAATCACGTTATTGGATACTAAATCTTAGCGTAATTGCTCTAAATACATAAAAAAATATATACGTTATGGACTGAAATCCGCAAGGTACGGGTATTGTCGTACTCACTTCCAAAACAAGCATTTAATTTAAGCTTAGTAGGAGGGGAAATCAGGAATATAAGACATACCTAAAAAGTATTCCTAATATTCTTTAAAAAAAGAATTGAGAACTTCCTATTTTTGAAGTCGGTTAAAAATTTGACTCACACTGCACTATTTTGAGTGGCCAGAAATAAAGTAAACTACAATTAGTATAGCGTTCTTTACATTTCTTCAACTAGACGGTAATCATGGCTATATATATTCTACAACTAGAAGTTAATCTATATCAATCGTTGAAATCTAAGGCTTATTGGAGTCGAATCACGTCCAATGGACTTCGACATTGTCAGTGGTAGAGAATTAAAGTTTTTTACTCGGCGTTAACTTCTAAGTTAGATGTTCATTTTAAGTCCATTATAGATATCTACTATGGTAGAAGCTTGAGTATTTGAGATAGCGATCGTCTTCAACAGAAGTACTGTAAGCCCCCATATAAAACGGTACTCTTATAACGCGTTAGTCATCATCATCATCATCATCAGCCTGCGGCAATCCACTGCTGGATATAGGCCTCTCCCATGGCGCGCCACTTAGCCCACTTACACCTGGGCCTAATCCCAGGCACTGCGTAGGTTTCTTTCTCTGCAACGCCATGGATCCGTCTGACTTAACCCCCTAACTGGGGTCACAAGTCCCATACACTGTTGCGATTCCTTTTTCAGTACAGTGATGAGCAGACACCTGCACATATCCATGGAATAAGACATACTAAGAAAGTAGTCAACATAATAGTTATATTAGCAAATTACTTCATTAGAGGTGCAATTTCAACATTACTAATAGTTGCTTTCAATTAATTAAAAAGATATTTATTTCCCAGACTCAGTTCTATTCAATTATTATTTAGGGTGAAATATTTAACAAAATAAAAAGCATTAAGTAGAAAACTTTAATGTTAGTACCACTGTATTAATGAATTAATCATGAAAAACAATTTATATTGTTGTATTTAACCGATATCTCCAGTACCTCTGACTAGTCCATTAATGCGGTTGGCAGTGATCCTGTCTTCTGTTGTTTGTGTCTCAATTCTGGTAGCATATGTATTTATGTCTGTATTTGTATATGAAAAAATATATATTTGTGAATGAATCGGCTGTTACATATCGCACAGTTATTACGTTACCTACCTTAGGAACAGATTACAGTGAGTTTATAGTTGTATGTGCTTGCGTTTTTATTATTACTAGAGATCGCCTAGTGATTGAAATTCAGCCACAATTCTGTACATTTGCGTAAATTGGAATTTTGTTTTCGACCACATTGTAATATTTGACAATTTATACTTTGATTATTATCATGTCTACGCTTTGATGAAATCTTATAGTGAAAGGTATGAATAAATAAATTAATAAATAAATAAATATATACAGGACTATATGACACACGGACGTCTGTTCCTAAAGTAGACAACTTAATGCCTGTGTAGTGTGGCCGAGGACTTTGTGTAGCTGCGCAAAGTTTTGTAGTACTTTGTAGTCTTCAAGGACAAAAATGTACAAACGTTTTGAGCTATGTCTGGCTCCGGCATTAGGGTATAATTAGAATTTAAGAGAGACTGCTTCATAATTTAGGAATATTTATGTTTTTCCATGTTAAAAAACGTTTACTGCTTAACAAGACCTATCCGCGCCCAGAACAGTGTGCAATAATGAATAAAAAAAAACAAAAAGCTGAGCAACACAGTACGTCCTTTAATAATATAAAGATCAGTATTTGCATTGGCACTCGCTACTGGCATAAAAACCACAATAGCAAGAACCTTGTTTAGAAGTTTATTTTCTCGTACGAGATATTTAGTATTCAGACAATGTTAGAGTTGGCTTGGCAAATAACTACAGTTGCTAAGTGTGGCTCAGAAATTTGCGTCTGCATGCAGACATTGTAGTTTGTTGCACCTTATTATTCACTAACACCTTTTCGTTAACAGCAAAGAAAATAAAGTTTTGAGTTCGGACGACCTAGTGAACTACTCAAATTAGCGTAGTTCCGTAGCGTGTATACTCTAATTGAAGCAAGAAAGAATTGCTACTGAAGTCTACACTTCGGCATTTAAGGTCGCGAGTATGCTTGGACACTAACTGTAAATGAAACAAACTAGTAATGTATTCGCTCAGTTTGTATAAATTTTGACTATTATAATTTGTTTCCGGTGCAGTAAAATATCTTGAATAATAAACACGTTTTAATTTATCCTTCCCAATACACAGAAAACTGTACTCCATTTGAATAAATACAAACATTTTTTGGTCCTTCGAGCCGGATATTCGGCCTGTTATAACTAAACAAGCTCCATGCAATAAAAACGAAGAAGGTATACTAGCCTAATAAGTTTCATATATACTCCGTTCCTTTTTATCTAAGATTATAGTTTAATATAATTATTATATATAGCCATCTATCACCCGAGTTAAGAGCAACTTAACCTAGCGACCGGCTCGAATGCCGGCCACTGATTAAGCCACTATCTTCTTAATGATAAAGATCGCCATAAAACTGTTCAATAATAAAAGATTTGCCTTTACGATCTTTTTATTGCCTTATACGAAATTTAATCAACTCGACAGAATTGGCGTTAGTTCGTAAGGAATCCATGTACATATAGAACTTAAACAATAACATCGTATAAAAGGAAATCCAAAATGGCATAAAATTTATGATCTCCTAAAATATATAAAATGGTAATAAGTTTTTCCTAGTTATTTTATTGCTTGATAAAAAATTAGGTAATAGTGCAGTGTGGTTACTTTTCCCAAAAATGCATATTTTTTTTTCTTCTCGAATTTGTTGTTTAGACTCAAATGAGTGACATTCCGTCAGGGGAGGCTGACATTTTTTTACTTGTAAAGTTTTCGAATTTGAATACTACAATAGGGCATATTGGAGTATTTCGTAGTTAACTTTACCATTATAAACACACACACACATTCATTTCTGCGTTAAATGGATTGCGCGCCGTACCGTATAACTGACAACAGGTCTGTTAACATATTTAACTTCTCAAAGTTTCTGAATGTCATTTCACCTATAATTACCATCGCATTAAGTCTATTATTTAATTCTAAGCTACAAAATGAATACGCAAACATGTGCTTCTTGTTGGTGAAATAAAAAAAAACAAAAAAATACACAAAGCGGCCTGGGCGATCGCCCGTCCGTTTTTAACCTATTCGCAACATTGTAACGTTTCGCGCGGAGTGTCAGCCTCGACGGTAGGCACTTCGGTGCCTACTGCCTGCTCGTCTGCCCCCTTGTAACATAAAAAAAAAAAAAAAAAAAAAAGAGGATAGAGGATTGGTTTAGCTCTACATATATGACAAAACATCAGGAGAGTGGTCTAAGAGCGAGAAGGCCTTTGCCCAAGAGTGGGACATTATGGGTTAATAAAAAAAATCGGTCATTCGTTAAACAAGTTTTGAAGGCATTTTAACTGAAATTGCTGCTCAAAGTTAAATTCATATTAAATCATTCGGTTTATGAACTTAGAAGGGTTATGGAAATGTACGTACTAAGTACGTGTTAGCTCTTATTTATCTCTCCCAAGCGAAGTTAGATTTGAACTTCTTTGTACATATTAATAAAATTGAAGCGTTGGTTTTTAACATTAGAATGAATATTATATCAAATGTCAAATATTATGTCGAAAATACAGATAAAAACATTTATGTCTGTCTCTCTCTCTATCTATTTGTTCCAGGTAATCTCCGAAACGTCTGGATTGATTCCGTCGGCACTTTCACTGACAGACAGCTGATACTATAAGATGTGACATAGGCTACTTTGCTTTTAGAAAAATAATTAGGGATTCGCACAAAAAAATAAAAAGTCAAAGTTTAAAAAAAAGTTTTCGGTTGATATATTTTCAATATATAATATATATTACGCGTAACGTTGTTTGTCCGTGATGGACTCCTAACCTACTTGGCCGATTTTAACTAAATTTGCACATCGCATGCAGTTAGATACAACTTGAAAGATAGGATAGCTTACATCTCAATATATAGTCGTGAATAAAGAGGCCATTTCTTTTTCAATGTCCAACTATACTATAAGAGTGTCTATGTGGACTGTCTACTAAGGTCTTCCCTCACTGTATATCAGTTAAATTAGTCTACTTTAAATATCGCATTTTTCTTTATTCTAAAACGTTTCGGTCAGTAAACTAAAGCCAAAACCATTAGCATTTTAAAATTATACTTTGTATCACGAAATACATTAAAAATATTAAGAGGATTCGTGGGGCGTGAAAAAAGTTATTTGCCGATCTTAATATCGTAAAGGTGGGAAACTCTGCTTTGATTTCCGGTTCTTCTGGACATCTCTAGTTTGATTTCCGGTTGAATCATACTTTCTATATTATTATTGGTATACCAAGAATCGATTTTTATTTATATATATCAATGATTTCTAGAAATTGCAATATTTTCATATGATATGACTTTATTATAAGTAAACTAAAAGTATGTATGTATATAACTGCAAAAGGTCATCTAACAGGAAATTTCGAAAACTGCGGTACATATATACTGATTCTTCTGGTGGCTTGAATCTTCTGAATCCGTAGTAGCTTTTAAAATACTTAACGATACAAAAGAGCCTCTAAAAGTATACTTGAATAAAATATAATTTGAATTGAATTTGATGAAATTTGGCAAAGAGGAGCTTCTAATTAATAGATTTCCGCTAAGGACGGATTAAGGAGACCTACGGACAAGTTTATTTTTACGCGAACGAAATCGCGGTGAAAACCTAGTAATTTAAAATAAGTATAACATTTTCAAAATTCACAGATGCTAATAAAAAACCAAAGGGGATATAGTGACTTTGATTTTGAAAATAATTTTAATATGCAGCTTTCCTTTCGTTTTTTTAAAGAATATAAGCAATACTCTTAAGGAGAAGGTCGTGGCATAATCAGTGGTCGGCATTTGAGTCGATCGCTAGGTTAAGTTACTCTTGCTGCGACCGGGTGATAGATAGGTGACCCTGTCGTACGTGACTTTTGCGAAACTTTCACCATTTACGCAGCGCACGCAGTGGACGCTCTCAAATAGGAAAAATAGCCCCCGATTTTAAAACATTCTTCATTGGTGCTTCGCTCCTACTGGATTAGCGTGATGATATATAGCTTATAGCCTTCCTCGATAAATGACCTATCTAACACTGAATTTTTCAAATGAGACATGTACTTCCTGAGATTAGCGCGTCCAAATAAATAAACAAACAAACTCTTCAGCTTTATATATTAGTATAGATTAAAAAGAATGAGTAATATATTTAGTTGAAAGCAATATGACGATCAAAATAAGACTAAACGTAATTTATATGTGTATTGCTTACTAGTGGACCCGGCAGACGTTGTCCTGCCCAAACGTTGGGTCACTTTCTATTTACTATTTTCTATTATCCTATAATATTACTTTCCGCTTTAAACAAAAAAGTTGTTTTGACAAAATTAACTTTGATGCGACGTGTTCCAAGCGATCGTGTTTTTGTGCTACTATGATATGATAATAATAATTGAAACTATAAATACAACAGTAAAATCGCATAATAATTCCAAAATCACCCAAGCATTTAAGATTGAATAATCCCAACGCACTCGCAGCGCTTCAAGCGCTGTACATCAAAGCCACTCGGCTAACTTTGAAGTCGTATAAAACATTATTACCTCTCGCTAGTGCAATAGAAGTCTCTCGAAATATGCAGCGCTTCTGCTTCGCGTAATTATATACACGTAGCAAAAGATATTGCTTTGCATTACCTCTACGCGAGCTCCGCGCAGTGCTACGCAATTTGTTTCGCTACGTGATGTTCGTAACAAGCAAAAGCATTTCTAAATATTGATATGTCGTTATAATATATTTACAAACAGGTATGTATCAATATATATTTGATGTGTCGACATTTCTAAACAGTTTTATAGATTTCTTTTGTTTTATACTTCGCGAAATCGTACGCGTGATTTCAGTGATTTTGTTAAATTTGAAGGGTTTTCACTTCAATTTTAGAAAGGAGAGATCAATGCTAATTTTGTATCCATTAATGCATCGTAGGATCAATTGGATTACATAGATTAGATGAAGAAACAAAGAAAAAGGCTATTTTAAGGTAAAATCATGTTGTATATTCTTCTGGCGTTCGACTCGCGAAGAGGACTTGTTCACTGTTAATGATTCGAGAGGACGTCGTAGATTAATCAGTGGCCGGCACTTGAGTCGATCGCTAGGTTAAGCAGTTCTTACCGCGGCCGGGTGATGGATGGGTGACCCATTCTAATACTAGTTTTTGAAATATCCGACCTCCTCCGTGTTTCAGAAGGCACGTATAGTGGGTTCAGATTAATGTCACTGAATGATATTAGTCATGTGATTTTGGGGATTCTGGGTATTACGGTGATAACGTCAGACGGCAGTTGGTCATCTAAACTCGCTCCACAGCCACGCCCCCTGCAATTTAAGCGGTCTCTGGTCCTAAGCCGGAAAACCTTGGTAGAAGAACTTTTTAGAAGTTTATAATGTATGCTAAGATAATATTAGGCTTTATTTTTATCTTCAGGAAAAGAGCCTAGTATTTTCTCGGCAACACATCTGCGAACCTTCTGGTACTGCAGTTATCCATGAGTGTCAGTAGTCACTTGCGTATATATAAAAAATATATATTATAGGACTCATAATCCGAAGCAACAAAGAGGACGTCACTTTTTGATTGGACTGGACGGACGGACTGACCCTTGGCGAAGTGGGCAGTGACTTTGCCTTCCGCTCCGGGGGTCGTGGATTCGATTCCCGCCTCGAGTCTGGATGTTTTATCTATATGTATGTATTTATATATTTCTACAAAAAAAAACATTTGTGTATAACAGACGTCTGTTACCTATAACACAGGCATTAAGTTGTCTACCTTAGGAACAGACGTCCATGTGTCATATACTATGTAGTTATGTATGTATTGTTTATATTATATCTGATTGTTTATTTTAAAATCCATTTCTGCTATGAACTTAATGAAGATATAGCACGAAATAGTTGTGGGAATCAACGAGGTGTCAAATACAGGTGAGAATTTCTCAGACTTTGGGAATAAATATTATTGAAGTGGTCAAAGAGAAAAGTAAGAGTGGGAATTCGGTCAAGCACCAACTTGTCAAGTGTCTGCCATCAATCCATTTCTCACTTCCTACGCTTAATTTGAGTGTTCGGTAAATGTTTCATTAACGAAGCGAAGATTTGCAAGCGAGTTCAAAGCGATACTTTTTAGCATGCTCTTAGAACACTATAAATAACAGTTTTGACTTCCATGAAAAAACTAAACTACTTTGCTTTAATCCACGAATGAATTTTCATTCGTGGATTTCCGCAAAGTAACGCCTGATTCTATCAGTTTTGACCTCGCTGAATCGTAAAATGTTTGTTAATAAATTATAGACATTATTTTTTTCATTACTCACGTAAAAATAATATTTAATGCGTTTTTGTATTCGATTTGTATATTTAATGTTGATGCCTTTTTCATGATTATATTAATTGACAATTAAAGAGGTGAATGCATGAAATGTATTAAAAACTACTGAACATATCTTATACGTTACTAGCTCATCGCCCCGGCTTCGCATGGGTGTAATTGAAACATATATTTACCAAACTAAAAGGTACCATATAGCATCGAAGATATTATATTAACCTTTCTTACAGAAGAATCTTCAAAATTGGATCAATAGAACCAGAGATAACCTGAGATATACAAACTCCTTTTAATAAATATACAAACTTTATCTCCTTATAATATTACTTCCTTACTAGCGTGGCTTAGAAACCTAAAATGGGGTTTGGCCTTTGACAGGATACGCGATATCCTACATATACACATGTTGCGATCCTGCGCTGAGTCCTGCCAGCTGCCCGCTCGGAGGTACTTACAGTATAATCTACCTATTTTTTAAACGTATCGCTTTCAGTGGAGTGTCGGCTTTACTTATAGTCGAGCGGCATCGTGTGAAACTGGTAGCTTAATAAGTGCTCCCTTAGATGGTGTGGAATTCTGATTGTTTCTGATTTGTGGAATTTTAATTGGAGCTTGAACTTCGATTTATATAATTGAGCTAAGCATAACATTGTATCAGACTAGCTCTTGCCTTCGAATTCGTCTGCGTTCTTTAATGTTTTGATACGAGTAAGATACTTTCAAGATCATATTATAAAGCCCATCGAGGCTTCTAAAAAGCCGGCTTCGTAAACCTATTATATGTTACATTAAGTTTTATTTTGTGTAACCTCGATATAACGAAACTCAACGATCTTGAAAAATACTCGTTTTACTGCGTAATTTGTTACAATGAGGTTTGTTGTAAAGAGGTTAGATTGGATTAAGATTTGTTTAAATAATGTAAAGGTGTCTGAACTTGTGGAAACATGAATGACTATTGCACAATTAATACAGGGAATTATTGATAGGATACGTTATGTAAAGGTTAGGTAGATAAAGGTAAAAGTTAACGCTTTCTATCTATATTCTGCATTCGTTATAAAAAAAGATTTGAAATATATATTCGTAATGTAAAGGTATAGTTTGCAGTAGTTGTTACCCGTGACTTCATCCGCATAAAATTATATAAAAAAAATATTAATTCCATTTTAGCGTGATGATAGCCTATAGCTTTCCTCGATAAATGGGCTATGTAATACTGAAATAATCTTCAAAACTAATTAATAGTTTCTGATATAAGCGCTTCCTTATAAACAAACAAAGAAACTCTTCAGCTTTCTAATTAGCTCTTATGGACAGTTCAAAGGGATTTTGAAAAAATCGTTAAATCGAGAAATTCGTTATATGGAGGTTCGTTATACATTTTTTATAGTTCATTTATACTTCACGTGCCATTTAAATTTTATAATATTTTTATTATATTTTTCTGACATTTTCCATTCCGTTATTTTTCTATAGTTCCAGTTCCAGGCTGTCCCAGTTTGTTCCAGGGTTATAGTTCCATTTTATTTTAGTTTAATCTGATCTGTCATCTTAAACCTTAGCAAAGTTAATTCAAGGTCAATAATCAACTATCTATTTGTCATCAGCGAAGTCCTCGACCTCTGTTGTCAAGGCCTTATTTATATATCCAAAAATGACTCTTGTTGCCTTCACAATAATTGCGATAATGCTATCAAGTATTTTACGTGACGGCACGTAATCTTTGATGTACATCTTGTACTAAGAGTATCTCCTTAATAGATTTTTTTGGGTTCCGTATAGGTGAAATAATTTAATAGTTTCATATTAAAGTAACTAATGGGAGGTAAAAAAAGTGCATAATCATTTCTCAAAGCCCGCAACGCATCTGCGAGTCTGCTTATTATTCTACAGCTAGAGCAATTTGTTGTCTATAGGCCATAGTGCAAAAAACTTTAGGAAACTTTGAAAAAAAAATAGTGGAAAAATACTGAAAAAAATAGTTGAAAAATACTGAAAAAAAAAGTGGAAAATACTAAAAAAAATAGTGGAAAAATACTGAAAAAAATAATAGGAAAATAGTGACGAAAATAATATTTAACCTTTATGACATTTCCTTAAATATACCATCGCCATTTAATTAAAATATTTTTTTTTGGATAATACGTAAGGAACCAAATTATAAAAATTCGACTCTACCTATTCAAGATTTGCTATTGACTTAAGGTAGGAATCATGGCATTAGTCATTGTGTTTGAAAATTTCAAATTCATTCAGCACTCGGATACTTTGACAAAAATACATTTTAATTGGCAATTTGTTGAGATACTTTCACAAGGTAATTTCTAAATTCAGCTCGGGACGTAATCTACTTTTATTTCAACTACATCGCTGTGCATTTCCATTTTTATAGCTCTTCTTGTTAAATATGTAGTATCAAAGTTTTTCAATATAATATGGACGCTATTTGTTTTTTTTTTGGATTTATTCAGATTTTTATTTTCAGCCCGTACCTTCTTGATCCAATGCGTACATTTTATATGAAACTTTATGTGTGACATTAAACCACTGTGGTAAGTTTGTACGAAAACATAAAACAGTGCAATAATGAAAAACAGTGCAATAAAGCAATTTCATACAACATTACTGCACTGTTTTGGTTCTAAGAATTTAAGTTGAGATTAACGTTTGAATATCGATCTTAGGCGAACATTAGATGTAACCTTTGATGACTGATCTCGGGGATTTAACAACAGATTTTCGGATTTAAGACCACTCTTTCCATAGTATAGTTATTCAGACTTTGGATATATCTCCGTATATCTCTCTCCTGCCCAGATAGAACACACCATACTGTCTAGACAGGTGTTCTCGTATGTAGGAAGGTTGTAGGTAAATCAATATGTGAACCACAAATGCGGTTAATTTTGACAATGAACTAGATAATTACACGCGGTATAAATTATAACACCCAGTTATCGTTAGTTAGCAGTTCTTTAAGAAAAACATCATAGTTTCATCTTCATCTTATTCGATGAAATTGTAATCAAGGACAGTTCACAAGTACCAACAATTAGTTTGTTACTTTCTTTTTCAGGTTGGCTAACATTTACCCATCGTCTAGTGTCCTTGACTTATTAATTTTACGCCCGCGATATCATCTACTGGTATGTGGCTTTATACAATTTAATTACACTAAATTCAAATTATCCCATTTTTTCTTATTTGAATAGCTCAATCAATTTTTTATCTGGGCGCAGGTCAGGTCAGCTCAAAAACTTGTATTTTATTTATTTATATATAATATAAATATATATTATATACACACCGGCAGAATTAGCGGAACATAAAAAAGGGAGAATATAAAATAGTTAGTTCTATTTTTAAATAATAATTAGACACGAAACAACAATTAAACTAACATAATTTGACATTAATTTGCAACACCATACTTAAAAGTTTAATGAAAAAAAAACTAACTAAAAATATTTAAAAATAATAATACGTTTCTATATTCATATATATTCTGTCTTATAAGATTAACAATACTTTTTTAAAAAGCTAGTATACTTCTAAAAATCCAAACATACTGGTAAGAACAGGATAAAAGCATAAATTGTTTTCCGCGTTTCATCAGATTGATCAGAGAGTGCAAAATATTCTTTGGGCAAAATTAATAAAAACGTGATGCCCAACCGAGTACAGTTCTTATTAATTTTCGATAGCGAGAGTTATCCGAGCACGTGAACTTTATCTACGTTTTTATAACCTGTTTTTTTGTTCACTTGGCTTGGGTTCCTGACCTAGAGATCGGAGCCATTTTAGCGAATAATTTGTCGAATGCGATACGCGACGCGGTCGAATACTACTTTGTTTACTAGATGACATTCAGTTTCTTCTACACCCTGCCAAATATTGACTTCCGCATTTATTCGAGACGCTAATTGGATAATCATAATAATATATCTTCATATCTCCAGGTTAAATGGTAATACCTTTTTAGCCAACAGGAACTTCTCTGGATAAGGTAATTTAAGTAGGGCATTAGGTGTTATATTATTCGAGACGCTAATTGGATAATCATAATAATATATCTTCATATCTCCAGGTTAAATGGTAATACCTTTTTAGCCGACAGGAACTTCTCTGGATAAGGTAATTTAAATAGGGCTTTAGGTGTTATATTATTCGAGACGATAATTGGATAATCATGATAATATATCTTCATATCTCCAGGTTAAATGGTAATACCTTTTTAGCCAACAGGAACTTCTCTGGATAAGGTAATTTAAATAGGGCTTTAGGTGTTATATTATTCGAGACGCTAATTGGATAATCATGATAATATATCTTCATATCTCCAGGTTAAATGGTAATACCTTTTTAGGCAACAGGAACTTTTCTGGGTTGGGTAGTTTAATTAGTTTTAGGTGTTCTAGTATTCGAGACGCTAATTGGATAAACATGTGTCTTCATATTTGCATGAGAAGTTGTAATATCTTTTTAGCCAACAAGAACTTTTCTGGACAGGGTAGTTTAATTAGAGTTTTAGGTGTTCTAGTGTTCGAGAAATAATTGTACAAACGTAATGTGTCTTCATGATTCCAGGTGTTCTATAATAGCTTTCAGAGTGCTCTTTAGTGGTGTTCATGCCAGATTTTGATGATGAAATTTCAAGCACAGTTGAGGCTTGTTAATATCCCATCAACGTATTTGTTATTATGTGATACGCCTTAGAGACCTAATAGTACATTTCATACTGATTTCTCAATAACCTGCAACGAATTTGCAAATCTTTGACAGGCGGATCGATAAACCCTCAAATTTGTCCGTTCGCTCCCCTTCTTTCAAAAGATTAAATTTTTTAATGAAATTAACTCTTAGTGACGCTCTGCATTATACTAGAGATTGCCGGATATTCGAAATTTGACAGAAAATCTTTAGATTTACTTATTTAAAGCTAATAAAAAATTTCAATTCTTTTTACAACGACGTTGTTATATTTGACAATTAATATATATATTTTTTATGTATAATAAGGGGCAAACGAGCAGACGGCTTTCACCCAAGTGATACCGACGCCCATGGACAACTGGAACACCAGAGGGACCGCCGATGCGTTGCCGGCCTTTGAGAAATGAGTATGCTCTTTTCTTAATATTTCATTAATATTTTTGCCGTCGTCATGTCTACTACGCTTTGACACAATATTATAGTAAAACTGCTACATGGGTGTTTAAATCACGTAAATCGTTTGTGCGTTGGTGTGCGTGTATTATTTTAGTAGTTTAATAATATATTCATTTGATTCAGAGACGTAAGTTTTCAATACGTAACATGAATATCACTCTTCGATTCATTCTAGTTCACTATTTAATCGTTATCGGTGACAAGGAACGATGACGCTGAAATGCATTCATAGATAAATTAACACTAAACTATCAGGAAATTATGTAGGATGACTGCACAAATCATCGCGATATGACGTTTATAATAGTCATCGGAGTGACTGTCGGACAGATTGTCGGAACGTATAAGTTTATAATACTAGAAAATGACGTCACCGCCCATACAACAAACTGCCCATAAGACAATGACATGGCGTTTTTCTAATTAGACTGTTACAGCACGCCAATTGTAGTATCGCAAATGGCGAAATACTTGTGCAAGATGTGCGAGGAATAATAATCGTCGTACAAAACGGATGAAAAGACGTTATCAACAAACGCAAGAATTTAAATAACAAAAAGTTTAAAATTAGTCTAGAACGGAAGAAAAATCAAGCTATAATTTACAGAAGTTAGGTAAAAGTGTAGAAACCAGCATAATTTATAAAAATAATATAAATATATATTATTTTCCGAAAAATAATAGCAATATAACCTTACCTATCTATACTCATATAAGAAGGTAAAGAGTTTGTTTATTTACTTGAACGCGCTAATCTCAGAAACTACTGTTCCGATTTGAAAAATTCTTTCAGTATTAGAGAGCTCATTTATCCAGGAAAGCTATAGGCTATATATCATCACGCTAAATATGTTCCAACTAATTATACGCGGACGAATTCGCTCGTAACAACAAGTATATTGATACGTGAAGTGAAAACTCTACTACCACTACTATCATGTTACAACAATTGCGCGGAGTATGAAATTAGGCAAAATTATAGCTTATATTGATGAGAGTATACGAATCCTAATATTTTTAAGAACATAAATCTTTCATACTTACCGACTATGTAAATTTTAGTGTACATTGTAATCTAAATATATATATTTTAAACAGTAAATTGGTTTATCTCATAAGCCCTTATAGTAAAATTTAGGTATTTTAAAAATAAAACCTCCCACACACACCAATGCCAAACGATTTACACACACATGTACACATTTTACTATAAGATTGTAAAAATATTAAAATATCAAATATTACAATGTCACGTCATATAGTACAGAAATCTAGTGTTGTGGCCGAATTTCGACTACCAGGCGATTCCTAGTATCAATAAATAAATATACTATAGAACGGATATCATGCGGTATTCACCAATAGTCATTTATGAGTAAGGTTTGTATGTATAATATATATTATCTATATCTATACTAATATATAAAGCTGATGAGTTTGTTTGTTTGGTTGCTTGTTTGCATGCGCTAATCTCAGAAACTACTGTTCCGATTTGAAAAGAGCAAGTATGATGTAGTGGTATACAACCACAGAGCTGCCATCACGCCCATCTCATTGCGGAAATGGCTGCCCCAAAGACGAACCCGGATTTTGTATAAGGGACTAAAAGAACGATAGAAATGAAGAGTGAAGATAACAATCAATACAACAGAGTACTTTCAAATGGCACGGGGATTTAGCCTGTGGTGCAAATTGCACAACTAGAAAAAAAAATAGCCCATTTATCGAGCAAGGTATATTATCACGTTAAGATTTAATATATTATTTTTTTACCTAACATTACGCAGACCAAATCGCGGGCACAGCTAATAGTAGATAAAAGTCAAGAACTTCAATAATTTATAACGTGATGTCAGAAAAAATAACATGTTTTTCGCGCTTGCTTTGCGGGCGCTGGCTAATCCTTACGCGATAGATGAAAATTAAGTAGTACAGGATTGTATATCTTAAGAAGATTTATAAAAAAGTCCACGATGACAATGTCTATCTCGTAACAATAACCCACAGAAACCATTTTTATCTTTTACATATTCCAAAAAAAAAAACTATTTACGAAGCTATTTTAAAGAATACCATATGAATCTTTATCCTATTAAATACTAGCTTATGTGATATCTTGTACATTTTATGCAGAGAAAAAATCCTCTTGACAGCATATCATTAATTTAGTCTTTTTTCTAGTTTCTAAATTTACGCCATAGGTTAAATGTCCGTGCCATACGAATACCTTAGAAGATATGAGAGATTTAAAATGTAGGGGTACATCGGCGAATGGTCGGTGAGGTAAGCGTCCAATAGATGGCGCTACATTTTGATATCCAAAGGTAAGCCAATTCGAGCAGGACAAAGTCTGCCGGGTCCGCTAGTATAGTCTAATAAACGAAATTCAAATCAAATTAATTACAGCCATAAGCCGACGATAACGAACGGAGTCTAATTTTACACGATATGAACACGGATTATAAATAATCTAATATTTTATTAGCATTTCAAATAATGATTGATGCCAATAATACCAACATGGTTATGTAAATTATATTTTATCTATTAAATATTATATAGTACAAAATTGGTTCCTCCTCGAGTTTCGCATAGAGGCTCCTTTTTCCCGAGTTCCCGCCGTCTCTAGACTCTTATGCCAGAGCTAGACATAGCTTCATTCGAATGATCATTTCAGTGACCATATAGTGTGGCCGGGGACTTTGTGTATTTGAACAAAGTTTTGTAGAAATTTGTAGTCTTCAAGGACAAAAATGTACAAACACTTTGAGCTATGTCTTGCTCCGGCATTAGGAAAAACTAATCCACCGAGTTAGGGCTCGAATAAAACGTCTTGAAGAGCCCTTAAGACCTAAATGAAACTCATGGTCTAATGATAAAGCTTTATAGATCACTAATTGTTTGTCTTGTCAGCGTAAAATTAAGTGAAAAATTTTAGCTTGATGATATAAAACCTATAGCCTTCCTCAATAAATGGGCTATCTAACAGTGAAAGATTTTTTCAAATCGAACCAGTACTCCCTGAGATTAGCGCGTTCAAGCAAATAAACAAACAAACTAGTGAGCTTTATGTATTAGTATAGATACATGACAAAAAACATGCCTACTCTAAAATACTTACCTACTAAAAGTTGAAAAGGAATTAAATATAAATAATATTTTTAAAAGGAACCTTACATCGGGAACAATGAAATCAAAAGTTAAAAAGTTTTTCGCGTGTAGGTAATTAATAATATCTACAAAAAAAAATTGAGATACTGAAGTGGAGCAAGGACCTAATCTATTTGCTTTATTGTTCTTCATTTATATATAACAAGTAGTTACCTGAAGGTATAGTGTCTCAAGCTATAAGTGCTCAAGTAATAAAAATATTTGCACTATGACTCCCATAACTCCACTTCAAATTTAGTACAGACGTGCCGAAAATGCGATCATACATTGTCTTCATTTGGCTACCCACCAAAAAAGTTAAACGAGCAATGATCAATATTTCATTGTGGGCAGTCTTTTAATTGTTAATTTTTATGGCTGCAATGACTCGGCATTATCAGTCGCGTTGATGATTATAGCATTCCGTTTGCTGAATTGCCTAAAGCCTAGTTTTTCTTTTTGATAACTGACTAGACTAGTCGAGTGACGTCATTATATTGTAACAAGTAAAGCAATAATTTATATTTTATATGTAAACTTGCGGTGGCCACGGACTCCGTCCGCGTGGGCCTCCCTTATCACTTAGGAGTATGAAAAATACATAGTAGCCGATTCTCAGACCTAGTGAATACGTAGACAAAATTTCATTAAAATCAGTCAAGCCGTTTCGGAGGAGTACGACAAATAACATTGTGACACGAGAATTTTATATATAAGATAAAATTATAGTGACCGTCTGTGATTACTAAGGATGTTTTTACTTGGAATAATTTTAGTGTAACTTTTGTTTTTTTCTCGTAACACTTTTAAATTTATTTTTCTTTTCCTTCCCTTTAGTACCCACACAGCTTTATATTTAACAATATTTATCCTACATTCCAGTAAAACTAGAAGAGATGTGTTTTAGAGATAAGTTTTCTATTGTTTACTTTCTCTCTTTATTGTGTATTTTTCTGTATGTAATTTAAGATATATTAATAAATAAAGTAAATTATGAGCTTATTAGTCCGGTCCTGTCACAAATTCCGTTCTTAGGGGACGCCTACTAACTATGAAACGGTTTTCGAGGTTTCGTGTTAGGGTACCTTTCGCTTTTATTAAGATGGATACTTCCTCTTTACCATTTTTCCCTCTTTTTTCCCGCTTCCGCATCTTATTTTTATTTGATTTATATAGTTCACCAACAGCTGTTAACTTGGCTGCACTGTCACGTACTTAAAACTATCCTTAACAATACCAAAGCTATAGTGAACACCCAGTTACAGGCAAACTGAACATTCATATCTACACTAATATATAAAGCTGAGAGTTTGTTCGTTTGTTTGTTTGAAGGCGGTAATCTCAGGATGTACAGATCCGATTTGTAAAATTCTTTCAGTGTTACATAGGTCATTTATGGAGCAAGGCTATAGGCTATATATTATCACGCTAAGTCGAATAGGAGCGGAGCACCAATGAAGAATATTTCAAAATCGAGTGTTCTTTTTCCCATTTGAGAGCTTCCGCTGCGTAAATGGTTAAAATTTCTAATAATTTTATTAATGATTTGTTATATTTCATACGACGAAATTCCTAAAAATATTCAAATATCATGGATAAGATGCTATCCTCGTTTGTCCCATCAATACTAATCATCTAGGGTGTTAAGAGTTTAAGTGTTTACAATAAAGAGAAACCACTATAAGTCATTGGGTATTTCAGAATGGATGGGAAAGAAAGAAACGATTTAGATAAGTAACAGATCCTTTAATAATAATTATTGATATGTCATTATCATGTATAAATAAAAAGTTGTGTCTTAATAACTGAACGATGTAAATGCTCTCCTAGAACAAATTTTAAGATGGGAGACAGAAATCGGCATGCCAAAACAATTCCTGTCTTTCTTAAAAGAAAATATCTGCCTAAAATATCAGTAAATGTAAACACATACCTGCATACTCAAAATTATAACAAGTTTGATGTTCTTCAACAATGTCAAATGAATGCTTTTAAATAAATATTTAAAAATCCTATTAATATTTGAAGATTTGTTGTAAAGGTTAATAAAAGCAATATAAAACTGACTTACCTACTTATATACTGATGCTAATAACTAAGCGCTTCTACATGAATGGAATGTTTCCGAAGCCATTTCTGAAAAGAAATAAAAAAACGAATTATTAATTTCCAATAAAACACAATACCCCCCTATATACACAACGGCAGAGTTGGCGGAATATAAAAAAGGGAAATATATATATATATATATATATACAACAATTAAATTAATTTGCAACACTATACCTAACGTTTAATTAAATAAAAACTATACAATATAACTAATTCCGGAACCACACATAGCTCAAAACGTTTGCATATTTTTGTCCTTGAAGACTAGAATATACTTTTTTTGTGTGGTTCTTGTTGTTGGCCCTATTGGCCTCAACAGCGTCGCGGGAAGGGGGGGGGGTGGGGAGACAGAGTCGGGGGTATAACTACTGGCTGCCAGAACTTGGGGTACACAAAGTACTACAAAACTTTGCACAGCTATTCCAAGCCTCCGGCCACACTTGATGATCTTTCAAATAAAGCTGTGCCTGACTCCGGTATAGGAGAAACCGTGAAAAATTTTAGGTTTGTGACAGTTTACAATTAATCAAATGAATGTTTACTATAGAGTGTATCTCCTCCATGCTCTGATTTAGATTTTCATCCGTCTGGGCATGATCTAAGATCTAAAAATTCATTTTGGTTAGTTTGACTTTTTTCGGACGTTTTCACCAAACATAAACTCTCAATATAACGGGGTTCGTTATTGGAGAATGGTCAATGCTCTTATAGCGAAGAGCTTTATTTAACACCTAAAAAAGCTCTCGCTTGACTGTTGAGTAAGAGTCGGATAGAGAAAGCGCTATTACTTGAGACGACACGTATTGTGAGGAAGTTTCTCAATCTGGAGCCCTGACCACGAATTGCTTGGGTCCTTACCCAATATATTTTTTATATATTTTTTAATGTTTGGGTTTTTATATTAATGTTTAAAAATATATTTATAATAACAAATTTAAATAAATGATATTCATATAAAGATCTATCTAATTGTAACATAAATTTATAAAAGCACATTTACATTTTTTTAATATTATATTTCAAACTACAAACAATGAAAACAAAACAACATTGGGTTAATATAATACCAACGCCCTTTGTTATCTTTATGTTTTACTTTTGTTAAACAACGCCTGTTTAGCTGGGTCATTAAACTTTTAAAAATAATAAAACGGCGGGAAATCCTACTAAATATTACTAAAAACAACATGTTATAAACTCAAATATAACAATAATTACAATTTAATTGTGTATCTTCAGTTCTAGAGTGGTCAATATAGCAATGGTCTCACACACTCTCACAGTCATTCTAAATAGACACTTATTTAGGATCCACTTTTTCTTGGCGTTTCAATGACAAACTGTAGGAGAACTTTGCCATGTGGTTAGGCCCTATATCTTCGAAGCCCAAAATGAGGAAACATTAATTGCCCGATCTGAGGCAACCATTAAATCCTCTTGCGTGCAGCAGGAGCCAGTACAACTCAAGCAGGGATAGGTTCCACGGTTCATAGGTATGCCGCAGGGCTTGCTACTATGCTCAAATACAATCGTTAAATTTTTTTTTTAATGAAGATATAATTAATTTTTTTTAGGAATTTTTATTTATTAATAATGAAAATCATATTAGTAATTACCTGTATCTTAGGTAACAGAGCCCTCCTTATAAAGCAGGTCATTAAAAGAGTTATAGACATTCGAAAATTTAAAATGCATTAATCCTTAGACATGCATACTCTGTACGACATTGTAATATTTGACAATTAATATTTTTACCGTCGACTTTTCTACGCTTTGACACAGTCCTATAGTAAAATTTGTACATTTGTGTGTAAATCAGGTAAATCTTTGGAATTGGTTGCGTTTGGTTTTATTTTAATAATTATTATATTAATAGTGCATATTAATAAAGTATTAACAAAATTACATTCGCACATCCACTTTGGCACTATTGTAGTTCATATAGAAGAAAATATAACCTATAATTACTCCTCCGTAAGCGCCATTTTCGTAAAATGCTATCGAAACCCTTTGCGTCACTTATTAAAATATAAATCTTCTATAGAAGAGCTTGCCGGCTGCTTCTTGTGCATGTAAATTTTGTCAAAGGCGTAAGATAACATAAATTTTATTTCAATACCTTTTGTAGATACGTCTATTTTCATATATTTATCTCGTACATCATGTGTGCCACATTTCGAAACAAAAAAAGATATTGACCTGAGCATAGTCACCAATAAAAATAAAGATACCTGTAGAAGTTACCTGAAACGGGTGCGTTGATAGATTATTCATTAATGAATAGCGAAAAACGTTATGAGTTCGCGTCACGAATATGCTAATGTAATATCTTGTTTTATGTTTTTTTTTATATAGTCACACTTCCATCAACGATTGCTACTGCTCATGATTTATTTTTAATAACTTCAAAATTTAAGAACAAAAACCTATATTTATAATTAAAAGAATAAACAATAACACCACTATTTACAATGTTATTAGCTCGAATAAACCGAATTTACTTAGTAATCTTCCATTTAATAAAGGATAAATAAAGCGCGCGAACGTGTTATCAGCAGCTTTTTCAGTAACTCGCCTTAAATATTAAGTCTTTTTATTTACTTAAAAAATATAATACTATGTAATTTATTTTTTGCTATATAGTAGTGAGTGATACTAGTGAACTAAAAGTGGTGTGATTTATGAAAAAGCTTCGATAAAAGCTCCGATTGAAAAAGTTTCTTAGGCACGTATGTACGAATGTTTAATTATCGATGGATTTTTATATTTTTTTCGCCGCGTTGAACTATGAGCTTAATATGAATTTAAAATAGAAATTTAAGTGTCATGACTGTTTTTTACAATGACAATAACAATTTAATAGGAATGCAATTTAATAAGAAGAGTGATTTATACAGTGAATTATAGAAATTTTACGTCACGGGGATTTAATTTTTTAATTTTTACAATTCATAAGCGTATTCTAGTTAAGGACCTTAATGTTAACAACTTTTAAGTTATATCGTTTTTGCCTTTTCACTGCCACATGTACTCATAGGTATGTAGGTGTTTTCTGAAAATCAGGGTTGGAAGTGGTAAGTCACTTCCAACAATATACTGAAAAGACGTTCCTTTTTGGGGCATCACACTAACAGTTTAAGTTTAACCTAGTTAGTTTGTTAAGTTTAATTTAGTTTGTATAATTTAAGATTACTGTTTTTTTAGGTTTATTTTTTAGTGTGATGTCACAAATAAATATCTTTCATTAAACTTATTAAAGTATGGAGAAATTCGAAATAAAGCGATCTATTGAAGTAAAGTATTAAATCCAATCATACCAAGCATGATATATGATATTAATCATTGCCATTTTTTAAATTCCGGGCCCTCCAGACCCCGATGCATCTACTTAAAGCAAAGTAGTTTAGTTTCTCATGCATGTCATGGATTTCCGCAAAGTAACGCCTGATTCTATCAATTACTTTTAAGCTATGTCTAACGCCGGCATTATACTCACCTGTGGGTATGCCAAACTGTTGCGCAGCCCGCTGCACGCTCGCAGCGCCGCAGCGTATAGCGTGCAGCGCGCGCTCGAGATCAGCACGTCGCCACGACGTCGGCGCAGCGTTGAAGGGAGCCGCCAAGCGAATGCCCTCCCGACGAGCAATCTTGTACAATGTGCTGCTCGGTATACCTATATGTATGCAAGTTTCTAATGCCGGAACCAAACATAGCTTCATCGGAATGATCATTTCAATGATCATATAAATGTAATGTGGCCGGG
The DNA here is from genome assembly GCA_024363005.1 of Charaxes varanes. Classification (NCBI taxonomy): domain Eukaryota; kingdom Metazoa; phylum Arthropoda; class Insecta; order Lepidoptera; family Nymphalidae; genus Charaxes; species Charaxes varanes. The sequence goes on along the minus strand of JANCMC010007202.1, from coordinate 8,473,008 downwards.
GATTTTGTGTAGCTGTGCAAAGTTTTGTAGTACTTTGTAGTCTTCAAGGACAAAATTGTACAAGCACTTTGAGTTATGTCTGGCACAAAGTCTTTGTAATAAAGTTTTGCAGTTTTTTCTAGCATTGCTGAAACTGAAATGGACAGCCATTTCTGTAATGTCCCTCTTAGTTTTGCTGCAATCGCATTGTTTAAGGAATATTGAAACTCTTTTATACACGACTTGTTTTATATATGACAGTATTACGCACTTTAAACTATGCCTGGCTCCGGCATAAGTAGATTGTATAAAGCCGGCGCTACAATATAGCTTTAAATATTTGAATACTATTTTGATCACTGTGTGTGGCGTCCGATTTTTAGCTGTTTGTCCGACGCCACACACGGTGATTATAATGCTGGAGCCAGACATAGCTTCATTTGAATGATCATGTAGTGTGGCCGGGGACTACGTGTAGCTGTATGTGTACAAACACTTTGACCTCTCTGGGTCCGGCATTATAATATAATTCTTATGACCGGTTTATGCAATGTGTAGTATCGAATAATAGAAATAATTATATATTTTTATTTAAGATGTGAGTTTGTATGTACGTATGTATGTATCGATGTTTATATATGTGTGTGTGTGTTATTTATTAGGTTAAGTTTATAATTTCAGATTTATTTTAACTGTATACAATAAGTGGCCTACAATATATTTATTTATTTAAAAGTAATTTCTACAGCGAGTTCTATGTATACAACTTCATATCCAAGAACCTCTCATAAGTTTGTGGGAATATGAATATTCCTCATTATGCGATTATACAAAACAACGCAGCTATTAACAGTGACTTCTCACCGTGCAACTCCTTGGCAAACGGCAAGACCGGTCTTGTGCTTCCGTAGGTCCGAGCGTATAAAGGCTGATTTTTGAAGTCATAATATCAATGCATCTTTCGGAAAATGAGCAGTAATGTTATACATATAATAATGTATATTAATTATATAAGTTGTGTTTGTTTTTTCTTTTTATTTGTACACATAATTTTAAATTCTTGTTTTTTTTTTCTTTTGTTTTGTTAACGTACTTCTACTTGACCCATATATATGTATTGTAATTTTATGTCCTTTTCTGGTACAAAGGTTGGCCGGAAGAGAATTCCTATATGAAATAAGCCCGCCTTTGTACACATTCTTACATTATCTAATTTTAGTTTACGTTATGTATTTTTCTTTTCTGTTATTTTTATGTGTACAATAAATTGATCAAAAAGTGCATTTTATTTGTTCATTTGTTTTATTATTATTATTTTTTTTATTATTATTAAAGAAAACATCCAAACGGCTGACAATTAGGAGATCACTCACCTTGACGTGGGGCACGGCGAGCACCCGGCGCAGGTCGTGGATGGCGGCGGCAGGGAAAATCTGAGTAATGGTGTAACCAGAATGGCACTGACACCTCCGCCAAAACTCAGCTGTACTCTAGGAGATACACATTGCACAGGTAAGCCAGTAAGGAGACCACAAAGTAATTAACAACCAGGCAACCAGGCAACCAACTCAAATAACTTTGCTTAGTTAAGGTTTTTTGTACGATGGAAGTATCTTTCCATCGCTTTATTTGTAAAATAATCTCTCTCTCTTGACTTTTGACAATGTTTCCGTTAACTGAAAATAATTACTGTGTATAACAAAACCTAGTGATGAGATTTTGCAGTAAATTTCTGATTAAATTATTCTATGTTAATTTAGTGTAATTTAATATCTTCTTGCATGTTCTGGTTTCCTACAGAGTGCCAGATTCTATTTAAATTATCTTTTCTACCAATAGAGTTATCTATTGGTACACAGCAGAACTAAGGTTTAATTAAACCGGGGCTTAAATAAATACAGGACTATTTTTAAAATTCTCTACTCATACAATATTGGCGCTTTACAAAAGCGTCAATAATTAAAAAGTTATATGCCGCAATCTCATATTAACAATGTTAACAAAGAATGGAAACTCAGATGACAATACTTCATAGAGGGCAAATAATTATTTCATGATATTTTTGCGTATTATAATTAACATTCACTTTTTAAATTTTGATTTTTGTCTTTTGGAGTGTTGCATAAAGTATTTCTTTATTTCGTCATTATCGTCTAATAGAAACTTATGAAATACTGAACATAATTTTGCACAGACGCCACGTAAGCAGACGTAACCTTACAACCTTTTTTGATACTTTTAGAAGGCATTGTTCTCCAGACGCATAATCGCCTTAACGTCATAATGTTCACCTGTTATCTAATGGCTATCAATGCTCGGACGTATGTTCCTAAGGTAGACAACTTAATGCCTGTGTTATAGGTAACAGCCGCCTGTTATACACAAATATTTTTCTTTGTAAATATATAAATACATACATATGGATAATACACCCTGACTAGAGGCGGGAATCGAACCTACGACCCCGGAGCAGAAGACAGGGTCACTGCTCACTGCGCCAAAGGGCCAGTATATGTATGTCTGTTAGTGAGTGCATGTGCGGGAACTAGTATTGCGTTCTCTAAAACAGTTGATAACCATCCGGATCTACGTCTCACCGGCCAGCTTGTTTTAAAAGTCTCCGCGTGAGTCTAAATTTCTACTTTTCTATACTTTTATACTATATAATTTATAAAGCTGAAGAGTTTGTTTGCTTGAACGCTCTAATCTTAGGAACTACCGGTCCGATTTGGAAAATTTCTTCACAGTTAGATAGCCCATTTATTGAGGAAGGCTATTATAAGCTATATACCAACACGCTAATTTTTTTTATCTAAATTTACGCGGACGAAGACGGGTTACAACTATTAATATACAAAGCTGAAAAGTTTAATTGTTTGTTTGCTTGAACACGCTAATCTCAAGAACTACCGGTCAAAAATTCCTTCAGTGTTAGATAGCCCATTTATTGAGGAAAGCTATATAGGCTATATATCGTGCTTAAATTGAACCTATTTTTTGTCTTAATTTAACGCGGATGAAGTCGCTGGCACATCTAATGTTGACTTGCTCGGCCTTTGACTGGCCCATTGGCGCAGTGGGCAGTGACCCTGCCTTCTGCTCTGGGGCCGACGGTTCGATTCCCGCGTCCTTTTCGTAATATGGTACCAAAAGTTTTCGCTTATTAATATATGCTAGACATCGCCGGCTGGTCGAAATTCATCATTCTGGGTGCGTATATATATATACGTATGTATTAATATATTTAAAAATTTATCTGTGTATCAATTGGCTATAGCAGAGGTATTAAATTACCTACCTTAGAAACAGATGACCGTGAGTTTATTTTATAATCTTATGTATGCAAAGATCATACTCGTTCCTTAAAGATCGACAGCGCATCAGCGAGCCTCCTGGTGGTGCAGTTGTCCATGGGCAAATGGGCAGGTGGTTTTCCTAAGTGAATACCTTAGGAAAATTGCCCGTCTACTGCTGGGCAAAGGCCTGCTCCTTCTTGATCCTAATGTTAAGAAAAGCATAAATCTTAAAATAACCTAGTAAAGTACTGCGTGATGGTACGGAACCCTTTGTGCCCGAGTCTAATTCGCACTTGCCCGGTTAATTTACGACCATCACACTCTTAAATAGTTAAACAGCTCGTTTTAAAAACTTGGAAGAAATGAGCGTTTTGTTGGAGTTGTTTAATGAGATTTTTAATTGCTTGCTAAGATGTAGACTGCGGTCTAAGTCTTTCATCAAACTAATTACTAACTCTCGGAAACTTTAATATTTGTTTATTTTGATATAATTGCTTTAATTTTGTTCTGTTTTGAGATGAGATTTTAACGAGCTATATTAATAGCCAATTTATTTATCCTGTTTGCAAGAAGCTAAAAATTATTTACTGAGTCTGCTTATCTGACTTTTATTTCTTCTTGTAATTCAACAGGCATGTAGGAATTTTCTTTTCATTGCAATAAAATATATCCACTTGCACCAAAATGCAAAACTTAAAAACATACAAATACTTTCGACATAATTTAATGTGTATAATATGTTCCCGTGGTGGCGTTCTTATTCATATAAGTGCATACACTTATATGAATTAGAACGCAAGCACTGCTATGGTTACCTCCGCTGCAACGCGATGGACTCGGCACCCGCACGGTGAATCCATGGAATGCTAAGAAATTCGTCTCGTCTCTTTTGGGTTTAAATGTCGTAATGACAATTGTTTAAATAAAATCGGCAATATTAATAATTATCTATTGCTTGTCATAAACATTGGACTATTTATTAATACATTAATTGCTTTATAATTATTTCATTAGACTTAAACCATTCTTCTACATTATTTTATTTATTTATTTGAATTGTGTTTAGCACATTTGATTTGTGTTTAACAAAACTAACAAAGAATCAAACCATCCTCGATACTAGTGAAAACTGTACTGCAGTATGGCCTTCTTCGTTCATACAAAAAAAAAATTAAAAGGCAAACGATTATATGAAAAGTTGGGACGGTTAAACTATAAGCGAATACAGGATCACAAGGGTATTTTTGTAACGTTGTAATTCGAACAAAGACTGGCTTCCGCCCATAGACGAATACGCTATCACAATGCTCACAGATTTGCCCAAGTGGCCTCCATCACCACAAAAACTCACAAAAAAACTATGATGTTTCAAATCGTATTGAGAGCTTTCAAAGCGCAAAAAAGCTAAAATAAGTTTAACGTCAAGAAACTTATTTAATCTTTTTTTTTGTATTACAAAAACAGCCGTAAAAATGTACTTACAAAACTTGTCGCGTCATTTATAAGGCCCGGTCAAGTGTGAGATGCATTCGCGTTTATGATTTTAGAAATATATCAAATATCCGACCTCCTTCGTCCGTGTTTCGGAAGGCACGTAAAACAGTAGTTCCTGATTAATGTCACCCAGAGTGATATTACTCGGCTTACTGATTTTCTTATATTTTATTTTTAATTTTTTTAGGTGGACTACCCCGGCGGGTGAATTGCGAACATTTCGACAATACGAGATGCGGAACCGAATTTTTGTGACGTTGACAAGTTAATTTAATTTCGTGTAAAGATAAGCCCGAGCACCGTGACGCTGAACGTATTATATACTGGTGAATAATGTGGCAAATGTATGAATATATAAGTAAATTAGAAACATTGCTTTGCCACTAATGTTGGGTTAAAAATATTTGTCACAAGACTAATTTTTCTCAAACTGCAATCGTTACAGACAACGCAACACCAAAACACACGAAAATAAAATGAAAATTGGACACCGCCTACAGTATCTATGTAGATACTGAGATCTATGTAGATACTAAGAATGTTCTTAATATATATAAATTACGCGTCACGTTGTTTGTCCGCGGTGGACTCCTAGACTGCTTAATCGATTTTAATCTTTGCACACCGTGTGTAGTTTGATCCAACTTGAAAGATAGGATAGCTTAAATTCGGTCAGGACAACGTCTAGCAAGTCTGCTAGTAAATTATAGAAATCAATCGTTGTTCCTCAGTTTCGCTTAAACCCAAAAATCGCTGAACGGATTCACAGTCTGTTTGTTTTGTTTTATTCCCCCTTATTTCAGAAAAGGTTTAAAAGAAAAGAAATAATGAAAAACTCTAAAGATTATTTAAAAATACTATGTAGAAAAATACTTCAGAATACTTCAAAGAATAAATATACAGGAATATAAACAGGACTAAATGATACACGGACGTTTGTTTCAAAGTTAGACAACTTAATGCCTGTGTTATGTGTAACAGACGCCTGTTGTACACAAATATATATTTAGAAATATATACATATAGACAATACACCCAGACTCGAGATGGGAATCGTACCCACGACGCCCAGAGCGGAAGGCAGGGGTCAGTATGTCGTCTCTTTGTACTGCTTGCTACATCAGCTATAAACAAACTGTAGCAATTCACTATAAAAACAAGAATTTATTCCGCCAATTATTTCCACATCGTTTACTGGCTCAGTAATTCACTAGTTTTTTGGAATTTTCTTCTTTTTTATTTTTTCTACATCTTAGCTATTACTTTTTCTTATAAATACAAGTCATCTTTTTAAAACACTTAATTTTTTAACATTCTTCTTTTGATTTTTGCCCTTACTTTTTTGCTTTTCTCAAATAATGCTATGAAACTCTTTCTGCACTGATGATTTGTGCAATAAACTTTTGAACTTCTTATCTTTCTTACTTCTCAGTTCACCATTCCTCCGTTTCTTTTACTTCTCGCAAAAAATATTATACAGCGTCAATTTAGTCAATAAAGTCATCATTTTAGCCTCTTTCGTTCTTCTTAGAACTTTAGTCCGTGACATTTTTACTTTTTTCAGAAATACTGTGCTACTCATTTTACGCCATTAAGTTATCATTTTTCATCAATATATTTGATTTTTTTTAATAAAAGTTTTTCTAATTATTTTAATTTCCATTAAATAATTTACGGAGTTTATAATTTTTTGTTAACAGGAACACATACAGGAAGTGCTCGACAAATGGACACAGATAGATGATGAGATCTGGGCAAAGGTTATAGTCTTCGAGAAGAACCGGAGAGTGGCCAAAGCGTATGCTCGAGCTCCGGTACTCACCATCAATGGTTCAGACGATGGATTTGATGGGATGAGGTAAGTTACTTGTTATTAAATTTACTCTAACTTCTCCTGCAGCTTCGTTCCCGTAGATTTCATGTCAATAGGCTAAAGTATAATTCCGAATGACATCTTAATTTTGATTTCGGCCAACTTTAAGCCACGCAGAGGCACAAAAAGGCGCAAAATCTCAGGTGTAATGATAATTTTTATATTAACAAAATATGGTAGCTATATGAATAAAACATTGTTTTCCTTTACTTTGTGTGGCAGGAAAGACGTTAGTTAAGGTGTAGTTAATCTAGGTTTACAAGGCAGTTTTAATTGGACACTGTTGATTAATGATTTATTCATCTGTGCTGAATTAGGAGAGCGTGCTTCTGGTAACAATGCGCAAGTGCCACTATATAATCACTTCGTATATAGTGATAACCTTTATTAATATATATGTTAAGGTTATGTTTTTATATAGAACTAGCTATTTCTCGAGCGGATTTATATTGTCTTCGTAAAATAATATTTGGGAAAGTCCTTAGATCTCCTTAATCTGGCCCCATCGAAAAATCTGTCCTCAGCTGGTTTCTACTAACTATAAAATATCTTCTCACACTTTTTTGATCTCATCCCACGGTTTTTGAGAATAAAAAGTATTCAAATTAGCATTTAATCGCCTTTTAATAGAAAAATTATGTTTAATGCGAAGTATTTGAGCCGAAGCAAATGCAGTTAAAGTGATTAGATCACGAATGGAATTTGGGTCAGGTACGTGCCACTTCAAGCCTAGTTCTAAGTTAGTTATATTTTGCAACGTCTATAGTAAAGTTACTGTACTTATCCACTGAACTTTTATCTGCCCATTTTTCAACGGCCGGTATCGCATCTGAGAACCATCAGGCATTCCTTATGCATGTTTGACGCCCTACATTAAAGCTATATATTCGTTTATCATACTATAAAAATATCGGTATTTTTACGTTAATAATCACGTACCAAATTTAATGATACAAAATCTTCGTACGTAACTAACAAAAGTAAAACTGAATGCAATTCAAAACGACCTTGTCCGTACGCTAATGAACTTATTTGATTGTAACGGTAGTTTCCAGCGATTTTATAAAGAAATCATATAAAGTCAATTTATGAACATAGTAATGTACTTACGAGCT
>JANCMC010007202.1:8409655-8465151 GCA_024363005.1 Charaxes varanes | reverse complement strand
GTAACGGTAGTTTCCAGCGATTTTATAAAGAAATCATATAAAGTCAATTTATGAACATAGTAATGTACTTACGAGCTTGTCCGTACCGCAATAGTTAATTTAGGTTTGGAGTTTTTTCCTTAAAATTACATTTTTATATTTAAGCCGGGAGTATAAAAGTTTATTAGAAGTAAAATGAAACGTGCGCTTTTTGCTTTGCGTCTATCAATTTTTTGAATCATAAATTCATGCTAGATTCCTTATAATAATAAAAATTATACTAAGTAAAACGAATAAAATGAATTTCCCTACTTCTAGTCTCAAGCAATTAGAAATAAATCGCATGTTGTCAAAGCGACCAACTGGCTTCCTTATATCTGGCATTAATCCAGGCAAAACCGAACCCCAGCCTCGTATCAGACGTCCGGAAACCAGTCCTAATTATTGTAGGGAATGCTCGATCTTTATTGTTGGTTGGCTGCCGGCCATACATTAGATCTCCCTAATTAAATCAATGTGTAAGGCTTTCATTAGACGATATTCGTGTGTGTGCATCTGATAGGGCCCGGCGCAGGACTTCCTAGTTGGTCCGCGCGAACAATAAACCCAATAGGATCTGAACCTCGTTTATCATTTTTAAACTTCCATTTATGTCTGCAAGTATGCGATTTGATCTCAGCGTCATTCAGTGTCGTTTAATTCGATTGTACAAATGTTTAATTTATTTATTTTTATTCTCAAACCCCGACTCCGTTGCGCAGCTTTAAAAAAACTTAACAGAAATGAGATATGCTATTCCTAATATAAAAAATTCGGTGAAATTGTTTACAATTTTGAAGGAGTTACGTTTACTGATGTTTACTGGAGAACGCAATACGAAGTAAAATATTAATAAATACTTCAATAGTTCGGTGTTTTAATAGCGAGTGTATTTTTTTCAGCGAAAGACTAAAATATTTGCACAAAAATAAAGTAGCCTATCTAATTCCTTCTGCTACATACTAACTAGGACTGTTACTATTTTAAGGTATTACAACCAATAACTAGTTTTAAAATATATTATAGAGAAGTATTTTAATCATTTAATTTGATCGGACCTGTGGCTTACCCGGATGTATCAGTTAGTGGCAAAAATAAACAAAACCTTGGACACGAACCTCCCTCAGTCTAAGGCTTTCGTGTCATTATGCGACGGAGGTTGTGTTTGAGATGACATCTCTCATCCTAGAGTTGGTTTAAAGGTAAAACTCAACTTAGAAGTCGAATATTTAAACACCAAAAGATTTTTGTTTGTTATACTTTTAAAAAAATACTTACAATGCTTTAGGAGGTAGTGGCCTAATCAGTAGTCGGTATTTGAGTCGATCGCTAGGTTAAGTACCTCTTACTGCGACCGGGGGATAGATAAGTGACCTATTCTAGCACTGGTTTATATTTGATCTCCGACCTCCTCCGTGTTTCGGGTGGGACGTAAAACAGTGGGACCCGATTACAACCGTAAGGTTGGTCAACAGTGGGACCCGATATATAACCATAAGAGTGTAGAGATTGTGAGAGTTCCGAAGATGACGTCAAATGGAAATCGATCATCTTAACTCGCCCCACAGCCACATCATCTGCAATATAAGCCTATCGTGGTACTTGACCGGGATAACGCTAGGAAGAAGAGAACTCTTTGAATATGCCAAATATTATTACTATTTGTGTATGAGTTGTAAGTAGGTTTAGGAAGTCCTAATTGCGCAAGATTAGGGAGTTGACTGAAATGAATATGGTCCAGGAACTGTTTCAGCTACCCAGGGATAAGTGAGAATTTAAGAAACTGACTGCCATCCTTCATTAATTGGAGAGGCATAGGAAGAAGAAGATGCCTTATATTTTCTTTACCTCTCCAACTTAAACATAAAAGCTTCAGTTAGGAGTGGCTGCGACATTAGCCTATTGACTCTGGGGTTTTAACAGTATATCTAGGGGATTTCATGAGTCCATTATAAATAATTTGAAAATCTATACCTACTGTATGACACGATAGATCAGCGCAGTAGCGGCCTAAACCGAACGCCTTACTTCAGCCAGACATTTAACCGTTGCGCTATCGAGGTTTGATTTATATAACAAAAAATGCGATTTACAAGCCTTAGATTATAGAAAGTTGCGCTAGTATTATAAATGAAATATATCTGTCCAAATTTGAAGGATAGTGGACACGCGTAGGTTTGACGCAACCGCGTAGTACTGCCCGCATTGGCAGGTTAAAGAACCGGTCCTATTGGAACCATTGGACGAAGTGCTTTGATTGAGAACTGACACAGTTTAGTACCTGGTAACTTTCCACATTAGCTTCAGTCTACTTAACGTTTTGTATTTATTATTATATATTAATGTATTTTTTAATTACCTATAGTGTCCTGGGTTGACCTGTCTAAGTCAAGTAACCACCTCTTCTCAACCTATCTGGTCTTGGCGACCATTGATGAGAGTCCATAATGTCGTAACATTGCCCATCTTTGTGGGTCTATCTTTACCACATACATAACCAACTCATTTCCATTTCAGCTGTGCTGACGTCTTCCCCATATCATTTTCTGTATTTTAATACATAAAAAAAATATATATATTTCCAATAATAAATTCATTCGCCAGGAGGTTATCATATGTGTTGCCGGCCTTTAAAGACGAGTTAGGCATTATACGCGAGCTCACTGGTGTTCAAACTGTCTCTTAAACAGAATAAAGATTTAACAAGTATCTAAGTACATTGTGATCAGTGTGATTACAACGCGTGCATACACCTACTTGGTGAGTTATAATTACAGTAAATATTTAATAATATTTACGTAGTATCGGCGTATACTAAATGGGGCATGGCCTAAAAAAGGTTGGGAACCATTGCTATAAAGCTTCCTTGTAGGACTAGGTACGCAACCGTAGAAACCACAACAGGAAAAAACAGTGTACACATTACAATATTGTAATGTTGTTGTAATGTTGTATTGTAGTGTTGTGTAACTCAGTCTTTATCTTTCCTTACAGAAGCAGTCTGTTTGCAGCCTTTAATTGGTAATATCAAGATGTGCGTTTCTCGTTGATTGTTTAATTTGTCCCACGGTTTTACTTGCGCGTCGAAAGCTTTGTGAAATGATTTGTTGTATTATATAATATTATGATTATGGCGAAGATGCTTTGGTTTTTTTGTTTGTTTGTTATTTTTGGTTCCGTGTGATATTCAATCATCATATTCCTGTATCCCCGAGATGGGGCATAGGGCGTCCATAGTGCATCTTCATTCTGTTCGGTCTTGAGCTCCTCTTGTTATTTTGCTCCAGGTCTTTCCAATGAATTTCGCTCCATGTTCCATGTGATGTTCCCATGATGTTCCCAGTCTGTTTTGGACGACCATGTTGGTGTTTTCCCCGGGGCTTCCAATCAAGGGCTTGCCTCGGGATCTTGTTCCTGGATTCTGGACCTGTTGTTGGATCCCTTCGGAAGGTGTTGTCGATACAACTCGTTTGATCTGCTGTGATATTTAATAAAAGAACCTAAACAGCTGAGTGGACATCCTTATCACGTAACAGAGCTCTGTGGAAGTCGATGGAGGAGGCCTATGTCCAGCAGTGGACGTCATCGGGACCAAATTTGTTCTAAAGTAATGCACTATTTGTGAAAGTGGTTTTATAAACATGATATTCATTCTCAACTATAAAACCGAAAACTATTTTTAACACAACTAGGAAACCCTTATTACTAAATTATAAGAGTTGTCCATACGGACGAAGTCGCGAGGTTCAGCTAGTTTTATATATTAGATGTGTTATTGACAATATTATATAGCAATAAGTGTACAGGTTTTTTAAGCTTTGCACTTTTTTGTCATTTTGAATAATAAAAAGCACGTGCACCTATTAGCTTACTCATCTACTAATAATAAAATATAAAATGTAATATTTATATATTAAGTACAATATTAGATGTTGAGTTGTCCTTATGATCAATAGCTATTTGACTAAAACATTTATGTTTTGAAACAAATGCACGTACGAATTATCTCAAAATTATCTTTGTATAGAAACATTAGATTGTGTTATTTAAACAGCAGCACGATTTCGTATTGAGATTACATCTTATCTTATTAATAAACTATACGTACGATTAAAGATTTAATTCTGCCGATGATAAAAAAGGGATATAAATATTCAAATAATTGAGAATTTAATTTCTATAGCGCGAAACTTTATTTGCGTTATAATTTTATATAATATGTGTTCGTGGGATTGATTAAGTTATGCGATTGAAAGTTAAATTAATATGTTATTAGTACACTATATATAATATTTTGACTGGCCCGTTGGCGCAGTGGGCAGTGATCCTGTCTTCCGCTCCGGGGGTCGTGGGTTCGATTACCGCTTCGAGTCTCAAATACAAATATATTTAAAAAAAAATATTTGTGGCAACAGGCACTAAGTTGTCTACCTTAGGAACAGATATCCGTGTGTCATATAGTCCTATATATTTATTTATTCTATTAAAGTTTTAAATTCATTATGAAGTTTAAATGAAATAAAATTTCATATAAAATTATAACGATTTGGTAAAAACTGCCTAAAAATAAGAACTACTTATTTTAGAATAACTAAATTTTATATGTATTTTTTAGGATGATACTCTAAAATGAAAAGTATCAGACGCTTACCATTTTCCAGAGCTTTTGTCAGACGCTTTAAAGCTCCCCAAACAATAGATGAAACTTTACTTATTTTTAAGTCTGATCTCTAAGTATGTTATTAAGAAAACTATTACAAAGTTATATTTAGTCTTTAATATAAATTAAAATGACCAAAAATCCGGTTAATATAAAAATTATTTGTTCAACCGTGACTATTAGCGCCAGGTTAACGATAATAATAATAATGAAAGCCTTTTATTTCTCAAATTTTACAAAAAACTAAATTTTCAAAAATGTTAATTTTTATACAGTTTTATAAAATTGTATTTTATGAAATTTTACAATAAATTATAATTTAAAAATGGTCATGAAATATAAAATAATAATAAAACAGTTCATTGTTTTTCACTGTGTCAATCGTTTATATTAATTTATTAAATTTAATTTATATTTTTATTTTATGCTTTGAAAACCCCCTTCAAGGGTAAAGGCCTCCTCCAAGTTTGTCCAAGCTTCGCTGTTTGTAGCCGTTTTCACCCATTGATTTCCAACTATCCCTACGATCTCATCTGCCCATCGGCTTACTGGTCGGCCACGGGTACGTTTACCAGTGGGGCCTCTCCAAACCGTAGTCTCTCTAGTCCACCTGCCGTCTTCTAATCTAGCCACGTTTAATCTCAATTATACAGAAGTCGCTAAGCAGCTTTTAAAAGTTCCAGGACTTACTAGGAACAGAAGCTTATCTATAAACAAAACAACATCCTATCAAGACTAGCAATCTTAAGCGTATGGAAGAAGTTAAAAAGCTATTTAGCATCCGAACAGCTTATCTTAAGAAAAAAAATCCCTTCATCTCCTTATTCCCTCATTTTTCCTCAACTCTCGTACATTAAATAAAATGTCGACAAGGCCCGTATTATATTAAAGTATCACAGACACGAGACAGTCTTCAGACAACGTTACGACAAAATAACTGCAAGTGAAGTTTTATGTTCTTAAAGATTGTTGCTATAGTTCAAATTACCTTTTATTATATAATTTGTTACCATTCCATTTGTTCTACCTAGCGACAACCCGGTATACGCCCAGGGTCCATTTACATTGCCGGAGCTGTGGCTGTGACACGAGTGAAGACCCGACTGAAAGACGTCAGAATTATGACATCTTTCCTGGAACGCCCACAATCACTAAATTTCACAACTGATCTCACTGGATGACATTAATCCGGACCCACTATTTACGTGCCTTCCGAAACACGGAGGAGGTCGGATATTTGAATACCAGTGTTATAATTGGTCACCAATCTATGACCCGGTAAGAATTGCTTTACCCAGTGATCGATTCAAATACTGACCTTCTCGCACAAGGAACTAAATAAAACTTTACCAAATTTTTTAAATTAAAGCGAAGATACTAGCTGCTGAAACACACGTAATTAGTTCAAAAGCTAGAGCTACATCTTCTGTATAATTTGGTTTTTGAAATAAAGAAATTCATTTATTTATTTATTTGATTAAATTCGCCAATGAACTACAACATAAACGTTATTCGTAAAGCCTTTGTAGAGTCTTTTTTCTGATGAGGATTTAAGAAATGGGTATGATCTTGAAAGTAATTTTGTCCCATGGGTTCGATCATCACCCGGTCGCAGCCAGAGCAACTTAACTTAGCGATCGACTCAAATGCCGACCACAGATTAGGCCACGACCTCCTGCATCGATTTAACTGTACAATTTTTTTTCGCAACGATTTATCGTAAACGTGTGTACCGGCTTTTAGACTGTCAATTAACAACGTGAGGTTACATATGGGTTTAAATTTCTTGATATACGAAAGCTAATTAATTCAACATTATATTCCTTTCGTTTCTTCATAAAACTGGTTCGTGGCATGCAAGCTATTTTACTTTTAGCATTCCGTCATTAATGAAGTTTTTCGATGGATCATTGTTATAGGTAAATTGCAGCCCATTAAGGGATAAATGGTGTATAATGATGGAGAGAAACCTGACAGAATGTCACTTTTATATATAAAGGAAATATCGGACGCCTCGAGAATTGATTCTCTCGTGGTATTCTCATTTCTTACCTTCAATTTAGCAGGTGCAACTGCCTCAAAAAAGTTGGTCTAAATATGTAAAGCCTTGATGGGCGCATGTCTTCAAAATTTAGAGTAGAAATAATCGTATCACACCGGGTCTGGAAACACAATAATCCTGATTGAAATAATAACTTCGTTACTTACAATCGTTTCCAGCTGGGGCCGTTGTCTGTTGGAGCCAAGGTATTTAAGCTAGGATGTCTGACAAGAAAAGCCTGCCAGGTTCCCGAACTTCTAGGTGATTGGCAAATTAAATGAAAATAGCTGCCAAATATAAAATTTTATTATTATATGACAAATTATATTCTGCGTTTTGTCTCACTTAGAAATGATGTAGAAGAAATAATAGATGCATGAGAAACTAAACTACTTTGCTTTAATCCGCGCATGAATACGAGGGAAAATCGGTGTAATGCTGCAACCCGAGTTGGCATGAATACGTAAGTACCTTAAAATCAATTAATGATCTTTGATTTACTTGCTTATCTATACAGGTAAATCTCGCAACATAATTTTACATCATAGAAATTGAGTAATGGTGTTATAAATAAATAAATTTGTATATAGGCTATATGATATACGGACTTCTATTCCTAAGGTATACAATTTGATGTCTGTGTTATCGGAAACAAACGCCTGTTATATACAAATATTTTTTTTTGTAGAAATACATAAATATATACATATAGATAATACACCCAGATTCGAGGCGGGAATCGAACCCACGACCCCCGGAGCAGAAGACAAAGTCACTGGCACTGCACCAAGAGGTCAGTTATAAGTTGATAATAAAAATTATGATGGAAAAGTTTATATTATTCGTTTTAACACATTTAGATGAAAACCTCTTTATCTTAAGTTTTTACTGATTTGTTTTTCTTTTTAGTTACTCCTGAACAGGTTTTTTAGTTAGTTTCTTAGTTTTATAAAGTTTTATAAATTCGGGCAAGACATCATCTGTCGGGTCCACTAATATATATGTATAATAAAAACCAAGAAAGCATAACACTGTTAAATGTTGGAAACTAAGTAAGAATATTCTAACTGGAAGTGACTCTGGCAATTGAGGACAAATTAAATTATCGCGTAGAGGGGCGTAAGTTACAAGCTAAAATAGATAACAAAGTAAAACAACGGCGGAACTCGCCAGCCACTGACTGTACTGTAGCTGAAATTGCGCGCAACAATTGCAAATTCTATTTGCACTAGCTCCTGCGAGAAATTACGTTTCACGGGATAATTTTCTCCTAAATTACTTTTATGGAAACGAAGCATTTTACTTGATCTCTCTTTCTTATATTTTGAATTCTACATTTGTACCTCTTTCTCACATGAGATCGGCGTGAAGTGGCGGCAATGCTGTGTCACGTCTAGTGATGGTGTTGTTGTCGCGCTTCGTTTGGTTTGTGAGACTTCCCGGTGGCCTAAACTCGTCATTAAGGGCCGGCAGCACATCAGCTGGCCTTCTGGTCGTGCAGATGTCCGTGGGCGCCGGTAGGCACTTCGGTGTCTGCTGCCTGCTCGTCTGCCCCCTTGTAATATAAAAAAAAAATATATATATTATCATGATACAATTTTTTTTAATTAATTTTTTAACCTAATTTTACGCAGACGGTTTCGCGGCACAGCTAGTTAGGTTTATATATTTTTAATTATAATGTAAAATTTTGATTATAAGATATCTTACCGGAAAGCTAAGTTTACTAGCAACTTTAAATGACCAAAGCCAACACACGTATATAATAAAATTAATTAAAATTAGGTTTTCCTGGTGATATCACCAATCAAAAGTGACCTGAAATAATTCATATGCGTCGGACTTAAGTTGGACTTAAGAATTTTTCCTCTTCGTAAATCATTTTCTCATTACCGTCCAAATAAATTCTACTTAAGAAATAGTTAGACTTTATTATTGTATGGCAGAAATAAACAAATCCTTCGTATTTTATTGTCTGTTAATAAATAATTGCATTAAAATTCATTTTAAAATTCTTAATCAAAATAGACATCCAACCTTAAGTTTCTTACTTGCAAACCTGACACATAATTGACAACAAAATTATTTGCATTTTTATTAAAATGTTACTTCTCTAAATTATGATGTATGTAATAAAGTAAAATATACTTATTGGGTCATACACAAATCGGGGTAAGAAAATACTCAAAACAAAAAGGATTTTTTTTAAATCAAAATTAGTATCAATTATTTCCTGGTTTAATTGCCAAGCTGATTCTTAAATAAAGCCAGTCCTTTTATCACTTGTCGCGGCCTTTAAGCCAGATACAATATTGTTTGAAGCTATTTTTCACCAAAATCTTCTATAGAAGAGTCCAAATTCTCAACGGTAAATAAAATACAAACAATAATTTCTGCATTTGTTCCTTACTTAATAATTAATATTTATATGTACTCAGTTTGCTCGATATTTGAATTTCAAAGTGCTCAGGCTATTTCTTGAATAACGAATTAGTTCGTATTCTTATTCAGGTCATATAGTTTATTGGTTTGGAATATTTATTCAATTCACATGTATTTATTAACTTTATTCATACGCCGATGTATTTATTAATATGGGTCAAAGTCGCACACTCTTGAATTAGGATTTTGAAGTTCGTATTTGTACAATTGTAATTTTACTAAGTGTAAATGTTACACGTGTAATTTCGAACTACTTAGGACACTTCAATAATTATTGAAAATCGAAGATAATTGTTACTTGTTGTTAATCAACAGTTTTCTAAAGGATCAATAGAGCAGGAATCGAACTTAGAGAATGCAAAATAAAAATAAACTGTACAAGTTCCTTTGAACAGATACTCATTTATTTGAAGATATTTACAATGTACTTAAATTTAAGAACAAAACTATATACATAATAATAATAAAAACTAATTCTAAATTAAACTAAAAGTTAAAAAAAAACATAATACATAATAAAAATAAAACGAAAAGAATTAAAAAAGCTGATCCGCATGTGGGGGATCCATATGTGGGGTAGGTTCCCAAAAGACTGGCTGCGTCCACTATATACATGTAACTCTAACGGTTTTTACAGCGCACGCCACAATAACTCGCAGATGGCAGGATTTTCTCCTTATAAATTGCATATGGCCTTTGCCATGCAGTGGTACAGCATAGGCAAAAAAAAAACAATACGATACCTAGGATAAAAATACAAACAGGAAAACCTAGCATCTCTATAACGTACGTTGTCTATACTATTTCTCGCTATAATTCGGTAGCCAGTATATATTTCAGCATTACTTGTGTATACAATAAGCAGTAAAATATAAAGATTCATTATTGATTTAATTTATCAATTTTCTGAAAAAATATATAAAATATTAAAATAAATATTTTCCTCTTAATATCACTTCTGTTTATAGACCAATATTTCATGTCACGATTAGATTTCAATCCTTTTGCATTTTAATTTAAGTGTAACAGTAAAATGTAAAATATGTAACTTTTTAACGTAATTATTTAATTTTAATGTTTATGCCAAAGCGACTTAATTTCACCGCCATAAAAATTCAATACCAACCAAATTTTGTTTACATAACTTTATTGCCATAGATACAAGTTCTCTAATAGAAAAAGATTTTATTATATGAAGTATAAAAAACTATTACAATTTTAACTCATTTATATTTACTAAAAAGAAATTGTTTATCTTTCAGGAAAATCTAATGATGATTAGATTATTGGGTTGCGATGGCAACCCAATAATTAGCGTGGACATAACATGTTAGCAAAATTTAGTTTCGAACTTTTTGACCAGTAATAAAAAACCATACTGCATAATATTATTATTGTTCAATCATATCTACTTTTAACACTTACTTCAAAATACTATATAACCAAATGAACGTAATATAATAAGAGCACGACTTACCACTTTCGAGTTCCCATCTATCATTAAAACGGGCAGATGAATTGGAAATTTATAACTAAAAATTAATCAATCAGCCTCATTTCTATCATTGTTTTGATTTTCCCTTTCGTAACTGACCTTGTACTTATTTTTTGTGTTATAAAGTTTTCATTGTAGTTAAAATAATTTTGAGTAATGATCGCGTGTTTAAATTTGGTTTGTATGGTTTGTATATGTTTATATATAGCGTTGAAAATAGAACATTGCTCGATAAAAAAGCGTCGCGTTATAAAAACGCTGACATATGAACAAAAACTTGCGAATCCATATGTTCTATTTAGACGCTTTTTAACGCACGATAAAAAAGCTCACCTGTGAATGAGAGCTTGAAAATCTGTAAACATTTATGTATATGTACATAAAAACGTTACCAATATCAAATCTCTGAACTTATTTCAATAAATGTCACAATTTAAAGTCACATGAAAATGGAAGCCGAGACCTTCCTGTGACATTCGCAATAAACTAATATTGCCTTTCAAATATTTATTTTATCGAAAAGCAATATTCATATTTTTGACATGACAATAAGCGCACTAAAAATACGGATATAAATGGCATAACCTCTATTAACCTCTCGCATATAATATATTACCGTTTTTGTATGGAGGGTGGATGTAAGGAGAGCTATCTTAAAAGTTGAAAAATGTCCGGGTTTAACCTGTAAATAACAGGTCAAAAACCGTCTAGAACGGCGCTTTTGAACACACATGTTACAGTATGAATGTAATACACTATAATTACACTCTACTTATCGGTACACACATATTAGGATCTTTTTAGGGTTCCATAGTTCGTCATAGTTTCGTTTTGTCCATTCGTCTGTCCGCCAGCAACATGATTTCCTCCATAGGATTTCCAAACTATTAGATGTAGAAAATAAAAATCAGTAACTTTACTAGTAAAAAGAAAATCAGTAACTTTACTAGTTAAAAGAAAATTACCACTAGCGAGGAAATTCATGTGCAGGAAATTATATTTAATTGACTACTTAAAATTATATAAAGCAACGGAGGGTCTTGACAACATTTACCGGAAGATATATTATAGGTGTATTTAATCTGTTATATTTATATTCTTACACAGAATTACATGAAGATATATTTTAATCGTACCATAACGTACAAGCTGCATTCGTATAGTTAGTTTTAATTTGTGGATAAAATCTAGTCTCCCTAGCTGCATATTTGAAACAATCTTAGATAACAATGTTCATTGATTTACATAAAGCGCTGATGCCTGCTGAATGCACTGAGTTAAATTAAGGGATGGAAATTTTGGAAGGCAAATAAAATTTCCTGTAAAATGTAAAGTAGTAGGTATTCTTCGTTTAAGCCTGAAAACTCTACTTTCGATTTCTCCTTCCTTTCATCCTACGAGTCGATATTATAAATAGCTTTGGAAGATACTTTCACTTTGATTTAGGAATGTACGACGCAATGGTACCCGTTTCTGTCCTACAAAGTGGGAATAAAGTAGGTATATACGCAGGCCTTTTTGTGTCGCTTCTTTGTTGGGAGCATTCTGATTCTTAAAAGTTATATCTCTATAAGGGTTTCGTATTATGATAATTGTGTAAATAGAGTTTAAAAAGAAGTGTAACTACAACTAGGCCTGGTCCTACCATAGGGGGGACGAAGCCGCCGCTCCAGGCGCCGAGTCCTAGGGGCAACTCTTCTTAAAGCTACTCTTAATATATTCTTTATTAAAAAATACAAACAGGGCATGTAAGGAGCTCGCTCCATCCTAAAAATTACCCCTGGCCGGCTAACTTCAACCGATCAGGATACAACGCGAAGATTTTATTTTAGAATTCTTTCTGGATTTTTCCGTTTTTATAGCAAGTTTTCGATATTTTCGAAATTCGTAGGAAGCGCTGCATGCCCTCACAAAAAGGCCTTATACTATTATTATTTCGTACAGCGATTGATGACGTTCCTATCTACTATAACTGATGTTATAAAGTTAAATAAATGCTAACTTTAAAGTTATCTATTTATGACTGAACAAAAAACTATAGCGTTGTGAAACTAAGAGGTCTAAGAGTCCGGGTTAATTTACTAGAAGATGTAAGTACGATTCCTGAGGCCTCAAAACAACTTTTCGACATTTCCTCCTATCTAATGTGTAACATAACTGCAGGCAGCATTTAAAAAATAAATATATACAATGCCGTATGATACGCAACAGGCAGTGAATGCATCACATTTCCAAATTACATCGATGGCGAGCGAATGCACAAAGAAAGTAACTTTATAGACAGCCTCTCTTCGCTCAGTGAAGGCTCTATATAAAGCGCTACGGTTACAGATAGTTTTAGTCGCACCTTCGTCTTACGCTCACTCACGGAGAATGGAACCTCTGGTTAGTTGTTTTTGTTAGTTTTTTGTGAATCGATGGCGTTGTTCGCGCTCCTATCAAACGCTCTCCTATGCGGAAATAATTATGTTATATAACACCTTACATAATTATTATCTATTTCCGTTCTTCATATAACAACAATTTTGTAAATAAATTATCTAATCGGAACAATGAGGCTATGACTTGTGGAAAGGTGAACTATATTTTGTGTAAAGTATACGGCGAGTTGTGTTAAGTAACTAATTAACGAGTAATATTACTCGACAAGTAATTTTCTTAGTTTTATTTAGAAGTGATTACATTCCTGTTGATATGTCATAGTGTTTATATTTTTATTTAATAAAGAGGCAAACGGAATCGTGGTTCACTTGCGCATAAATGAATATCAAGTTTCATAGATAGTTGCACTACTGGAGCCTGGATCTAGAAGTTTAATCAAAGTTGTCGAAATAGTATAAACGAACTTTAAGTTTTCATATGCCGAATAACAAATAATGAACGGACGGAACGGAATAATAACGAACGAACGGACTATTGTGTTTGCGTGAGTCTCCAGATACTTTAGATTTACAATTCACCACGGTAGGTGGCTCAGCGATCAATTTTTTTCAGTTTTTGGTAGCCTAAAAGGTAAATATATAAAGGACCTCTAAAGAAATATCACGTTCAAAATATTTATCGTACTCATGTTATTTGTTACAGAATTTAATTATATTTCTGTGCTGCGCCACAACCTGCCTGGCGTCACATCACACCCACGTGATTCCTGTGGAGGGCTACGAAACGGAACTTCAGAATCTCGGCGAGCATGTAGACATACCGGAAACACCTGTTCGGGTTATCAAAATTACCAAAACAGTCGCTGTAAAAGTTCCAGTACCGTATCCTGTGAAGGTCGTCGAGAAGGTTCCGTATCCTGTGCACGTGAATAAGCCGTATCCGGTTCCCGTGCCCCAGATAATTAATGTCCCTGTGGCCTCCAACCAAATTCACGACAATTATGGACAAGGACACGAGGCTTATGGTTCAGGACACAACCAGTTCCAGGATCGCCAACATACTGGAGACTCCTATCAGGTGCAAGAGAACCAAGAAACGCCCAGAGATGCCAACATTGAAGTGGGTCGGTCGTATCAAGACGGACCACAAGAGGACACTTATAATGCGCCCATAAGAGAAGAGTACCAGAACGCTGACGAAGGGTCTCCCGGCAGCTACTACGGCCAAGAATCCCAGAATTTGAATGGAGCTGTCAGCGATTTAGATGGTAATAATTCTTTCGAGTCCAGAAGTTACGACCTGGCTATTCAAAACTATCTAAAGAACTTAAGGAATAAGAATTTAGCGGGGCAAGGTCACCGCTAGTACTGGACGTTGTTATTTTTAATCCTCTGACAGCTAGTAAAGCGTGGAAATGGAAAAGTAATACGAGGCATACTAGTATTTCTATATTAATATTGTATTAATTATAAAATATGTGCTTCAGTAATTCCTCAACACTTTACTAGATGTTTGTGTAAGTCCTAAGTCTCGCCAGAACTCCCAAGTAACTATTCTAAAAAAACCTGTTATAGATAATAGAAGTATTTACTTGATAGTCCAGACGAGGCCTTATTAAATAAGGTACCTGACAGCCATAAAGTATAAATCCGAATGTTTTTTATATTACTCAAGATTAATATTTCCGATATAACAGAAAACAAATTTAAATTAACCCATTTTGATGATCCATTTCGATTGTATAGTTTATTCACGAGATCGAGAGCTCCAATTAAAAATTGTGGTGGTTTTTGTTAAAATGCAATAATCAACATCTGTGTCACATTTTTGCATGAATATTCCCCAACTAGAATGAAAAAGGGGAGATGTTATATGAGATATTATGTTATTTATAAATGTGTTATGTACTGTTCTGAAAGTTTGTTGCTAGATGTGTATGTATGTATAACTAATTATAGAGTGAACATAATAAGTTATTTAATAAATGAAACAACATTGTTGTGATTGTTAGAACTTTATTTACTATCTCTACGTGTTATTTTCCTTACGTTTAAAATATTCCCTAGTAAAATCACACCAAGTAAAAATAATTAATTTGTAAAAGTACATTCATGTGTAACAAAGAGTTATCTCTAAACTAATACCTAATTGTAACTCAAAAGACACGTCACATGTATGCTGTAAAACTAACAATATAATATTTTAAAACTTATACTTTAAATATTCGTCTTAAAATTTAAAAAAGGTAAGGTGACCCTAATATAAAATCTACAGCCCTTTTTCCACTGCTTGCTGATAAACTGCCTGATAGCTTATCTATAACATTTATGTCATTGTTACATTTTTATATGTTACATATTAAAAATCTTTTAAATAAGTTTGCCAACAAGTTCATTATCAGACATTTTGTCAGGAATATCTGATACACCCTTTTAAATTTATCGTTTCGTCTGTCTGCGAGTTTATTGTCAGGCACTTTAACAGCAAGCGGAGAACGATGCTCTCACATTATTGTACGTTACAATCTTTTTTCAAAATAGTAATTTTTATCAGCGTCTGATAAAACGGGCCCTTAGTTCAATTAAAAAGGCAAAAGGACTTATAATAATATTTTGTACGTTTCCGTCTCTAACACTTTCGATGTTCCGAACAAAAGTTGCGTGGAGCTTCGTGGATGAGTTTTATTTTTACTATTTCGATATCGGTCCAGTAGCCTACGAGGTTTCGGCGGACGATTGGAGATCAACGTAAAAGCAATAAATTCGTGAATATGCCAATAGGAAAACAATATATTTTGCATAAAAATTAACACACTGCATAGATTTGCTCTCGGCGGCAATATCGATTGCAAGGCATTTGCGTTAATAAATATTGCACAAATTTTTCTTCAGAGTGGTTCGTAGATTCATGCAAAATAATTTAGTTCCTGCTCGTCGTGCATTCCCAAAGAGTAACGCCCGATTATATCCTTTATGGAAATGCGTCAAAAAGACGATACGAAGACGCAATAACATGTCATTGCGCGTTGAATTTTCTTTTCTATAATTAATTTGTATTTTACTTTACTCTCTCTTTAAAGTTCATAATATTTCAATTCAATTAATACGAGTGCAATTTGTCAATTAAATCGGACCTCTAATTCCATGACAGTTACGAGTACATTGAGATTTCTACTAAGCTATAATTGAGCGTGCTCAGAATGCAGTGTAACACTCGCGTTAAAGAATAATGGATTTTGGTCGAAACATATTTGTTCCTCGGCCGGCTAGAAGGCGGGGTCGCGCGCGAAGTCGACGCGCGAATCGTAAATAAAATATCGATGCCAACGATAGTGCCAATTTAAGGACAGCCGCTTGAGGCGTTTCGATAATTTTAATTTGAAGATGGCGTACCCAAAGGCGCGTCCAATTCTGATATTGAATTTATAATTTGCTTAAACCCTTTATACCTCAATAGCTAAATGGTCAAAGGACGGCTTAAAATCTGCAATATACTCGGGTCACAAACTGGTCCCGCTGGGCTTACCTCTAGCCTACTTCTAGCTTAAGTTAAATAAAAATTAACTATAGTCGTAACTAGAGAACAACCGAACCTCAAATGGAACATTAATGCTACAGTTATACACAACTTAGTTGCTAAATATTGCTAGCACGAATGAAATTAAAACCCGCAACTATCGAATCCTCGACGTTACGACCATGTTAGTCGTTTAAAATGGAAGCACGAACCTCAATTCGACGTTTCGTATCGAACGTAAGTAAAGCTATCGAGAATGTTCGTGATAGACCCTCAGAACTTTAGACCGTTAAAAGTTTCCAGAGTTCTTCTTTTTTTTAATGGAAAGCTGACAAAATTTATAATTAGCTTTTTAATTAAGAGCAATGAAGATAGAGGCTGGGCTGAACGGATTCTGTCGAAACCCGCCCTACCATATTTGTTCGCGAAAGTTGGCTTTCCAACATCAATTTTCGCTATCATTGCAACGAGTTATATTCAATTTATTCAATGCCTGCCCTTGAAATGTTACCTGTTTAGTGTGCCAGCCGCATTGCTTCTAAACAACTCTTTATATCGCCAATACCCGCTATATTGGCAATTAGTTGACATGGTTGTCACTTGCATGAGAAACTAAACTACTTTGCTTTAATCCGCGAATGAATACGAGGGAAAATCGGTGTAATGCTGCAACCATCAATTTCATGGCCGTGTACGTGAATTCACTCCGAGAACAGCAATACAGGTCAACTTCCTTTGCAATTACATTGAGGGTGCGGAGCGCGCGAGTCAGAGGTGTCTCTTTTAATAAATTTGATCTTGCTGTTGGTACAGCAAGCAACGAGGGCCTACGCCTTCTCCACACGTATCTGTTAGGAGCACGCAACCTAACTTGGATAAAATGATAGCTTATAATATTTAGAAAAAGTATAAGGCGTGCACTTTGTATTTTCCAAAATATTTCATAATGCCCTTATAATTTACAGCTCGCATCAAAACGATGGCTAAGTAGGCTAGGGATTTCATAAACTCTAAAACCGTTTATCAGTGTTCCGGTAAAATTATACATTCTCGATAAAATTATACGCCGCACGGTACATTACGGTTTTTGGGTCATAAATAAAACACTGTTTTGCAATTTAAATACTGCTATTAAATCGCAAAGACGCTAAGTCGAAACAACAACAACATAAATAATAAATGACTTTAGCGAGAATAACAGAAATGTTTCTAACAGATTATTTAAGGACAATAAAGATGGATAGGGTTCTGTAGAATTTATCAATTATCTGTTTACTCTATTATATTGGCGACTACGGATAACCTTATTCTGCAATTGTAAGAAAATTAAACAATATCGGTATTTTGATTGAGTATTATTTTGCAAGTTGAAGTGGTAATGGGCACGTCATATAGCCTGAAGAACGGCATGAAGAAAGGATGGCGCCTTCGTACCGGTGTCCGACAACCTGGAAGGTTTCCTACACTGTGGACAGATGATGCAGTTAGGGTCGCGGGAAGCCGTTGGATATCATTATCACAAAATAGGTTGTAGGAAGGCACACCAAGGTGGAAAGTAATCGGTCTGTAATCAAATTCAAAAGTTTATTTATTTACATTCATAACCCCCTCTTCCTCTCTCTCTCTCTCTCTCTCTTCCTCTCTCTCTCTCTCTCTTCCTCTGTATTTATTTGAAAGGTTACTTCATCGCACGATCTCATCGGCGGCAATTGATCCTCACAAATACTTACTGGTTAAGAAAGTAATATTTCCTTGAAGATGCAAAAAGATACTAACCAAGAAGTAAGTAACACGTTAGACCACCTATTTGTCACATTAAATACTATCATAACCGTTTTTAATGCCTTAATTTATCTTGATGATCAGCAATTTGGTTGAATTGTGATCAACAATTTTCAACGCCCTAAATTGATCTTTATGTCCAACGAATTGAACCGCGGAGTCTCGTCTTTTATTCTTATATGACCGTTTTCAATGGAACAATTATTTATTAGACGGTGTTCAATCAGTTGAGTTACAGACGTTTAATCTACGGGTTATAATAACTATTTTAATGACCTTATTGGTAGACATGATAACAATAAAGTGGCCAAGAGCGTGTCAGTCACGCTTATATAGAAGGGTTCCGTATCTGATACGCGATAAAGGTATTTGTTAAATAGGTTATTGTAAGTTATTGTCTGATTTGGCACAAAATAATTTTCCCTATAAGTTTTTAGCATGTCCTATCAACAAGGAAAATTTCAAGTCATTACATCTAATCTATAAATACTAGCGGACCCGGCAGACTATGTTCTGCCTCTTATTATTTACTTCTATTACCCTATATCATACCCGTTCCCATTGCAGTTCCTGTTCCCGTTCCCGTTCTCGTTCCCATTCCCGTTCCCGTTCCCGTCCCCGTATAAGTTCAAATTGACTCTACATTTTAGATATAAAACGTTTGTATGGGAAATTTCATTAGAGAAACAAACAGTATAATACAATTATTTCCTACAAAGATTCCTGTGACATAATTTATACACTAATTAAGTTTCCACATTATATTTAATAATGTAAAGTGTGCAGTTGAGAAAGCTGCCTAGCCAAATTTGGTATGATCCTGTTAGTGCAGTTTTAGATATCCTTTCAATGTGGCCAGTAACACTCATCTTCACTGCCAGTGTTCTCTCCCCTGTCTAGCCAAATACGGTATGATCCTACTAGTGCGGCTTTAGATGTCCTTTTTAATAAAGAACTTATGATAGTTCTTGGCACGTATTCACAGTTAGTTTATTCATTCTAAGAGTGAATGAAAGTTTCAATTTTATATTTTAGGTACTTCCATATCTATACATAATTTGTATAGATTAAATAATTTTCGCGCAAGAAGGCAATCGATTTCACAATAGTAGAAGAAAATATTCTTATAAACATGTACCATATTATATAAGCCTTAAGTACGTATCTACAGGAGATAGGGAAGAAATGGAATGGTATTTAATAATAAACTAACAAATTGTCACTGCGCTGGAGTACCGCTTGCAAAAAAAGAACTAGATTTTTCTTTACTAATGAATGTTCTTCTTCCTAGCGTTATTCCATACCAGGGCCAGCTTAGATTGCAGAGGGCGTCGCTGTGGGGGGAGTTAAGATGATCAACCGCCGTCTAAAGTCATCCCCGGAACCCCTACAACCACTAAAATGTCACGACAACGACGAAGAGTATGAAATTTGGTGCATTTATGGTTTATATAGAGGAGGGTGTGCGAATTCTATAATAAAACATAAAAATATACAATAGAACCGCACGTACACCAATGCCAAATGATTTACACACACATGTATACTTTTTACTATAAGATTTTCAATCATTATAAATAAAATTTTAAAATAGTATACACACTACGTACAAATATATATTTCATTATATGGAGGAGGGTGTCGTGTAAAATTTCCTAAGCTTGAAGGGGGTCGCTATATAAAAAAGTTTAAGAAGCCCTGATATAGCCTATAGTCTTCCTCGATAAATGGGCTTTCTAACACTGAAAGAATTTTTCAAATCGGACCAGTAGTAGTTCCTGAGATTAGCGCGTTCAAGTAAACAAATAAAAATCTTCAGCTTTATACATTAACTATAGAAGTATAAAGTATAACAACTGCACTGAGAGAGGCTGATAGCCGAACGAAATGGAAGAAAGTAGTTAACAAAATGAAGGAAGACTTTCATGGGCGCGACCTTCAGCAATTAAGAAACGACTCGGAAGAAGAAGAAGAAGGAGAAGAAGAATAGAAGTATAGATTAAAAATTACCTCCTTTCAGTTCTTTTGTTTTGATGTAAAAAGTGATAAATAACTTTAAAATAAATATGATTTCACTAATATAGTTATTTTAATGTTTTACCTTCTAGGTTTCAAATTCAATCATACGTGAGACGATTTCTCTTTCCCATATAAAAATTTGCATAAATCAATTTGACATTCAACCTGTTAGGCCATATAATATTTACATATGTACCTAATTCCATAGACTTTATCGGAATTCTGCGTTTTATGTTCATACAATATTAAATATCCGTAGTTATTTGCCTCGTTTTGTCCACGGTGGCTTGAAATTGTCCGTTTTTTGTATTTTAGAGGAGGTCGTGGCCTAATCAGTGGTCGGCATTTGAGTCGAGCGCTAAGTTAAGTTGCTCTGACTGCGACCGGGTGATAGATGGGTGACCCATTCTAGCACTGGTTTATATTTGATATCTTACGTGCCTTCCGAAACATGGAGTAGGTCGGATGTCAAATATAAACCAGTGCTATAATGGGTCACCCGGTCGCTGCTAGAGCTACTTAACCTAGCAATCGACTCAAATGCCACCCAATGATTAAGTCACGACCACCGACACCACGACAAGTTAAGAAGGCTTAGCGTTTACATCAAAATATCTACAAATAAACTAGGAGAAGAATTAGAATCTTTCTGAACGCAGCTCTACATTTGTTTAAATTGCAAGAATTTGATAGAGTTGTGGTATAAAATGAGTATAAGCTCGTCTCAAAAACGAATCACTAGAGATGTCGGTAGCCGTGAGGTCAATGGGTAAACAAAAACCGTGAAACTGGCGTCATAGTGACCGAACGATTAAATTTAATTTAAAATTTGACGTCACAGTTAACGATACCTTTGACGGTTCGCTTTCATTTCTGTTGGGGTTCTTGGAGTGCCAGTGTTCGTTTGTAAAGTACACATATCGCACGCTTAGTCATAAACTGACCGATTATGTTTTAGGTCCAAAGTGAGTTAATGATACAGGCAGCTTGGTTTCAACGTCCTTTATCAGCCAATCAAGGAATTATTTCAATATCTCCATCTAATACTGAGATACAGCTATTATTGTCTTTTTAAAAACTTATTTTTGTTAAAAAGACAAACAAATAATAAAATATCATTAAAATACCATTTCAATATCATTAATCACTTCATTAACTATTATTATTAAATTAAATTACATAATTTGTCATTATAATGTCCCTTTAATAAAATTTTAATCGGAATAAGTCGTAAATGACAAAAAGTTTTCCCAAGTCCAGTTGAGTTAAGTCAATTTGTGACTAAGGGTGCGATATATACCCATAACTCATATAGTTCATAGATTTATTTTAGCAGTGACACAGACGACGATAGCAATTTTGAACTAGACGAATATGTATCCTCTGACGATAGCTTAGAATTAGAATGGAAACGTAAAAGTAAGGAATTTACTAAGACTCTGAATAACGTAGCTAAGGTATTGCGTCAACATAAAACGTCAAACAAAGTCAACAAAATGAATCATAGCTTGAAGACAGAAAATACCTCCAATGTGTCAAATAAACGTAAAATCCTTAAAGGAATTACAAAAAGGAGTGTAAAAAAAATTAAAATAGACAATAAATCAAAACTCGTTGACGAGAACACTGAGGACACAACTGGAAATAGTCACTTGAAAGACTTGAATGGAGATGATAAAACTGGTAAAGTTAAAAAAAGGGATGGAGATTTGTTGGATGAAACTCAATTTAGATGGCTGTATTACGGACACAAGCCATTTATTACTGATGATGTCAATGAAGTGTTGTTCACTATTAAGGAATTGAATTACCAAGAGCAAGTAGAGGAAATGCGTTCGAGACAGGGATCTATGAAATATATGAACGCGACTTTCAAATGTAGTGTGTGCTTTCTGGGATTTCTGGATGATAATGCGTTCGAGAGGCATATGACAAGGCACACGAAGGTGAGTTTTCATTTTGTTAAAATTATGTTACGCTATTTCTTTAATTAAATCCAAAAAAATAGTGCTGGTATCATCTATTTATACTAGATGTACCCCGCGACTTCGTTCGCGTGGGCCACTTTTATCACTTAGGGGTTTTAAAAATAGGTTTTAGATAAAGATCAATATCAAGTTTATAAAAACACCTTCGCAAATAACGCATTATTTTAGAACAAATTTGGTTAGCATAAGAAGAGCTATAGGGAGCCAACCTTAAGAGATAGACATATTTATTTTAATTTATATGTTTGTAACGGTCTATTGTGAAGTTGGGAATTTGGGGTTACAACAATTTACGTGGGAGGTATCGGTTTATGTTCACAAGACAGCGCTTTTATAAGGCGATTCTTTTTATGGAGCAATGTTCTATTGTCAACGATATATATAAATATACGCTATATTTTTGTATCGACAACGCTAAAAAACCGCTAACGCCGAAATTTAACGCAACGCTTTTTTAACTCGCGTGCGAATGAGGGCTTAATTTTACGTATTCAGTCATCAAAAAAATTGTACCAATGGCTTAACACAAAGAACTCTTACACGATAAATGAATTTTTAAACGATATATAGGGACATTTTATGTATACATTTGATTTCTTTTTTCTTATTTTTTAATTATTATTTTATTATAAACAATTAATTAATTTGAAAATTGATATTTATTTTGCATTTTTTTAAATATTGCATACAATTTTATTTGCTTTATATTAAGAAATGTATTTAATTGTTTGTGACTGCATGCCTTATCATGGCGAAACATGTGAA
Source organism: Charaxes varanes (assembly GCA_024363005.1). Taxonomy (NCBI): domain Eukaryota; kingdom Metazoa; phylum Arthropoda; class Insecta; order Lepidoptera; family Nymphalidae; genus Charaxes; species Charaxes varanes. The sequence continues at coordinate 8,442,043 of JANCMC010007202.1, read as the reverse complement.
ACTTTTTCTATTGGTCATCCTATGTACCTTGTTTCGTTCAAATAAAGAATTATCTTATCTTATCAATGCTAGTAAAGCGATGGGTACTTAAATATAATACTTAATTTAAAACGCAAAAGATTTAAGGTCAAGAGGAAGTATATAGCGAGTGGGCTATAAAGTTTGCCATATTGGACGCCCACGTAATGGGCACACTATACGGGACTCTGTATATCATTGAACTATCAACGTTCACTTCTAACTGCCTTCTAACCAACTGTTGCCATTATCTTCGTTACGCGCAATTTCGAAAGTTTTCATTTTTTTAGCGGAACCATGCTTTTATTATAATTTTTTTTATAGTTATGCCTTATGTTTTCGTATTATGACTTGCTTAGTATACAACATCCCCCTTTCCCCCCAAATTGCATTACGTAAACTTGAACGCCCTCTTTTCACTCTTAACTATTTCTCCAACACTCAAGGGCAACGGAAGATATCTCTTTTAGGAATAAGTTAATGCGTTGTACACTCATTTCCCTATTCTTTGTTATGTATAGTTTTATTGGTACATAAATAAATAATAAAATTCTATCTTGTTTGTATCATTATATTTTAAAACAATGCTATGTACATTTGTTATAGACCTGCATATTAGCTATTATGTCCTTATACAAGTTGTAAATGTTCTTTAAAAATTAATGCTTTTGTTGAAAAACTTCGTCGATACTTTTAGAAGCTTAGATAGTTTATTCCAATAACTCACTCGATTTAGATCATACACTTCTAAAGAATGGAAATATCTTTGTCTGAATCATAAAATAAATTGTTTTCGCTATAAATAAATATTATTATAACATTGTTGACACATTAAAAAACTAGTAACTAAAAATAGAATGTATCCATATTACAAATACTGTAGTTATATATTGTATTGTTTTTAATTAAATTTCTACTCGATCGATCAAAAACCAAATCATAAACAATCGTAAATCATAGACTACACTTTTGTATGTTCTATAAATTTTTTCATTATTCTGTTATTGTTCCCCACCTAGAGCTCTTTGAATTTCATTAAAAGTTTTCCCCTTTGTATCTGGTACATGTAGTGCTAATAAAGTTCCAACCAAGACACACACAACACTTTTTTCATGAATCCCCAATTGTTCCCCACCTACAGCTCTTTGAATTTCACTAAAAGTCCACTTCTTCTTCAGTCTCTGGTAAATATTGTGCTAATAAAGTTCCGACCAAAACACACGTTCATAGTAGATATCTGTCAAGCCAGGGTCTTCTAGTTGGTTGTAAAGGAACTATGTACAACGGTATAAGGTATGGACTGAAATCCGTAAGGTACCCGGTTCAGACCCCACCGCCGTTGAGGTATTGTCGCACCCACTCCTAATACAAGCTTTTAATTTAAGCTTAGTTGGAGGGGAAAAGGGAATATTAGATGTACCTAAAAAGTGTTCCTAATATTCTTTTATAAAATAACATGGAAAGAAAGAGAAATATAAAGCGGAACGGTTTGTTTGTTTGCTTGAACGCGCTAATCTCAGGAACTACTGGTGCGATTTGAAAAATTCTTTCAGTGTTAGATAGCCCATTTATCGAGAAAGGCTATATATAGGCTATATATAATCACGCTACAATTTTTAAACAAATGTTACGTGGTCGAAGTCGCGGGGAACAACTAGTAAAAAAATAAACCTGTATATGTCAAACATTACTCAACTATAAGTCATCAAGGCGTGCCCGTCTGAGTTTATTGCATCCTAATAAGAAATTCGCATATCAATAAAATATCATACCGTCATACAACCATCTCGAATGCAAATGGCAAAGGCACCATTCATCTGCGAGCCTACGAGAGGAGGCGTGCATCTTGAGGCCTGAAGAAACATTTGGTAATCAACTGACAGGTAATTCGTTACGGTTTATTGTAGTTTAAAAGGACCGAAATTTAAAAAAAAAATGTTACATTTCTCAACTAGATTTGCCCGCGACTTCGTCCGCATAAAATTAGTTTTAAAAATGCTCAATTCTAGCCTGATGATATATAGCCTATAGCCTTCCTCGATAAATGGACTATCTAAAACTGAAAGAGTTTTTCAAATCGGACCAGTAGTTCCTGAGATTAGCGCGTTCAAAAGCTAGTGATGAGGAAAAGGAAGAGCAAAGTGAACCAGAAGATGCTGAGGATGCCCTAACAAGACAATATCAACAAGAAGTGGAACAGGACTCTCAATCAGAAGATGAAGAAAAAGATGAAGGTGATATTGATCCAGAGAAGATTCCTCTTCTTGCAAAGGAGAAGGTAAAAATGAAATCTTGCTTAGGTTATCGTGAGATGTAAATTGTCTGAAGCAGTATATAATTAAGATGTTAAAATTTTTAAAATAGCAGTAAGTTCGCTTAATTTAATTAGCTATTCTAAAAACTTTAAGTTAGTTTGTTTGTTTACTTGAAAGCGCTAATTTCAGGAATTACTGGTCCGATTTAAAAAATTCTTTCAGTGTTAGATATCCCATTTATCGAGGAAGGCTATAAGATTATCACACTAAAATTGAATCTAATTTTTATTTTACCTAATTTTACATGGATGAAGTCGCAGTCTCAGCTAGTATATTATAATATTACACAACTAGGTAACTTAGTCCTTTAAGTAGGTTGCAGTTAAATATGTTCACAGTACACACTTATTTGCAAGTAATATGCCTCTGGCATTGTGGATTTCTTGTAAAGGTTATGTGTCTCATTAAACAGTCATCTGTTGTTAAGGTAAACTGAAAAGACAATCTATCATGTATTAGGGTACATAGAAAATATACTTTCAAGTCTTGTACATATTTAGTAAATAGTAAAAAAAAAATATTTACTATATTAAGAAATTTTATTACACAGAAAAAGGCGATGGCTGTAACAACAGGTGTACCACACAAGGAACATCCGTATCAAAAGCAAATTGAGGACAAACAAGCTTTCAGGCTCAGAGAAAAACTTGTACGAAAGAAGCATAGAAATCTATACAAGAGTATGAAAGCTGGGCAGGAACAAAGAAAGAAGGAAATTTGGCTTCTAAGGAAGAAAAGACGTCTCCATGATGAAAAAGTCAAAGAGAAAAAGAAAGCTGATAAGCGAGAACAGAAAATACAGTCCCTAAACACTTCATCAGCTTAGATTTACATTTCAATGGCTCCCACGAAAATTGTCGTAACTCTAAGTTCCCAACTACACAGTAGATCATTGCAAACATGTAAGTTGAAATAAAATCGTCATTATTTAATACATTTTTGTATACATATGTATATTCAATAATGCATTATTATATACAAAAATATATTAAGTAGTTAGATTATATTACAATTTAGTAGTTTGTAACACACTACTGCTAAAGCTGATAATTCGGGGTTATGACAATTTACGTGGGATCCATAGATTTACTAACAGGAGCAATTTTGTCTCAGCCACCCAATAACATATTTGATATTTTAATAACATAAACATATTTTGTTATCTACATGTGAAGTCTTCAGTAGGCAAATCTTTAAAGTAATATTTATACAAACATTACCTTTAGTTTGCTCGAAAAACACCTTTGGTGTTAATATTTGGTCAAGGACAATTTTAATAAAAAGAAAATGATAAAATTAATGGTTATTTTATTTCGCTTACTATTTTACAAATATTACAATTCTTTTTTTTTTTTTGGAAATGTTCTTGTATTGGTTCTTCTATTAATCCTATTTTTATAAATTAAAATAAATTACAAGAGTCTAATTAAAAAGTTTGAAAATATAGCCAGACTTAAATGTAAAAATATTTTTTTGTATTTAATTCTAGATTATGAAACAAGTCAACACAGAAATAACAATAATAAAATTAGCATTAAGATCTTTGAAGACTTTAAACATTAAAAAAGCAACATCTTAACTGCAGCAAATGTCTTAATATCATTAGTTAAGCTAATCAGAGTCACTTCCGTCTTCATCACCATCACTGTCTTCAAGCTCTGGCATAGGGAATCTCAAAATTGCTGCAATACCAGTTAATTGATCCAATTCTGAAACAAGGACAAATTTCTTAGCAATCTGTGGTTTTACCATGCGGGTGCTGGGTCCATCATATTGCAATGGAAGGAACCATATCAGTGCCTGGGACTTGCAACCCAGGTATAGGTTTAAGAATACTTATTAATTTAAGATTCTACTAGTGTGACATTAAATTAAGATTCTACTAGTGTAACGTTAGAGGACCTTTCTAATAAAAGACTTGTGATAGGTCTTCTCAAGCGAAGGGTTTTTAGTATGTTGTATACTTCTCCATTTTTATCAGATAGCCTATAGGAGTGTTGGTCTCCCAAGCAAATTAAAATTAAATAAAAAATTGTAATACTTACGTTCCCCAGATACATGCATGCTAGAAAATATTCTTACATCACTGCCATTTTCCCTTGCCGAGTCAACTAAGCCCACATATTCCTTTCTCCTTTGAATATCCTGACACCTGCAAAGTTAATTGCTTTCAATTACAAAATAGAATAGAATTCTGGCATAAAGTGAGTGCTGACTTTCCAAATAGCATATAATATGGACAAATAAATGTGTCAAAATATAATATAGTTATTATGCAGAAGCCAAACATAGCTTCAATTGATTGATCATATAGTGTGGCCGGGGACTTTGTGTAGCTGCACAAAGTTTTGTAGTACTTTGTAGTCTTCAAGGACAAAACTATACAAACACTTTGAGCTATGTGTGGCTCCGGCATTACAAAGGTACATTTTTTATCAGTAACAGCAAATGTAACATCTCAATACCAATTTGCTTAGCTTTAAGTGATAGCATTACAAAATCTAGTGAAAGCTGTAATGTAGTATAGAGTTAAAGTAGTATTTGTGAATGTTTTTTATGGCATTAACTATATTATAAGATATCACAATTTATTGTACTTCATCATTTGACCCAGAAGATATTGCTCTGTCCAAAAAATCTTAAGCCAAATTGCAACAACAACCAATGGGTCCAGTTGGGGGTCTAAATTGTTATTCTTCTTCTTTTTAGCGTTATCCAGGGCTAGTGCCAGGGTCAGCTTAGATTGCAGTTTTTTTTTAAAGAATATTAGGAATACTTATTAGGTATGTTCTTTTCCCCTCCTACTAAGCCTAAATTAAAATCTTGTATTAGGAGTGAGTGCGATAATACCCCAACTACGTTGGGGTCTGAACCGGGTACCTTTCGGATTTCAGTCCGTACCTTATACCGTTGAGCTATTGAGACTCAGGAGCTGAAACCGACTGCCGTCTGAAGTCATCCCTGGAACTCCCACGATTTCTACAATCTCACGACTAATATCACTCAGTGATATTAATGAGTTCCAACAGTTTTACATGCCTTACATGCCATGCAATGTCATGTCATATATCAAATATAAACCAGTGCTAGAATGGGTCACTCGTCTATCACTCAATCACAACGGGAGCTACTAAGGCTAGAGATCCACTCATATGCCGACCAATGATTAGGCCACGACCTCCTCAAAATTATTATTAAATAAACTTAATTACAGACACGCAAAATTGTATAAAAAAATCATTCAACAGTTTAGAAGTGTGATCATATATACATATATAAGATTACCCTTAGAATAAGCTAATCACCTGAACAATTTGTCTGATATCATCATTGTTTCAATGGCCATCGCTTCATTTGCTCTTTCAACATGCTTTTTTCCATAGAAAGCTTTGGATGGCTCCAGTTGAAGCATTGTATAAAAACTTTCTAACAATTTAACCTCACTTGCTGCTTTCGTATCGGAAATTTTTGCCATCACCGCTGGTTCCTGTAGAACCTCTGAAATGATCGATTTGTATTACAAATAATGTTATCTCTACATAAGAAAGAAAGGTTATCTATAAAGAAATCTCGAAAACCGCAGGACGGACAAATATGAAATACGGCAGAGGTCACAAGTTTATAGTTAGTAAATACCCGCTAAGAACTGATTTTTTGATAGGGGCAGAGTATGGAAGTCTAACGGCTCTCGCAAGTTTAATTTTTCGCGGATGACGTCGCGGGAAACACCTAGTGTTGAATAATGAGAGATTACAGTTAGTAAAATGTAATCGAAATATATTTTTAATGAAACTAGAGAGAGATTAGTGCTAACAAATAATATAAAATTATAAGTAATTACATGTTAAATTTTAACAAGGATTTGAGTTATTTGCCTATAAAAAAAGCTTGTACAGAATAACCTCTCCTAGTTCTCTAGAAGTAGCTCAGGGTTAATTCTCAGTTGGCTTATACATATTTTATTCAACAAAAGGAAAAAAAAATTTACATTTTACAAAATATATACCTGTTTGCATAAATAATAATACCTTTTTATATAACCTACCTTTCAAAGAGTGTTTGAATCCAGATGATGCTTTCACTAACAAAAACTTAGACTTATTCTCAATGAGCAACTTGTTATCAGTTTTGATTGCCTGCTGCATCATATAGTCGAAATATTGGTCTTTAACAAATCCAGGAGATGCAATAATTACACACTTGACAATGCTAAAATCGATGTGCCGCAGAATTCCTTGCATAACAGCCTCATAGAATTTATTCAACCCCTGGTAAAAAGAAGTACAGTATTAGCAATCATCTTGCTCCTGGCTTTATCTTGGTCCAATACCAAGGTCCTCATAGATTGCAGAGGATGTAGCTGTGGGGCGAGTTAAGATGACAGGCTGCCATCTGACGTCATCCCTCGAATCCTCACAATATCACGACTGATATTACTCAGGTTCCTTCCTTCCTTCCTTCCTTCCTTCCTTCCTTCCTTCCTTCCTTCCTTCCTTCCTTCCTTCCTTCCTTCCTTCTGATTTTGTATCCAGTATCTTCCTGGATTCCTCTTTATAAGCATAACGTACTGTAAGATATCTAAAATGAATGATATTCATATGGGTTAATTATGCATAAGTATATTTGGTTAGTGATAGTTATATCTCAAGCGTGACAGCACACTATTGAGTATTGACATAAGCAATATTTAAGATGTTGATCTTAAATATTCCTAATACAACATTAGCAATTTAATCGAATTTAGAGATTTATGCGGCAGTAATAAAAATATTACATCAAGCATGTTTAGTTATGACGGGTAGTTTAAACGTAGGCGTTCTCCATACTTTTTAAGAATCACACACAAAATTCGTTTAGCCTTTAGTGGCGCGTTTCTTTGTTGTGCAAAAGTTAATTTAATTAATTTCTTTACATTCCCTTCGAAAACAGTTTCAAGTAAAGCCTTTAGAGTAGCTTAATGAAATTTTTAGTTAAATTGCAGCAGTAAATTTAGGATATTATCTTGTGTATTACTCTAACGCCATTTGTTGTAAACTTTGTGAAGTGCTCTCTTAAATTAGGTTACTTTAATTAGTCCCTTATTGAAACGTTTAATTAATGTTCGAAGTAAAGGATGATCTTTAATTTTCCAGAACATTATCAGCATCATCCAAATGTTTAAATTAGATTTAGATGTAGACTATTTAGATTGATTTGAACCATAGTAGTGCCCGGGACTTGTGACCCAAGTGTAGGTTTAGGAGCGCGCTCTTTATAGTGATCACTAAAACTCACCTTCACTTCCAGGATTCCCTCCCCTGCCTAGCCAAATCCGGCATCATCCTATTAGAGCGGCTTTAGATGACTTTTCTAATAGTGAACTTATGATGCCATGACCATTTTACCTCTTCTTCTCCCAGCGTTATACAGCTTTCGGGTTGCAGCATTACACCGATTTTCCCTCGTATTCATTCGCGGATTAAAGCAAAGTAGTTTAGTTTCTCAGACAAGAAAGTTATACGTTAAAACCGATGCATCAAATTGGTAAATTACATATATAGTTCAAAAACAATTCTTGCTGAACAAGTACTGTCATTAGTGCGCTATTATAGTTTCAACAATAATAACGGCGCGGTGTCTTTGTGAAGTAGTGTTTAACAAACTGTCATCGTTTCCCTTAAATATCATATTGTTTATTGATTTATACGGCACACTCACATACCAAATCATAGTGTGTGTTTGAGGCTTTAACTTTTTGGAGTCTTTAATAATTTTAACCAATATCCTTAGAATCATAAAACTTTTAAAATTTTGATTGTTATAAGACTGTCTTTTAAGTGGATGACAAAGGAGAGTATAATGAGTACGCGACAGCACATACAAAATGGTTTTGTTTCATTAAATAGAGAATTTCGTGAAATATTACCGGCTATAAAAGTTGTCCAAAGTTTAATTAACGTAAAAACGAATCAAATAAGTGGGTTAGACCACTTTGTTTAAAGTATGCATGGTATTTCTATACCTGCGTATCCATGAAATGAAACTTGTGAGAAGGTAGTAATTTTGTCTACAAATTAATTTCCTTTAGTATTTAGTAGTTAATGATAGGGAGACTAAGTTCTGTTTTACAAACTATCACACGCAACTTTGTAAGGGATCCGTATTACTATGAGGAACTCTTATAGTTTCGTCCGCCCATCCGTCCGCCCGTCTGTCCGACCTAACTAATTTTTATTTTATTTTTTATTTTTATTAATACATCGCCAACAAAATACGCACAAATACAGTCAAAAATAAACGTTCATTAAAATAAACATACAGACAGACAGACAGACGGACAACGAAGTGATCCTATAAGGGTTCCTTTTTTCCTTTTGAGGTATGGAACCCTAAAATCCATATGCACACAAATACCAAATCTATAAGATAGTGTCAAAGCATAGATATAACTATGATAAAAATATTAATTGTCAAATATATAATTGTACAATGTTATTGTACAAAAATTTAACTTTGTATAAAATTTTAAAGAAGTATCGTACACAAATCTAAAGATTTGTGGCCGAATTTCTGAGCACCCGGCAATATCTACTAAATATGAAATAAGTTAAAACATTTCAGGTATACATCAATCCAACGTTATGTATGTCAGCACAGTTAAATCCAGCATCATTACCCAATGGTGCCATCCCCATGGCAGCAGTAACGCCACTCGCCGGTCTTATACATTGGTGTGCGTTAGCTCCTCTATACATATGTGAAGGTAATAATAATGTTTATAGAATAATTGTGTTCTTTAGAAAGAATTTCTTCAAATTATTTTTGAAGTGTAAAACCTTTGAATTCACTTGATCATCACGGAACGGTTTTCATGAGCGATATGCATACTATGTAATTATTTGATGAACAAAAGCCATGGAAGTTGTTTCGTAGCCACTGAAAGCTTAACTTTGATGACACCATTAACCAACTTCTCTGACGATCGGTTTTCACTTGTGTTGGAACTCCTGGAGCGCCACTGTTCGTTTTTAGAAAGTATATAAGTGAGATTAGTATAGTGTAGTACAGGCAACCTTTTGGCAGCCAAGGGGCACATTGTTAAAAAATTGGATGCCAGTGGGCCACACTTGTAAAATAATTGTATGGAAACAGATGCCTTGATTTATGTAGGTGAACATGTTAGCAATATTAAAAATGCTAAATATCAGTCGGGTTGCAGCATTGCACCGATTTTCCCTCGTATTCATTCGCGGATTAAAGCAAAGTAGTTTAGTTTTTCATGCATTGTGGTATTAGACATTTTACACATATATACTGAGGATAAGTAAATACACCTTCCTTTATAATTTAATATATAGTTATTTAGGTATAAGTTGTAACATTGGCTATTTAAAAGTAACAATGTAAAATATTTATTATTAAAAATTTCTTTGAATTGTTTTTTATATTACGAAAAAGGTAATACTTGATTCGTACGCTAAGAAATGTTCACAAGATATTTGTGATCTATAGTCTATACTAATATGTAAAGCTGAAGAGTTTGTTTGTTTGTTTACTTGAGGGCGATAATCTCAGCAACTACTAATTCGATTTGAAAAATTCTTTCAGTGTGAGATAGCCCATTTATCGAGGAAGGCTATACACTATACATCATTACGCTAAAATTGAATCTATTTTTACCTTGTTCTACGCGGACGAAGACGCGGGAACAGCTAGTATAAAGCAAAATTATGACAAATTTCATGCTCCTCCGTCCGCGCAATTTTCGTAAAATGGTATCGAAAGTTACTGCGCCGTTTTAACATGTGGATTAGGTGCCGAAATTCCTGTTGACAAAATTAATATGAAATATTCATTATAAATATATTGTGTTATTAAAAGACAACCTCACGCACACTAATGCAAAACGATTTATACACACATGTATGTATACCTTTCATTATTGGATGGTGCTAAAGGTTTGTCATGAAAACCTTGACAAAATAACGATGTGTTTTGTAAATTATGACATTTTTTTAAATAGAATATTAGGAATACTTTTTAGGTATGTCTAATATTCCCTTTTCCCCCTCCTACTAAGCTTAAATTAAAAGCTTGTGGTGGCTGGATGAGATTGGCAAGGGATGAGGGAGTGTGGCAGAAACAATGGAAGGCCTGTGTCCAGCAGTGGGCTATCAAGGGCTGAAAATGATGATGATTATGTTTCGGATCAATGTACAACCTACCGCGTAGACATACAAAAGTATTTCGGACAATTCTTTTGTATGTAACCTGCTATGCAAACTATATGCTCCTGTTTCCCAACCCGGAGTACACGGACTTTTTAATTTTTCACGCAATCCCTTAAAGGCAGGCAAAGCGTCTGCCAGTATTTAAGTATTAAAAAGTAAATCACCTGGCCGCTTACCTTATATAATATTAAAAAATAAATCTTAAAAAATATCTACCCAACTGCTACTTAAGTACTGAACCATTAAAACCGCACCGGAGAGCTAATTGTTAGCAGCTATGTTTCTAGCCTACCTAAGGTTTCCTTTAAGCCCGTAATGTCACAGCATTTTCTATGGGCTTGAAGGAAGCCATAATAACTTCCACTTATTTCTATCAGGGTCTAAACTGAATGAGCCCTGATTTGTAAGTGGTTACAAGGCTGTCAAAGGGACCACTGGTTCGATCACCAATCAGTTTTTTGGTGCTACTTTCTTGATTTTAAACTACCTAAAACTCTTTGTTGACAGCAAATTTTATACTTTCGTTATTTTAATTTTAAAATCTTTTGTAAATTCCTATTTTTTTCTTTTTTTCATATTGTAACAGACGAGGATACGAAATTATAATAAAATAAATGTTAAAATTTAAAATAGTATATTTAATAATATGTATAATCTATATGTTAATATATGAAGCGAAAAGCTTCCAGCTTACGGAGGAATATGAAATTTGGCACAAGTATATTTTATATAGTTTTATCAAATATGCATTAATAGAACACAATACGGAGGGGCGCAATGTCCCCAATATGAATATTTTCTATTGAATTACTCACGGATCGGCGGACACGCAAAAATATTGTTCTCCTCGCACTTCCAGAACATCCTGTAAGTTTTATTATTCTCAAAATATTGTTATGCGTTTTACTATTTTCACGAAGAAATTTGGACTTAACCGAATATTCTAGAATTCACTTAGATAACTTTAATGCTTCTTCATAATACTTAAGACCTTTTAGCTTACATGTACAAAGTATAACGACGGTTTCATACAATCACTTTTATATTAAGTTTATTAGTCTTGAGGAGGTCGTAGCCTAATCAGTGGTCGACATTTGAGTTGATCGCTAGGTTAAGTAGCTCTTGCTGCGACCAGGCGATAGATGGGTGACCCATTCTAGCACTGGTTTATATTTCATATCCGACCTCCTCCGTGTTTCGGAAGGCACGTAAAACAGTGGGACCCCACTAATGTCACTTTGTGATATCAGTCGTAAGGTTGTAGAAATCGTGGAGGTTCCGATGACGAAGTCAGATGGCCATTAAATCGTAAAATTTGTCACCAAATGTTATAACAATTATTAAAATAATAATTATTATACGCGTGACGTTCAGAAGTACTGTAAAATCTATATGAAACATTTTTGACTCTAACTAAAGGAAGGGACAGACTAAAAGGATATAAAGGTAAATGGAATACAGAAGGAATGCGGATACTACTGTCACGGACGGTATAGGGATAGTGACAATAGTAGCTAGGTAGTCCGGGGTTGCGTTCCCGTAGTGGATCTGGCAAGATGAAAAGGAAGATCCACTCCCTGGATTCAAAATATACCTTTAAAATAAAAACTGGCCAGGAGCATCTCAAGACACGCTTATATAGAAGGGATCACACATACGTCAAGTTTTTGTGACCAAACATGAAATTAATAATCAGTGAGTATCATTTTGTATTTATGTTTTTTATTTTTCTAATCTATTAACTATTTAGAATTATAATTGAGATGAGTTAAGAAACATCGCATTTAACACTAAGGAAATCGTTCTTGAATAAACATCCTAGAATTAGTATGTAAGTTATGAACTCGTTTCTGCTTTTTTTAATTGTAAGATAATTAAACAAGCGTTCTGCAGTAGCTAGATTTTAAAAACCTTTTTCTTTAAAATTGATGAACTAAGACGCGTAGTGAAAAAAGTTTATATACTTGTAAAATAATGTAAACATTATTTGACATTTGGAAACCTACATTAATTATATTTAAAAAAATATTTGCAACAGCGCCATCTATTAAAAGCACGGAAAACTAAATGGTGGCAGTAAATAGGAATTGACCTGGCGTTGTTTTGCATAATGTTAAGCAATTAGCAAAGTATTTTTTTTTGTTAAATTATTTATAATGTTCGCGGTACTATATTGCAAACTTTAAGCCCTTCGGCGAAATTTTTTTAAATATTTTCGTAATATGTATATGTTTTTAATACAATTTAGATTTGTGACTTTTATTTATTTTATCACAAGTTAATTTACATTGTTATATATGTGCAAGAAGACATTTATAACATTAATTCGATTGAAATTTTAAGCAAAAACATAAATAATTTAGAAATATTTTTGTTAGTATTATGTCTAGTTTTTTTTAAGTTAAATTTAGTAAAAAACTGTTTTGCCATATTTTTTGCAGATAACATTTGTAATATTCTTTATTCTGTTGCAAGAATTTTAATTGATAATTTGTATATTTTCCTCGTGTGATGGGTCATATGTTGGAAGTAGTTTGTTATACAAAAAACACAAGTCTAATAGTTTTCTGCGGTCATTTAGAGCCAACTTTTTGTAATGACGCAATCTAGAATATTAATGTAAAAAACGCCTTTGAATACGCTCAATTCTCATTGAATACACATTATAGTAGGAGTACCAGGCAACTAAACCATATTCTAAAATGTTTCTAATCAATGCTTCGTTATTAGTCTTTAAAATATTTTTAATTGCCCTTAATAAAACCAGTTATCTTACAGGTCTTATTACAGATATTATCAATAAGAGAAATGAAGTTCAGTCTATGATCGACTGTTACACATACTGGTCTGTGATAAAGTTTATATTATCGAGGTTATTATTCTCGATAGTATATGTGAAATGATTCGAATTAACTTTACTGGGAAATGAGAGACAATGACATTTTTTGTGATTCAAAAACACTACTCTTTGGTTAGGTATACTACTACATACTATTAATATTTATTGTATACCAGCGGGATAAGAATCTTCAAGAAAGGAACATTTAATGGAGCGCCGTTAGATATAAAAATTCCAAAAGCAAGGAATCCGGGGCCAGTAAGTTAATGTTTATCTAAACTTTTCAGATATTTCAAAAATGAAAAAAGATTCAAAATGAGGAGAAAATTTCTAAAAAGAATGTCTCAAATTTGATACTCTGTTTTCATTATTTCTAGTGATAATTTAATACTGAAAATAGGCCTCCTCAACCTAATTTTGGTATAAGGATGGTGGCTGAAACGACTATATTACATAAATCATTTTCTTAACCTATTGAATATTGTTTTAAAATTTGCAAATAATATGGTTTATTGTCAACATTTTAAGTTATTTATTTACGTTAGAAAAAAATCAAATGCATGGGCATGGTTAAGCAAACGCCCAAAACAACTGTTATAGACAATTTTTTTTTTGTAGAAATACATACATATACATAAATACACCCAGACTCGAGGCGGGAATAGAACCCACGACCCCCGGAGCGGAAGGCAGGGTCACTGCCCATTGCGCCAACGGGCCAGTCAAGGATTTCGTAACTTTAAATATGATGTTTTTAATAGTCTCCTTTTTTTATATATTATATAGTTTTTATTTTACATTTTTAGTCATTAATTCTTTAAAAAAAATTATTTTGATTGATAAACAGCAAAATAATATTTTAATTAGGAGGTTGTGGCTTAATCAGTGGTTAGCATTTGAGTTGATCAACATCAGCAATACAGCAGAAAGGATTTCTGCTGTATTGCCAGATAAACAAAACATTTGGTTCTTTTCACAACAGAATAAAAAATCTGCATTCCCTTATAAATAAATAAAATACTGTGTATTCGTTTTTGATGCGAGTGAATAAAATTAAGAATTATTAAAAGAAATAATGCAAACATGCATTAACAGCTATTCAATAATCGATTTTGGATTCATTGTCGATTTTACTCGAAATTTCCTTGTGCCACATATCTGTTATCACTGTTACATTATATTCAATCGGTTTAAAATTTTTTACATTCATTATAAATCTTTTATTCTCATATAAATGTAAATCTTTTACATTCATTCAGAATAAATATTAAAATATTATAATGTCCATAAAATGGTTGAATGTCACTGAATCGTAACTTCAACAACAAAGTTTATTTGTCTATGGTTTGATTTTGAATTTCATTGGGGACTATAGTATATAATCAACATAATGTTTTATTCGTGATGAATTACCATTATATGTAATGATAATTAATCTATGGAATAAATTAAAAATATTGTGACAGATTAAAATTTATGATATTTTTTTTAGTAGAAATATATAAATATGTACATGTAGATAATACATCCAGACTTGAGGCGGTAATCGAACCCACGACCTCCAAAGCAGAAGGCAGGGTCACTGCCCACTGCGCAAACCGGCCAGGCAGATAATAATAGTTAAAGAAGTTATTAATGATATGAAAATCTTACTTTAATGATATTTTATTATTTGCTTGTCTTTTTAACTGAAATAATTTTTTAGTTAAGAAAAAAAAATGGCTGTATCTCAGTGTTAGATGGAGATATCGAAATAATTCTTTGTGGCGCGGTGCTAACTTTGTCCCATTTAACATCGTGCCCCATGTGCTCTAACACCTGCACACAAGAGGATTTAATGGCTGCATCAGATAAAGTGATTGATGTGGTCACTTTCTGGGCCGCTACTTTATAACTACTATTTTTTATAAAGCTAGCTTTTGAAACGATAAGAAGAAGGATGTAGAGTGTTAATTTGTTTTTTAATACGTATAATTTATTATATTTGTCATGATTACTTAGTGGTAATTTTGAAAGAAGTCCTACTATAGGTCAGATAATAAATTATGAATAAGATAATTATCTTATTTTTTTGGACTGATCATCGTATACGGCAGAAAATGTGATTTCACATCGCGCATAGGTCAGGGTTTTGTATGCATTCACAAAACATCAAACGATTTTATCGCTTTCATAAGTTCTTTTAGGAAAAGTCTTAGCATAAGTAATATATTTTTAATTGTATTGTATATATCGGCGCAATATATCCAGAAGAATCAAATTAATTTAAAATAATAATTAATTAGTAATCATTGATTTTTAAATTAGTCGTTTCAATTATAGTTTGCCACATGTATTTGTTGATTATAACATTTGGAATTTGTTGAGGCAAGAAATAAATGGGTTTATAATCAACCATATTGCGCCGACGACGGATGACGCTATAACGTTATCTGGTACCCAATTCAAAAATAGACGTCATACTCAACGTCCTCAACATTATTTATATACTTATAAATATAGAGTATTTATTTGTATAATAATAAAATAAATATATAACTGACGCTGGTTGCGGAATGGCAAGATTCGAGACGAATTTCTAAGCAATCCATGGATTCATGAGCGAGTGTAGAGATCTCTAACGTGCACACGAGCGCTTGCCTCCCCTGTCTATATCCTATCATCTCTAGGACGGCTATAGATATCCTTTTTGGGATGGTAATTGCGCCTGAAATTAGATCCACTAAAAGAATGCTCAATAAAAAAATATTAATTTTAAGATTAGATTAGACACCGAAAGGCAGACAAAAATTACTTTTTTATTGTAAGTACTGTCTATATTGCTCATGTGCATTCAGTAAAAAAAATATTTGGACGTTACAGACACTTCAAACTTTCTTTATTAGTAGGTACCTATAGATTTATTGCCTACGTGACCATATACACGCTTATTCAGTAGTCATGTAATTTCAGGCGGGAAAAGTGTAAAATTATTGTGACGTATCTATAATTAATAAACGGCCTTTTCATTTACCGCCCATCTTTCCTCGTTTGAACTGCGGTGAAAAAATCAAAATGACGCCTACGCAATTGTTGACGCATGGTCATTATGTCTATGGCGTAATCGCCTATAATGATGACGAATCTAATATATTTAATATTCCTGGTGATAATTCTACTGTTATCGAAATTGTTGTTAAAATGTGGCATGAAATCACTTTTGGGAAGAGGGGGATAAACAAAGGTATTTCAATGGTGCAGTTATCGCACATTGAGATAAAAACTGATACATCCTCAGAGGGACTCGCAACTTAGTGAGGGCGCTG
The DNA here is from genome assembly GCA_024363005.1 of Charaxes varanes. Classification (NCBI taxonomy): domain Eukaryota; kingdom Metazoa; phylum Arthropoda; class Insecta; order Lepidoptera; family Nymphalidae; genus Charaxes; species Charaxes varanes. The sequence goes on along the minus strand of JANCMC010007202.1, from coordinate 8,425,356 downwards.
CAAGGGGCTGGTGAAGCATAGAAAATAAAGATGATTTATAACCTTACTAGCTCAACGGTGGAATTGATTGAATTATCGTCGTGGTTTTCGCGGTTTTCATTTCCAGCAGCAGCTGTTACTTTTTTCAAGTTTGCTCGCCAATTTTAGCTGATAGTCTGGTAATATTAGCTGATAGTCTGGTAATATGAGCTGATAGTCTGGTAATATTAGCTGATAGTTTGGTGCACTTATGCAGGGGATCGCTCACAGCAGACTTAACTTGGTAGATCCATCCCATTGGTGACCGGTCTCGGTCGCTGGTGCCCTCAACTTTACCCTGCACCACGAGGCCTCAATGCAACAGTTTACTCGCCGGGAGACATGGTCAAGGAGTTTAAGTATACGACTCTGAACAGCATTACTGGGAATAGCAACGAGAATATTGGCATAATTGAAGTATTCCCAGAATCCTTTATGAAATGAATAACTGAATGATAGAATGTATTTGTCCCTATATTACATAATAAACATCATACAATATCCATACACATATAATAAACGCATTCGTTAATAGGAAGACAGAAAAATTATGAATCTTAGAATATAGAATCCTAGTTAGTGTCAAAAATCTTCATAAAAACTCATCAAGGGTTTTATATTAATATAGGAGCAACATTAAAGGATCCTGTCCATTATACCAACGCAACGTTCTTATTTCCAGAGCCATATTTTTAAAGCGTTTCGTTCTGCTACCATCAATAATGGGATTTATTAGTCATACCAATTACTGTCTATCATTCGATCTATCAAACACAAAGCTCGGCCCTGTTCCTCCCACGTGTCTCTAAACATTCGATCGATCGTGAGTTATTTACGATCAAGTATCTAATTGCAATCAATAAAAATGCCAAACGCGTACGTACGTACACAGCTACATACATCTCACGCTGAAATTTTATGCTATAGGCTTTCTTCTCAATACGGAACCACTAACGCAATCTGTGATTATACAGGGGATACTGGTGAGACACTTAGTACCGAGTATTCTTCTTGAATATTCTAAGTGTCTCACCAGACGCTCTGAGTATGAGCCATGTTATGTAACTTCTTCCTAGCGTTATCATTCACTATGCATTTTCACGACATAAAGTAGTCTATATCCTTCTCCTATGTCTAATCTACCTTCTTCACGGAATTCTACAAATACGGTTCAGTGTCTAAACCGTGAAAACTGAACAGGCAGAGTTACTACTTACACATTTATAATATTTAGTAAGGATATCCTTTCTAGCTGATAATAGTATATTATAATTTTCGGAAATCATGGGATTGTTTTATCATCAATAAACTATTTATACTCACTAGTTGCTACCCGCGACTCTGTCCGCGTAAAATAAGGTGAAAAATTTTGGCGTGATGGCATATAGTCTTTCTCGATAAACGGGCTATCTAACACTGAAAGAATTTTTCAAATCGGACCAGTAGTTCCTGAGAGTAGCGCGCGAAACAAACTCTTCAGCTTTATATATTAGTAAGTACAGATATAGATTAAATATTACTGTTCGTTTACATATTACTGGTGTGGTAATTGCATTTAATTTGAAATTGCAAACACGTTGTTTAACGTATAATATGTTTATATGCATTATTTATTAAATTACTTTTAAATGTGATTGCTGGTGTAATTATTTCAAATAAACGGTTCATTATATTGCATGCATTCTTAACTGCGCATCAAAAAGAATTATAAAAGCTATTGGCTCGTGTTTTTGTTTCTCCTAAAAATCTTGGAAATTTTTGGAAATTTAATTTAATTTTTAAAATAGTTCAAACATTTATAATATAAAAATTTACTTAACATAATATAATACAATACACTAAATAAACTAATTACTAAATATCCCACCTCTGATCGTTCCCGGTGAAAAAGTGCCCATTAAACTCGCATCATTGCCATGCTGAATAGCGATGGATTTAATTAATTTACTTTCTGTTCACTTTTAGCGCAAACATTTTGATATGATAATCAGGTAATTTTTCCCTACCCATTGATATATCATTAATACCCGGGAGCCAGCTTTATAAAAGAATCTAATATTACTAGACTAAAATGTGCTAACTCTAGCCGCCAATTTTTAGCTAAGCTTTAACTAAGTCTATATTCGTTGTATATTTCACTAAAACTGGTTATACTATAGGAATTGATATTTTTTCCTTGTTACTATTATTGTATGTATAATATTGGAATATAACTATATAGCGGAAGGAAAATCAAATAACATGATATGACATTCTACAATTTCCAATAATATTCTACAATTTTCTACGTTGCCTTATTCTGGACCTTATCATTTAATGTATGTACCTAGAAATTACATTAGATCTTTATTACTAATTAATGGTTGCAATTAATTCTTGTTACTATATGTTACATAACTTTAAGTTTTTGTATTGGGGTCAGGGACTGCCTCAAGGGATCATTTTAGAGCCAGTTTTATTTATTATGTACGTTGTTAATGACTCCAATGTTTTGGTGCCTGAGTCTTCTGAGTCATACCAATTACCTTTATTCAATTCATCAAACCCCGTTCCTCCCACTTGTCTCGAAACATTCGATCGTGAGTTATTTACGAGCGAGATTCTAATTGCAATCAATAAAAATGCCAAACGTATCACTTCACGTACATCTATTGGTTGCACACATACATTATTTATGTGTATTGATTCAAATGAGACGAGTGACATGAATATTGTTACAGATGATGTTTTCCACCTTGCAACTCTGTGTATGTAAATTACTATAGGATTTGTCATTCATTCAAGAATTGTGTCCATTATTATAGGTATTTAAGCAATACGTTTAGCTGCGATGCTCGTCAACTTACAAGTATATTCTTAGCATGTAAATGTCTAGAAAAACCCATTAGTAAATTATGTATATTACTGGCAGCACATCATTACTGATAACTAGATCTTAGTGATACTAAAAACACACTTTGTTATCAGTAATTCGGAGAAAAAATTTCTTTATGGCCAAAATTTACTACTTTGACATTAATATGAATGTTTATTTAGTGTATCAACTAACATGGGTCGTATTAATTCATACACTTTCATCAGAAACCGAAAAGCTTTGCCTTTGACACACCTGACTGAGTTTGTTGTGAGCAGACCAGGGTGCGAGGAAATCTCTAAACGTAAACTTAGCTCTAAGTCGAATATATTACCACCTGAACATCGCACATTATTTAAAAAATATGTTACAAATGACTTTCCCGCTTATTGTAAAAACCCAAGTGAATAAATAGAGTTTTTGGTTTTGTACATCTATTACTATGGGTGTGGCTTGAAATAAATGAATACGATACAATACAATTGGTACTCCTTCTTGAGTACTAATTACCATTGTTATTGTTGTGTTATTAGTGACTTAATGTCCTAATTGTGACTTGCTCCAGCTGAGGAGCTGAGGAGTACAAATTTAGGTACAGGAACTGCAGATTTTTTAGGCTTAGCTACTTTCATATAGAAGAGATAAAGAGTATTTGGTCTGAAATTGAAAAACTTAGCTTTCAGGTTATAGTAACATAACAGGTCGCTTCAGAAGTTCTGAGAATCTAACATTATAAGCACCTTTACCTTGTATGGAACCCTTTTTTTTACTAAGTTCAATAAATTACGAATAAATTATATCAGTACCCTTTATGTTTTATTCTGTTGATGTAGCCCACACACGTATACTTATAATAATTGTATATGATATTGTAAAATGAATATCGCATGAAAACGCCATTGGCGCTTATCACATATATCTTTTTCTTTATATGTAGATTGATTGCTTTATTTTTCATAATTTCTTTCAACCCCCAGTACTTTCTCCAAACTAAAACTATTCTTCTTTGTATCTCTTTCTCGGTACTGTTACCGAAAGAAACTATTTGTCCGAGGTATATATATATTTTTTGTTTTAAGCAATATTAATATATAAAATTTTTAAAATAAAACCACAGGCACACCAATGTCAGACAATTTACACACACATGTATTGGATGATATCAAAGCGTAATCGTGACAGCAGTATGTTATATTAATTGTCTTTTTTTTTTGGGAGTACAACAGAATATGTCGTTGTACGCAAAAAGGTTTATGGGTGAATTCCGACGGGCCTGCTGCGATCTCTAGTAATGATAAATAGCTGTGACATAATTTTTTTTCAAGTGTCTATTTAAGAGTTATTATCGTGAAGAGGCGCGTGTAGCAGATGCTCCGTGACCCATAAAGTTTTATTTTGAACTCAAATACCCAATGAAGTCTCAATAGGACGGATTGAAATTCCTTAAAGAAGTTCTTTATTTATTATTTGTTTAAGCATACCCATCTTTAATAACGTCTTTTGTTTTGTACAGCAAATAAATATTACTTAGTATTTATTAATCTATATTCAAAGCTGAAAAGTTTGTTTGTTTGCTTGAACGCACTAATCTCAGGAACTACAGATCCGATTTGAAAAATTCTTTGCATATATTCATAACATATAGCTTTCAGTGGAATCAATGTCAGATTGCTATGAAATTGATTGCATTGAAAGCTATGTGCTATATACCATCACGTTCTAATGTAGAGAGACGAATTTCTTAGCATTCCATGGATTCACCGTGCGGGTGCCGGGTCCATCGCGTTGCAGAGGAAGGAACCGTGGTAATGAACTACTGCCTTTTACCCACAGCGCTTTATTGTAGAATATTCGCTTGAAGCGCTTTTAAATGTACAACAATGCAAGCAAAATAATATTATGAACTAAGACGTTATGACGTCATTAATTCGCTATTCGAGTAAATTAAGGTTCTAAAGTGTTTTTAAGCGTCATGACATAATATGGGATTTAATAGTGATGAAATTATAGCCTTTCTTAATAAATTATTTATCCGACTACAGTAAAGCCAACGGGAGGTTTAGACTTTGACAGACTATGTTCATATGTATGTTCATTCATTCCCACTTAACTCCTCAACTACTTATTAGGACTGGACGAATAAGATATCATTAGAAGAAGTTATCGTCTTAATCGTCTGCTATCTTTAAATAAATAAATACAGGTCTATATGGCACACGGGAGTCTGTTCCTAAGGTGGACAACTTAATGCCTGTGTTGTAGGTAACAGACGCCTGCTATACACAAATATTTTTTTGTTAAATATTATACAAATACAAACATATATATAATACACCCGACTAGAGACGGAAATCGAAGCCACGAGCCCCGGAGCGGAAGGCAGGGTCACTGCCCACTGCGCCAACGGGCCAGTCAAATTTCACGTGTCGCTGAATCTAATGTGGCGTAATAAAACCCGTAGTTACGTGTTGTTACAATGTTATGGTAATGAATATTATAGATATTAATTATGGGATAATGTAATATGAAGAGCATTTTTGTCATGCAAAGGCCAGCAAAACAACTGCCAGACTTCTACCAGTAGTCCATGGGCTTGATAGTTACCTCTAGGTCAAGATGATCGTAATCGAAATGAGTATCGATCCGTGAAGCAAGCGTACATGGGACGACCGAATGGTCAAAGACCAGTCGGTGTGTATAACAGGTGTCTGTTACCTATAACACAGGCATTAAGTTGTCTACCTTAGGAACAGACGTCCGTGTGTCATAGTCCTGTCTGTATATATATTTGTTATCTAAGGATTTTCAAGTGGGCGAATTTGGTAATGCTTTTTTTATTTAAAAGCTGGTACTTCCCGTGTGACCTCATATCAATTTTGGTCCAGTTCTGACCATTTGGAGTCGTATTTTTTTTAGATAAAAACTTTATAATTTTGAGCCTTTTTTGTTACAAATTTTGAGGAAATAACGATGAATTTTAACTTTGCTAAACACCATTGGCTATATACAGAACTTAAATAAAAATTTTACTTAGGGCATCAAGGATTCTTAACTATATTATGTATGCCTTCGGTGTAATAAGGTTATGAATTGTAAAGAGCAACAATAAAAAAACCCATTGATAAAATACAATTTATTTCACATTATAACATAGAAATTAACACATCATACTGTTATAAAAGCAACTTCAAATGCAATTTTAATACAACAATTAAAACGAATCATTCATTTGAAATTCATTAATACATAATGATAACTTACTATAAGTACCAGCTAAGTAAAACATACATGCTACTTTGGATGAAGGAGAACATTGAATAATTATTCAATAAACTAAAAGGGGATTTAAGGGATTTCTTGAAAAAAAAACATTTAACTAATTTTTTTATACAATGTACCATTTTTTTGTAAAATGTATTTGTTTTTCTATTTAAAAAATACATTTTTTTTAAAACATGAAAGCAAAGATCATTCACCAGATAGAAATTGTAAAGACCTTTAATTGCATATTAAAAAATATATGTATATTTTAAATAAAAATGTTTTACAAAAGAAGGGTCTCATGTGCGACTTTATTGTAGCAGACTGAAAGTATAAACCCTCATTTGCAGGGGCGATTTTTTACCGCGCGTTTAAAAAGTGCTCTGATAGAATGTGAACTCCCAACTTTGTGTCACGCGACAGCTATTTTACAACACGACGCGTTTTTATCGAGCAATGTTCTATTTTCAACGGTCCCTTTATACATTTTAGATGTATTTTTGTATCAACGACGCTAAAAAAACGCCAAATCCGAGATTCACGCAACGCTTTTTTAACTCTCGTACGATTTAGGGCTTAATTACATTAATAGGATAGTTGTGTTTTCTTATTTTATATTAAAACAGAGAACCCATATAACCTTTACTTTTGATAATATCAAAAGATGATGGGATAGACATAGTTTAATTGTTCTATTAAGTTAACATATATTATATTAACATATAGTATTTAATCTGAAATATTAGATGCATAAAATAAATTCTTCGCCGAAGTTTGTCATGTATATATGAATTCTCACTAACAAAAGTTTATAAATTTAATTTTCACTTTAGTAGCACAAACATGTAGGTTTTGCTGCGTAAAAACAGTGGGAAAAATACGATTTTGCTCACTGCGTGAGACAAAGTAGTATTTTAATTTCTTCAGTGAGACAGAGTAACTTTTTATTTTCTTTCAATAAAGTGTGCAACCACAGATTTAGAAAGAATCGTTCCTCGATGGACTTTTGAACAAAAATCATTTGCATCTCGTGCATTGAAATCCCTCACCACGCTCGGGATTCTATATTAGAATCACGTGCTACGCTAGTGATCCAATCTTAGAGTCCCAAAATCGGCACACGCAACAAAAAACAATTTTGCTCATTAGTTGCACAAATAACTATTTCATAATCGCAGAAATTTCACGCAATGGCAACCCGATATATCCTTTTGGAGATATAGTATATAATAACTGTAATATAGTGTAATATAGATATAGTATATTTTCAACTGTAGTACTATTTATCTCATCAGGTTATGGGCCTGACACTGTATTTTAATGTATTATTATTATCGTATATTTTATATATTTTATATAAATAATACAATTCGCAAACTCTCCTCTGTATGAACAATTAAACGCGCATTGTTCGTAAATGGTACCAAAAGTTGTTGCTTCACTATTAATATACACATTTATTCCCTATCCTAACCCGCATATAAAAGTTTTTAGTGCAAAAAGAATAAAAAAAAATATTATTAAATATTTACGACACTTTTTTGTTCTAATACCGTAGCCAGGCATAGTTTCATTTGAATGATCATTTCAATGATCATGTAGTGCGGACGGAGACTTTGTGTAGCTGTGCAAAGTTTTGTAGAACTTTGTTGACATCAAGGACAAAAATGTATAAACACTTTGAGCTGTGTCTGGCTCCGGCATTACAGGAATTAACTTAGTTCTATATCACGTTTTGCCGGTAAAACGCTGAGTGGATATAATATTCGCCTGACGGATTCAAGTTGCTATTAAGCGTTGAGTGTTATGCTCTTGTTACGGTAATAAGGCCCTTTCTTTTTACGTCATAATGAAAAGAACCTTTTCCCTTGTTACTGAGGAAAATTATCATTCTTCCCCGAATATCCTCTATACGTAAACTCACTTATATTTACGTTGTGATTTTCAAATATGTCTTATATTTGTATCTTGTGCCGCTAGTGCACATCTCCTTTATAAACAGATTTCGGAGGTATCTTATACATACTGTTTCTTTATTTTCGAAAACTAATGAAATAATTGATCGCTGTTTCATCACCAAATTAAAACACACACACACACAGTCCGATGCAGAAAAATCTATTTGAGGAGTGAGCAGTTTTACTTGGTGGGTATCGTATTTTTAAGATATGTCTCTTACTAGTAAAATTTTTATATAAATGTAGATTACTTTTAAAAAATATTACGCTCTCATAAATGCAAAGGCTAGGCATTGTTAGTATTTTGCCATTTTGTATAGTAGGTAAAAAAAAATTATAGAAACAATTAATTTACAGATAGTAAAATTATAATTAACTGTTTTTGATGGTATGACGGTTTCATCAAATAGATTATTTTCTGAAACAAACGTATTTCAATACGAAGTTTTATGAAATGAGGAAGCAATAGGTATATTAATTTATTTTGTACTTTTGAACACGACCCTCTTTGTATCGAAACTTTTTTCAGAACAAAGCAACTTAACCACTAAAATATAAAAAAACCTATAACTCACTTGTGTATAATAACAATGAAAAAGTCACAGTTTGATTTAAGGTGCCATTATGTGCCTTATTGCGGTGAAATTAGAGTCACTTTATGAGCAAGTGTGTTGAAAAAGCAATTTAATATATCCTTTGAAATAAAATCCTTATACGTCGTTTAAAGCAATACGATGCGCGCAAACGCCTCGGTAACAAGAAAACGAGGTTATATATCCAATAGAATGACATGGAAATGGGTTATACCATAAAAATCGATGAGCCCTGGAGCCGGTAGGGTATTATACAAAGAAACGTTATTCGCCAATTGAACCAGAATAGACATATACTGTCCATTTAGCTATTGGAATAGTCAAATTCCAACTAGAAAGATACTTTTTCCAAAGGTTTATATACATATAACTTCTCTTAATTATCTTGGGCGTTTTGTTAATGTATGAACTATCGTAGAAATGAAAATTAATGAACAGTGCCTTCTTACGCGTCACGTCGGCTGCATTAGCATTGATTAAAAACGTGACACGATTGGGACTTCGTATGAGCCTAGCAGGAACATTCTCATCCTAAGTAAAGTCGACTCCTTCGACTTACTTAGGTTCGAAAAGGTAGTGCCCTCTGAGTTTTAGCACCAAATGTAAATGATCTTATAATCATTTGACTTTACAATGAAACTTCGAAATATTTGTCCATATTAGGCAAGTCATTTCCAAATAATATTTGTGAGCTAAAAAAGGTGAAATTAATTAAGAGTTTTCACAATATAAATATAAGCCAAGATTATTCAAATTTCAAGCATTTTACCTGTCTTTATAGTGCAATAGATTGTTGCCAATTTATATACGTAATAAAGTTGTGCAATATCTATTAGTCTAGATGTAACACGACTTCTAGACAGAATGAAGATGCATGAGAATTTACGACATAAATTTATTATTCCTTCGAAATGAAGGCAGCAAGTTTTAGAACATATTTTAAGGAATTATTAAGCCAGTTATTACTCTTTTAATACTTTCTCTTTCTGCAAATCCTCTAAACTTTAGAATAAATATATAATATTAATTAGTAGAAGCATCATTGATTTTAAGGGATTGCTAACTTAAACTTTAATTTAATTTATGTATGTTTCTTGCGAAACTATGTGACTGAAGATACATTTTAAAATATTACTATTATAATTATTTGTAATGTCTATTATTTTTTGTTTACCAAACATTTTTCGTTGCAGATACCTTTGGGTGAAGGTAAGGAGTGAATGCGTCTACAATTATTTACTCTACGAGTGGTAAAAAGTGGCTTAAAATGGTTCCTGTTAAATTACCCACCATTGTCCAGTTCTATTTTCTGGAACTTAGCTGGACTCACGCCAGGATCAGTCCGTCCGACGGCGTCCACGATCGAAGACGCCGCCATACCGTTCCTGTATCATCTGTCCGTAACATATTCCTTCTATAAAATTGACGAAATATTAAGTAGAACCATGTTATACTCATCTGTATTTATATATAGAATACATAGATAAAAAATGGTCACGAATACAGGTGACGAGATTAGTCAGACGGCGCCGACTTCCATATATCAGATGGAATGGAATTTATCGGTTCCTTACTCAAATATCGTCTGGCAGAGAAAATTTATCGGCTTGTTTGCGTGTTACTGGCGCCGATATACCTTGTGGCGGTCTGTAATTGCATAGGAAACCTTAACGACCTTTGTATTTATCTAGAAGATAATATAATAGATTGTTGTATATTCTTATATTCCAGTAAAATTAACTGGATTAGATTACGCATGCCAGACAAAAATTTATGTCTTCTGGTATGGTATTGACTAACATAATTTTCTTTTGTCTTTTGTAGTTGAAACTTTATTAAGTTTCTTAATAGGTTATCTAAATTAGACTCTTTCTATAAGTTACTGGCTATGCCAGCTACTTCGTCTTTGGAAAGTTTGGTAAAAAAATAGATACTATTTTAGCATGATGATAGCCTACAGCCTTCGTCAATAAATGGGCTATCTAACACTGAAAGAATATTTCAATAAGATAAATTATAAGATGTCTGATTAAAAGATATATATATACTATAAGACAGATCGTCAATAATATATACATATATAGAACATATAAATCACGTAATGTCACTTTGTGATATTAATCGTAAGGTTGTAGAGATCGTGGGGGGTTCCGAGGATGACGTCAGATGGCAATCGGTCATCTTAACTCGCTCCACAGCCAAATCCTCTGCAATCTAAGCTAAATTATAACAGTATTAAGTAATTTATTATTAGGAAATTTAAAATACTATGTAATCTTAAAGCTTTGCGAACTAACAATTACTTGCGATTGATTACATGGTAACCATGTTAAAATATATTAATTTGAAGTATTTGTCAACAAAATTCTTTCTCTGCATCAATATAGGATCATAAAAAAAAACAATTAGTTTAACTTGAATATGGAGTATATTAAATTATAAAATGTTGTGGAACAGTTCCTTTGCTCAACAAAGACAATTTGGCAGCTTGGAAACCATTTGATACGCATTGGCTTTCTTTTAAATTCAAAAGAAGTCCGTTAATAAAGCCGCTCGCAAAACAATCTCCAGCTCCCGACACGTTCTCAACTTTGTACAATACTTCAGCAGAATAGCTCTCAACTTCTATTTCTTCAGTATTTGTTCTATTCGAGACATTTTTTTTACACTTTACTGTAACAACACCTTGAGGTCCTCGCGTCGTTATAACCACATTAACAAATTTCACGATTATTTTAGAAAGTTGTATTATTTCATCCAATTCATTTTTTTCGATAATCTTCTTATTCGGTTCTAAACATTGTGCAATTGCCCTTAATTCATTTACGTTCGGAGAAATGTATGTTATGTTATGTTTTCCATAAAAAGGCTTTACTGCTTTTCTTCTGTCCGTAGGTTCAAAGAAAACTGAAACATTAAAATAATTACCATACATTAAAGTAGTGAAGTTATTTTGAGATATACTCGTAATATGCAATTTTATAAAAATAATGTTACGCATGAAAAACTAAACTACTTTGCTTTAATCTGCGAATGAATACGAGGGAAAATCGGTGTAATGCTGCAACTCGAAAGCTACACCACCGAATCCGCCACCAAAGCACAGCACTCGAGGCTGCCTCGCGGGGCTGCTTGTTCAGTCAGGACACGGCTAATGACCTGCTAAGATATTAATCTATATATTAATAGATAAAACGAAAACTTTTGGTACCATTTTTCCATTTCGATTCGATTTTTAGTTCACAAAATGGCGGAATTTGATAAATTGAGAGTAGAGCAACTTCCATAACGCTTTGCGCTATGAGGCGTAAAATATCATTATTATGTTTATATCCTGCTATGTTATGCCTCCAATATATATGTATATCGATACCTCCCACGTAAATTGTTGTAACCCCAAATTTCCAGCTTTACAGTAGAGCGCTAGAAACAACAAGTTGTAATATAACAGTCACTTTTGAATATATTGTTGTATGAAATAGTGTAACCGTCATTATTTGAATATGTAATTGTATACACCTGGCTAGATTAGAAGACGGCAGATGGACTAGATAGACTACGGTTTGGAGACGCCCCACCGGTAAACGTGCCCGTGGCCGACCAGTAAGCCGACGGGCAGATGAGATCGCAGGGTCAGCTGGTAATCAACGGATGAAGACAGCTGCAAACCGCGAAGCTTGGGCAAACTTGGAAGAGGCCTTTACCCTTTTGAAGGAGGTTCTCAGAACATTAAATAAAAATATAAATGAAATTGAAGGAATTAATATAAACGAGATTGACACAGTGATAAACAATGAAACATTTTTTTTAAATTATAATTTATAGTAAAAATTTAATTAAATATTTTTTGTATTGTTAACCGATTAAAAATTGTCAGTTTTGTAAAATTTGATTTTGAGAAATAAAAGGCTTTTATTATTATACACATATGTGTTGTATAATGTCGATTTGATTTCAATTTATATGTGTGTAACGCTACTGTGATATTGGGAATTCGGGCCTCGCGAGGCAGCCCCGCTAGGCAAATGCCTCGGTCGAAAATGCACGTACTCCAAACGAAAAACGTCCGAGGCTGCCCCATAGAAATTTACAAACTCTTGTAACACTTAGAAAATCTTTATGATTAAGGTAATTTTCTTTTAAAGTCTTGGCAAATTATCTACACATTTGTCTATACATAGCCTTTATCATAACGTGCAAGTTAAATTTGCAAATAATTTGAAATGACTAGTGGACCCGGTAGACTTATCCTATAATATTATTTCAGTTCCCATTACCGTCCCCATCGATGATGAATCAGAACGACGACGCCGTCATCGAAGTCGACGTGGAAGACTATACATATATATCTACACGCAGACACACACATACACACGCCCAAACGCCCACGCACGCATGCACACACAAACGCACACGCGCGCATGCACGCACCCACGCAAATACACACACACATATGTATATACAAACACACAGATAAGTATAAGACAAAGAATGACAAGCAGATCTTTAAAAGTACTTTGAATATAAACTTCATAAGATATTTTGCATGATGAAAAAACAAGACACACCCGAAACTTACGGGGCCTATAAAAACCAGATGCTTTCGAGAGTGAGGCATAATTTACCCATAACGCTTCTCCCGATGAAACTGTGAAATTTATTAAACAAATACAAGTACGCCCATAAAAAATAACCAACGGGAATAAATCCGAGACGAAACCCCACCTGGTAAATCTAGAAAGTTTTGGGAGCCCTCGAAACTGTTATAACAAATTTATTCGTGTTTCTTATGTGTTTGGCAAATCCCGCAAATACTGCGAGATTTGAGGGTAATACGTGTCTGTAAATTTGTTATTTGATGGTAAATGTCTCTTTTTAATTCCATTTTATTTTATCTATATGTATGTATTTACATATTTCTATAAAAAAGATCATTGGCATTAAGTTGTCTACCCTAGGAACAGACGTCCGTGTGTCATATAGTCTTGTATATATTTATTATTAGCTAAGCCGCGGGCAAAGCTTATGCATTATACAACATCCCTAAAGCCACGTGCTAAACATAACTGTTTGGCAAGCAGCTTTGATGTGCAACGGGTTTATTCGGGCTGCTCAAAATTCCAAAAACGAGGGTCATATTGTTAACTAGCGAACGTGCGATGGTGCAAATAATCCAATTTGGAACTTGCGCTCGTCGAGCCATGCCCACGTCATAATTAACTAGGCGCGGGACTGTGTCCATGAATATATAACACCTTTGGCCGTTCCGCAAAAATTTTAGCAACACTGACGCATTCAAAACGGTTGTGAGATACAGGAAATAAATATGTATGGTCAATAGAGCGTCCGTATTCATGTTCCATACGAGAATATACGACATACGTTTATGGAATATAAGAACTGCTGTAGATGTTTCAGTCCAAAAATGCACACCCCACAATTAATTAATTGCAACGCTTGCGTGTGTGAAGCGTTTTTATTGTAAATTAAAACTCAACTATGCACTTTAATACTCATTCCTCAAAGGCCGGCAACGCATCTGTGAGCCCTCTGGTGTTGCAGTTGTGCATGGGCGTCGGTAGTCACTGGATTTAGCCGCTTTCCCGTTTGTCCCTTGATATATAAAAAAAGCCAATGATATTGACGACCTTGCGTGTTTGCGTCAACACAGTATTCTGCTTGTAGATGTGAATACTTTGGAGGGGCGTGCATTTTTGGATCCTACGTTTTCAACCATCACTTGATGTGACAGTATTGCCGCCACTGGACTATTCTTGATGATCTTATGTAAGAAAGAGGTACTGGTACGCGGATGCGCCGGCCCAATTCGGCTGCAGATCGTAAGGTCTGCAAGCGTGGCGCTTCCTCTAACTAGAACCCTTCCAGGGTTATAGATGTATGTATTTTACTTGGTCTATTATGAAATAATGTGAACAAATTTCTAGTAGATCTTGTTATACTTTTGTATCATAGATTTATGGGCTGAAATATTCTTAACAGAGTTGAATTTCAAAAGCTGTTACCCTGGCGATGCTATCACAGCATGCATGTACGAGTAGGTACATATATACATAGAAGACGTGGAAGGAATTCCACTGTAAATATTTGATAGAAAGGCGCTGATATTTGCCTAAAGCAACTCACGAGAGTACGGCAATACTGATCGATAGGCACTAGTTGAATTTTTATTTTAATATTTGAAATGTAAACACATTTGCTGCGAAGTAAGATTTATAATACGATACATTTTATCTCTTCAGTTAAGAGTCCCTGATCTATAAATTCTTGCCTTATTTTTGTTACATTTAATTTATCCATTTTTTATACAAAAAACATGCAAACGAAGAGGCAGTTCACCTGTGGACCTAGCACGAACATTTTTATCCTAATTAAACGGACGAGCCGACTTTAATTAGAATGAAAATGTTCGTGTGAGGCCCGCAACGTAACCTTTTTAGCGTCGACGTGGGTTGCATTACCAAAGATTAAAAGCATAACACGATTAAGACTTGCCTCTTGTGGGCCTAGCTCGAACATTTTTGTCCTAATTAAGTCGACTTTAACTAGAATGAAAATGTTCGTGCTTGGTCCATAGCGGACCCTTCTTAGTGTCAACGCGGGCTGCATTACCATTGATTAAAAGGACGACACGATTAAGACTTGCCTCTTGTGGGCCTAGCTCGAACATTTTTGTCCTAGTTAAGTCGATGAGTCGATTTTAAGGAGGATAAAAATGTTCGTGCCAGGCCCACAGCGGATCCTTCTTAGCGTCAACGCGGGCTGCATTACTTTTGATTAAAAGCATGTCACGATTAAGACTTGGCTCATGAAGGCCTAGCTCGAACATTTTTGTCCCAGTTAAGTCGACGAGTAAACTTTAATTAGGACGAAAATGTTCGTGCCAGGCCCACGGCGGACCCTTCTTAGCTTCAACGCGGGTTGCATTACCATTGATTGAAAGGACGACACGATTAAGACTTATCTCTTGTGGGCCTAGCTCGAACATTTTTGTCATAA
>JANCMC010007202.1:8339221-8409555 GCA_024363005.1 Charaxes varanes | reverse complement strand
AACTAGAATGAAAATGTTCGTGCTAGGACCATAGCGGACCCTTCTTAGTGTCAACGCGGGCTGCATTACCATTGATTGAAAGGACGACACGATTAAGACTTATCTCTTGTGGGCCTAGCTCGAACATTTTTGTCATAATTAAGTCGACGAGTTGACTTTAACTTTGAAAAAAAAAAGATCTATGACAAACATGATCAATTTGCTTTTAATACGTTAAACAGCTATTGTATGAACACAAAAAAAGTTTAAACGGGGTTATTCATACCGTTACGAAATCCGAATCCGATTCGGTCATTTGTGACGGTAAATACAAACGAAATCAAATAACGATACCCTTGACGCGGCATATTTGAATACGCCGTCATTTTACGAAGGCCCGAATCTACATAACGAACATAATACCAATTTGAAGTTTGGCAGAGTTTGGTCACATGCCATGTACGATGTTGGTTTGTGTGTGTTACTGTGTTAATAATTAATTCGTCTCGCACACCGGCGCGGTGCAACCCTGCCGAGTTTGAAAGCCGTTGAAAATTTAAAGTGAAGTACACAGCCTAGAGATGTTTCCAGTGGTTGTGTTCTGTTTAGACTATTTGTTTCTTCCCCTGAGATCGTAATGTTACAGGTGTACATATTCTTCACCCAATAGAATACTTTGCTTTTATAAATGTGAAACTTTACTTGTTGGCTGTGGTCATTTCTTAGTCCTTTACAGGGAAACTTAGTAATTTAAATTTCACTATGACATAAATAGAAAAAATAAAATATCAAAAAATGTTTTTCTCAAACATGCGCGGAAATAGTGACATTACATTTGAAAAAAGAACATGCGAAGTTTGCCATTTACGGATAGTCAAATTTAAGAGAAAAAAAACGCGCCAGCAAATTTGTATGACATTTCTTTATTGTCGCCTATGTCCAATTTCGAACTTTAAACTAAATTGAAATCGCTTCATTCGTTCGGGAGCTATGATGCCACAGACAGACACAGGCACAGACAAACAAACACACGCGCGCATGCACGTACGCACGCGCTCACACACAGATACGTCAAACTTATAACACCCCTCTTTTTGCGTCGGGGGCTAAAAATAAAATACATACGAATTTTAAAAGTAAAACAGAACACCGGAAATGTCAACTTAGTCAAACTTTTGCTGCAGTGAGAATTGCTGTACTTCAAAGTTTGGTTGAACTTTGTCGGTATATGTACAGTTTCTGTTTTGTAACTTTTCGAATGGAGAAACAAAAGGAAAAATTGTTATACCGATGGGAAATCCTGTATTCTGTATTCAGAATTTCATAAAAACCGAACAATTAATTTTTAGTTCCCCTACATTCTTCTTCTTCTTCCTAGCGTTGTCCCAGTTAAATATCAGGGTCCGCTTAGATTGTAGAGGATGTGGCTGTGGGGCCAGTTAAGATAACCAATTGCCATCTGACGTCATCCTCGGAACCCACTCGATTTTAGTTCTCCTACATAGTTATCGAATAAGTAAGTAGAAGCTAAACTTCTACATCTTTGCGGGGAAAGGGAGCGGGAACGGAGCGAGAACGGGACCGGTAGAGGGAACCGGAACGTGAATATTCTTATAGAATTATAGAAGTAATCTCTTTAAAAACCTTCATATCGTCAGCAAAACAAAGGGTATTGGAATGTTTGAAGCAGCTATTTATATCCGCGATGAAAATAATAAATAGAAGCGGTCCCAACCGCCGGCCCAATTCGGCTACAAGCATGGCGCTATCTCTAATTAAATATAGGAGCAGATGGAAGTTCCCCTCTAAAAACACGGTGTATCTTCATAGAGTTCCATGACCACGACCACTCTGCCAAGAGTGAACGAATAAGAAGAAGAAGAAGAAGAAGAATATGTAGAAACTTAAAATTTTCTATGTTGATAGGACATGCTAAAAGCTTCTCAGGAAACTATTCTGAGCGAAATCGGATAACAATTTTTGAAGTCATTTAACAAATACCTTGTGTTATTGTTATATTATTTGGAATAAAGCCTTTTTGAACATGGAACGTCAAACAAAAGGCCTAATTTTAATCCAAATTTTACTACCTTAGTTTTATATGATAGATTATCTTATTCTGTTTCGGTAATATTTTTATTGTCTACTGTTGAAGTTATTTAACAAATACTTTTAAATATTAGATTTGAATCATGCCATATAAGCGTGTCTTGACACGCTCTTGGCTATTTTATTCATATTCTAAGGAGCACTCTGGATGTGTAAGACGTTAAATGAACAGTAATTGATATTAACAATAACATTAAGTATTTCAATAATACATTAATTAGTATTCTATATTTAAACGTGAAAACAATGTAAAGAACCAATTTCAACATAGAAACAATTTCAAGCGTTATAGATAGATAGAATAAACTTTATTGTACACAAGAACACATAGAAAACAATAATTAATAAAAAAGAAAAACATTTTAGTACAATTAGGCGGTCTTATCGCTACATAGCGATCTCTTCCTTAAATGAGTAAAAAATTTTGGGCTTTTGCTTTTAATTAACAACTATTTATAGGAATATTATTTTTATTATTATTACTACTATAAATAGTTGTTTAATAAATAATATCGATTGCAATCTTCTATACAAATCATCAAACATTTTTCTGTTCTGGTATTAACGAATCTTCTACACGTGAAGATTTTCTTAAGGTCTGTAACGATCTAGATATATGTATATCTAGATAACATTACAGCATTTCTAATTTTATTTCCATTTTGTTTAATTGTTCGTATTGTTGGCTCGTTTAGCTCGAGATCCTTTGCTATTATTATTGATTCCTTACCCATATTTAGTTCATCCAAAACGTAAATTTTATTGCTAGAGAAAAACTTTCCTTTTTAACTTAGGTTTTTTTTTTCCGATCCACTTGTCATTGCTTAAAACCAAATATTTTATTTCAAATAAAATTTATAAAAATGAAATTCCTACAACTATTTTATTTTATAAAACTTTTCTTGCATATTATGAAGTATAAGACCAACAACGTATTTAAAATGGTAAAGAATGCGCACCTTTTTGATACAATGCCTACATTTTATATGAAACTCAATGGGAGACAACACAATCGATACACGTGGAAAGACTCGCGAATCTTATTTAGAATTGCACAAATTATTGTAAATTTCAAAGTATAGAAATATAACGTCGGACATCACGTAATTTTTAAAACGCTTTATATGATTGCAGTGTTATAGGGGATTTATTGTGTTAGCAACCAAAACATCGGAAATCAACAAAACAAATTGAATGCACGTACTTTATAATACACATATAGCAGAGAGAGAGATATATGACAAGTATACTAAATAAAGAAATTAATTACATATTCCAAATTCCAGATTTAAAAAATTCCCCGATTCCTTCCGCTTGATCTCATAGAAGCTTTTGAAAAATCAATTTGAATTGCTTCAGAGTCCACTTGGTCTATCGGCTTTCAATTATTCTTGAAGGTTTTAAACTTTTAGAACGGTCTCTAAGTGGATTTTTATACTTGCAAAGCGTTTTATTTCAAAGTAAGCGCTTTGTTTGACCTAAAATTACCTAGACTGGTTTTAAATTTCAGCGTGTGAAAGGTTTTAAAGGTGGTTATATCTACTTCGATAACGGCAGGCTATCGGCTCAAGCAATTTCTATCATCATTCCTCTTCTTCTTTTTCTTTAACATCAACGAAAATAGCTGAAATCGGTAATAATGTAGAAGACTAGCTTCAACCCTTGACTTCATCCGCACTGTTTTCTTCTACTTTTATACAAACTTTTAATTCCTATTTAACCACTTTCGGTTTCGTTTTCGCGACAAAAAGTAGTCTAGGTCCTTCTCCAAGGTCCAATCTATCTCAATACCGAAGTTCATCAAAATTTGTTGATTTGTTTAGGCGTCAAAACGTAACGGAGAGAGTTACGGTCACTTCTATACTAATATATAAAGCTGTGCTGCTTGTTTATTTACTTGAACGCGCTCTCTCATCGCTGTCGCTAACTCAGGAACTACTGGTACGATTTGAAAAATTCTTGCAGTATTAGATAGCCTTTTTTATCGACGAACGCTATAGGCTATACATATATTATCAAGCTAAAAATTTTCACCCAATTTTACGCGGACAAAGTAACGGGTAACAACTAGTTAATAGTATTAGCAAGGAGTATAAATAAACAGGAATACAGCGAACAAAGGAATTTTCTTAGACAATAAAGACGGAGTACACCAGTTTTATATAACATACATACATTCTTACATCGTCCGCGTTATTTTTTTCGACTCTTACACAAACTTCTAATCCCCTATTTCACTTCTTTCAAATTTAATTTTTGTGACGTAGGCGATTCACTTGAGTGACTACCGAAACCCATGGACAACTTCAAACCACAGAGCTTGCAGATATGTAGCCGGCCTTTCAGGTATAAGTATGCTCTTTTCTTGACGGTTCCCCAGTCGTATCGGTTCGGAAATACCGTAATAATAAAGATATAAGTTACTTATTTCACAAAGGCATTTTGCGTGGTAAAAAATCTGTATAGAAATGCACAGTCGTGGGCTTAAAATTTGATAAAAATATTCAAAATTACAAGTTTATAAACCACGCCACGTTACCAGCATCAACTGGCATGTAACATGAGTATAATATGAGTAATATACAACACCACTATTAATACCCGCATGCATTATCCGTCGTTTTGAAGGGACGAGATACTGTTGCTTGTAAATAAATCCCAGACGCGGTAACAAATGGACCGACCAAGGGAGAGATATTGCAAAAACGCTTCAAAATATCGCGCACATTGTTACTATACGTAACGTGAGATTATTATGAATTGATATTAGTCTCCGTGATATTGTGAAATAAGTTGTAGCTTTCATCATTGAATATTTTGCGTAGGTAATGTACATGAAATTGTGTGGTTGTAAGTTCTAGAATACTGAAAAACGGTAAAAGATAAGATATAGAAAGAAAAGATTATTTCTAGAAAAAAAAAATTTAGAATAGCCCTGACTTTGACTGGCCCGTTGGCGCAGTGGGCAGTGACCATGCCTTCCGCTCCGGGAGGCGTGGGTAATATTCCCATCGCGGGTCTCTGGTTGTATTATCTATATGTGTGTATTTATATATTTCTACAAAAAATATATATTGATTCATTGCAGCGAATCGCTGGATGTTCATTGGATATCCTGTCGGGGAGTTACAATTACGTTTGGTGGATGCCTACCCTATGCCCTCTGTTGTAAAAATGGCAAAAGAACTTAACAAGACGGAGTCACCGAAGCATTAGCACAGTAATCGGGTTCATTTACTATCGTCCGTGCGGTACATTTGTTACTGTCATTCCATTCCCGAACTATTGCGACTTGTTAAATAGAGGGGAAAGAGGGGAAAATTGGACTTGTGATCTCGCACACTATTCTCAATACACACTATAAGTGATGGTATTTTTGTCGCGTTTCGTTCGGTTTGTGAGACTTCCCGGTGGTCTTATCTCGTCATTTAAGACTGGCAACGCATCTGCTAGCCTCGTGGGGGTGCACGTGTCCATAGGCGTCGGTAGTCATTTATGTGAGCCTCCTGCTCGTTTGCCTGTTTGTTTAAAGGTAATTTTGGTAAAGAACATAATATTTTTTCAGTAATAAGTATTCAATAATATTATTTATTTATATAGTGTCGGTATATATTTAGTGTTAACGCGTATAACATATTGTTAATTGAAGAAAATGTGTAACGGGCAATGCAGTACAGTACATATATTAGTATGTACACACATACAGTACAGTACATACAGTACAGTACATATAACAGTATATATATTAGTATAGGTAGCACTAATAGTGCTACCTATACTAATATATAAAGCCGAAGAGTTTGTTTACTTCAACGCGCTAATCTCCCGAGCTACCGATTTGCTAAATTATTTCAGTGTTAGATAGTCTATTTATCGATCAAGACTATTGGCTTTATTTTTTTTATATAGGTTAAGCGGACAAACGAGCAAACGGATCAACCGACATCAGGTGATCAGCGTCGCCCATGTTCGTGCGAATTTTTACCTCAGAAATGCATATAGAGACAGAAAGAAACTTTTATAAATTACTATTAAGGAGTCTCCTGCCTTACTAAAATTCTACCACAATGCTGTCCAAATGATATCTTAGATGGGGGAAAGCGACTGAAAAAATGTCATCTATGTTGTGAGGCAATAGGTACAGCCAGACACTTGTTGGTGTGATGCAGGATACTTGATAGGGGTCATTATTCACGACGCAATAACAGAGTTTTGGATATCATACGCGAGGCAGTAAACCTCATGTCCCTCCCTTCCTTTTCCTCTGTTGCAGGAGCGCAAAAAGGACTGACCGCAAATAAAAAAAACACATCGACTTCGTTAAAAAAGTTCTAGTACGTAATCGAGTATCAAACCACTCTCCATCGATCCTGTAACCGATTGGGCTCTTTTAATGGATATGTATGATAAATATTACAAAATCCCAAAGTATGTTGTCTCGTCATCCAGGCTCAACATATTTGTTTACTCAAAGACGCTAGAGCAAGTAGTCCTTGTAGAGTTTAAATTTTAATGGGATACCAACATCCAAGACTATCTGATAAAAACGAACAATTACTTTGACCTAACAAATGAGCTCGCCAAAATGATTACAAAACCAGTTTTCATGTAGTAGAGGTGGAAGCAAAGAGTATATCAGCAAAATCCCTGTAAAACCTGTCTTAAAGGACCTTGGCTTGTCAAGAACTATCATAAGTTCTTTATTATAAAGGATATCTAAAGACGCACTTCTAGGATCATACTAGATTTGGCTAGGTAGTAGAGGGAACACTAGCAGTGTAGGTGAGCTTTCGTTATGTCCTGTCGGTGTTACCAGAATTATTTATTCATAGACCAAGAGGTTGCCAGAGTCTTTCAACAGCGAACCACTTTGATATCGTTAATTTTAGGAAACACAAGATGAAAAAAGAAACAAAGTGATCCTATAAGGGTTCCTGTTTTCCTTTTGAGGTACGGAACCCTAAAAATATAAAGGATTCACGAGGACTGCCGAGGAATTCGTAGGTTAAACAGTGGCCGGAGTTTCGAATCGATTGCTACGTTAAGTAGCTCCTGCCGCGGCCACGTGATACATTAGTGACCAATTCTAGCACTGGTTTTGGAATATCTGACCTCCTCCGTGTTTTGGAAGGTATATACAACTGTGGGTACCTATTAATGGCTCTGAGAGAAATTAGTGGTGAAATTGCAGACATTGTGGGGGGTACCAGGGTCGAAGACTATTTAAAATAAAACTTCTTGGAATTGAAGCGCTGCGGCTTTGTACTTAATAGTTAACATGCAAAAATGTAATTTAGACTCAGTTTTGTAAAAACTATTTTTGAAAGAGTGGCTAACGAGTTTCTTGCTGATTCTTCTCGTGGTTCGACTCCTCCGAATCAGTGGTGACTTTTAAAATATTTGAAGATTCAAAGGAACTGGTAAAAGTCTACTTGACTAAAATAAAAGTTAAATTTGACGTCAGCTGGCAGTCGGTCATCCTAACTTGCCCCACAGCCACATCCTCTGCAGTTTAAGTGGACCCTGGTACTAAGCCGGCATAATGATTAATCAATAAAAAAATAACTCTAGGAGCAAGAGCAGTCGCGAGGACTGCCTCATAAAACCTACTATTGAAGTTTTCACTTCACAAAAAGTCCATAATAGACACCTAATTTAATCTTCCAATCCCCACGTCATTAAGGTTTGAATTTACTCCCCATACAACACTACTATTAAAGTTTTCACTTCACAAAAAGTTCATAATAGGCTAGGCAAAAATGTTAAAACGACAAACAGATAATAAAATATCATCAAAATAACATGGGAGTAAATTGCGACAACATTCATAAATTTTTGATTTTTTTTATTAAATTTCATTATTTATATAAAGATTAGATATAACAATTGTAAAAGGTCTCTCGTAGTAGTACCTCACCTTCCTCCGTTCTCATCATAGTGCTATAACCCCTTCATCCTTGGTGTGATATCACATAATCAAGAAACAGCAGTTTCTTTAAATTATTTTATGTAGTACTAGCTGACCCGGTAGATGCTGTCGCCGAGTCCACCGTTCCCGCTCGATTATGGATGACTATTTTGGCGTTAATGGTTTAAACATGAAAGATATACTGTCGCGGGCCTTTTTGTTGAACTATTTAAGATAAACATTTCCTTCATACACTGTATAAGTGTAATTAACGGTTTTTGCAGCGCACGCCAGAATAGCTCGCAGATAGTGGAATTTACTCCTACTTACTTGACATTTATCGTTATAACGTAGACAATTCACACGATATCTTTATAATTTATAGCTCATATGTTATTCTGATGTATAAACTATATTATTGTAAGGTTTTATTAAAATCTATTCAGTAGTTTTTCCGTGAAAGAGCATCGAACATACATCCATACATCCGTGTGTACAAACCTTCGCGTTTATTATATTAGTAGGATGGTAATAAAAGACAGCAAATTTAAATTTTGGTATGTGACGTCACAAAGCTTTTGACTCTTCTGCTCGTTGTCACACAATGTGATATTTAGGTGATACCCTCCCCTCTTTTAACGGCACGTAATTTATGTTTGGCCCCTAACATGTATCTATGTTCGTGATATAAACGAGCCTAGAATTCTAGCTTTAAGGGCTAAAAAGTCAGGAATGGTTCCTTCCTCTGCAACGCGATGGTCCCGGCACCCGCACGGTGAATCCATGGAATGCTAAGAAATTCGTCTCTTTCTAACTTAAGATAATATTGCAAGAATTGTAATGTCTTTCTTATTTATAATTTTTATGTCAAATGAAATTAAATAAATGATTTGCCATTTTGGCCTTATAGCCCAGTCAATTTAGAATGAGCAGTGTGCGTTGAATCTGTGTGTGTGCGTATTCATCAGAAGCGCGCGTTACAACACCTCCCCCTCCAAGAACAGCGACTATTGAAAAAGATTGGTCGTCTAGGGTTTATGGTGTTACTTTACAAGATGACTGAAGTTCAAACTGCAAGTGGTTGCCTTTCTTCTTCTTCTTCTTATAAGAAAGGCAACCACTTGCAATAATTGGTAACTTAAACCATTTTCTGTGCGTGAACTATATATTTATTGTATATACATAATATATACTGATGTCCCCAAATTTCAAGTGTGTGTGTGTTATGTTATGTGTTATGTGTGTGCGTTTTAAAATTAATTATAACTTTTCGGGTCGTATATTTTATGTATCATATACTGTATATTGAATTAACAATTTTTTGTGTGTTTTTATGCGTGTGCCGTTATTCCTATAGACGATTACTGCGGCATATAATTAATCTTTGTCCCATTTTCTTTCACGTATAATATAGTGTTACGTAATTCGTGATTAACCGATCCGAAAATTGTCTTTTGTGTGATCTCGCACGAGCACGAAGCACGTTGGCAGAGCGCAGTGAAATGGCCTGCCAAATATGTCGCCTGATCTAGTCATGCGATATATATCATTATAGGGCTGTCTGAATTAGCTAATATATTGTGGGCCTGATATCTCAACGCATGAGGGATAAAGTAATATGCCTGTTTATCACGAAGACTAGGTAGTGGAATAAACATCGAATTTTGTGTTACAGACCATTTTGATCTTTGAAGTGTAACTATTACTCAAAACACAAAGTTCAAAGTTACTGTAAAAATACGATTTTTCTTGCATTCGAATGGGAAAAACTTTTTACTGCTGTCCCATTAATGTCCGAAAGTATTTTTATGAGACAGTTTGACGCTAGTCAAAAGAGTTCTATGGAAGGAAAAGAGAGAGAAAGGGAGGGAAAAAATATAAGGGGTGTGATTTATATTCGGCATAAAATCTTCAATGACAACCGTTGTCTTGAATGATGTGCCCGCGACTTTGTTCGCAAAAAATTATGTAAAAAGAAAAAAAAAATTCAATTTTTAGCGTGTTGATAACTAGCTTATATGGGCTATAAATGGGCTAACTTCCACTGAAAGAATTTTTCAAATCGGACCAGTAGTTCCTGAGATTAGCGCGTTCTGTAAATGAAATGAAAATGAAGCAAAGCAACATACAAACTCTTCAGCTTTATATACTAGAATAGAAGTATAGATGTAGATTATTTAGGTTTCTGGACATGAAATTACCTCATGCAACTGGTCTTTGACAAATACTACCTGCGGTGAAAGTCCAATAGAAATCGGTATAGGCGTATTG
The DNA here is from genome assembly GCA_024363005.1 of Charaxes varanes. NCBI lineage: Eukaryota > Metazoa > Arthropoda > Insecta > Lepidoptera > Nymphalidae > Charaxes > Charaxes varanes. The sequence continues at coordinate 8,399,288 of JANCMC010007202.1, read as the reverse complement.
GACAAATAGAAGGAAAACTAGAAAATAATTAACTTATTATAGTGATCTTAATTCAGCTATGGTGTAACAAAAATATGAATATCAGATAGTTCGTGAGGGGAAAAAAGGAGTTCTTGAAATTTTATGTGTCTAAATGAGCCAGGATTAAGTGAGAAGGGCAGGAGGGCCTTCAATTTTATTTGTTTGTATAGATAATCTCTATAAAAACATAAAACAATTTAACTATTACTGGGGTCGTTATTAACAATTTAGTGCCTTTGCATTCGCTTAGGCACCAACATGACACTCGTGCATTAATAACTCACTTTGCACTCTGTGCAACAATATAATATTCACAACACATATAACACTTCAGGTTTGTTTACTGTACAGATCACAAAAGTTATTCTCAGTCTATAGGTATAGGCTATACAAAAAACGTAGAGAGTGAATGACACAACAAATAAGACAAGAGAAAAAGCGTAAACCTTTCAGTACAGTTCAAAAAAATTAAACCCTTAATTTTAAGGTGCTCTCGGCGCAGTAACTTTTATTGGCAAAGTTATTTATAACTTAATTCTTTAACCTCTTCATTTTGCCTGCCAATTGTAAAAACTGTAACGACTTGCTAATACCAACCTACCGAGAAAAGCCCTAAAGAGAAATAATTCTAGAGAACTTTGGAGTATTTGAAAATTGTATTTAATAAGTTTTGATGTTCTCAATAGATCATTGGATAAAAGGGTGGATAAGTGCTTGGAATTGTGATTATCGCAACTGATTTATGAAACGGTTATAATAAAAAAATCCTCGTTCCATCTTTTGAGACGATAATATAAGACAATGATTTTAAAATATCGTAGTTATTGACGTTGAAAAGTGCTCATGAAATGCGACTCAAATAAGGTAATTGTGTTATTGAATTTAAGTAACATATATCTATAACATTAAATTCGTAACTAAAAAAACTCCCAATACCCCACTCGGTTGGGTTCGTTGAATTCAGTAAATTTATCCACTACAACATAACATCCCTTCTCGTTTCAAATACCCAATTTTGTAATACTCAAATCAAATCCTTTCATTTGATACCACTCACACATATTTGCTTTCTATCGTTTATTTATCTCCTCTTCCATCCCCAATAACTAGTTAACGGTTAAATCAATTTTCTTCAAACATAGACTAGAACACTCTCGACTAAGAAATCTGTAAACAAAAGCATGATAATTCAATTTTATGTTAAAAATGCTATACTAATCACCAAACATAGCTAAGTCCGCAAGGTCCACCCACTTGAGAGCTACGATGCCACAGACAGCCATAACACCCCTCATTTTACTTCGGGGGTTAATAAATCACATCAAGTAGATGATAGTATAATTTCTTGGATCGAAGTTGTTTGTTTTCCCGATAATATATGAGTGTGTTTGAATACTTTTGCGGAGTTAAATAGTGTTATTTAGAAGTAGTTTGGTGGGCGTCTAACTACTACAGCGCGCCAGTCGTAAATCCCAGAATTGGCAGGAGTTGTCGCGGCGCCGATAGGTTTTCGCTTTAAATCTTCCTCCCACTCATTTTTATCCTTCACATAAAGTTTTGCTTTCAGAATTTTTATTAGGGTAATTGAGACGTCTATATCCACTGCGTAATATGACAGTTTGAGAGTTAAAGAATTTTAGTACCTGAAATATATATTTACTCGTGTATAAATGCCACATATTATGAAGGTTCTGCTTGCAAAATGTGTACATTTATTGGCACACCACATCAGAAGCAAACATTTTTTTAAATGTTACAAGGGGCAAACGAGCTGGCAGCACGCACCCAAGTGTCTATCGACGCCCATAGACATCTGCACAACCAGAAGGCAAGCAGATGCATTGCCGGCCTTAAATGACGAGTTTAGGCCACCGGGAAATCTCTAATTAGAAAGACAGGAATAGGGGAAAGGGATGAAGAAAAAGGATATAAAGGTAGATGGGGAGGAGAGAAAGCATGCTGATACTAATGTCACGGACGGTATAGGAGGTGTGACAACAGCAGCTAGGGCACTCCGGGGACGCGTACCCGTAGTGGATCGGACCAGTTATCGGACAGGAAGATCCGGCCCCTGGGAGTGAAACATTAACTTTAGACAACAATTAAGAAGACAAAGTACAAAGGGCATACCTCACGATTAAAGCGGACAATGTCACGGGCATGGCTAGTTTAGAATAAATTATATCCAATGAAAAGGAACCCGGTGATATGACGTGGGACGAAGCATTCGCCTCAACTAAATGTCACTTGGCATCTTGTTAAACAATGTTTATTCAATAGCACACCGACTCAAGAGATGGACACTCGAAACTCTCCAGCGGGAAACGTTAATGACGTCCAGTTCTTGGGTACACAACGCTAAGTAATCTACCAATATCTCAATACATCTACCGGGCTCTCCATTTATCGTATTGGATATAAAAATGTTGGCAATAACCCTCATAATATCGTATTTTTATATAATATAAAGAGGAGTCGCATCACTTTCGTGTATGCTACGTATGTTAATGCGATTTTCATCAATAAATACGAGTAATTTAAGAGAAAGGCTTTTACATATACATACATATCTTCATTGCACTCGTGTGAAGCCGCTTTTAGGATATTAAAATGTTGGTTATAATAGAAATATTCCATCTTCTCTTATCCTATTGTTAAATACAGTTGGTAATCAAAAAGGTCATTTTTAATTCTATTACGATCACTTTCGTTTTTAACACTTGTTCTTATCAACTACAGTTGAAAGACTCGTTCTCCAAATCTCTTTTCTCATAACAACCTCACCTAAGCTGGGAAATGGCAAAAAGCGTTGCTAACAATTTATTTGATAGAGTGTTAACTTCATGAGGTAAATCTTATAAATTAATTCTTGAGCCTATACCAGTGGTCGGCAACCTTTTGAATCAGAAAAGCCAAAAATAACAATTTACAATATTTCAAAATTTTAAAGAGTCACAAAAAAAATTTACGCTAACTATAAATAATAATTGTATAAATAAAGTTTTTGATAAAAACAAAACTAAATTCAAAGAAAAATATTTACTTATCCATATGTAACTTTATGTAAGTAGTGTTTTTTGAAAAAACAAATTAGGGAATTGTTAGATAATCACGTGTTTTCGTATGGAACTAAATAGCCACAGCTTTACATCCAAAAAGTCTTGTGCTAAGAGCGGATGAAACTAGAACTCATTTATACTTTTTAGAATCCTAATAGCGCAAGATAAGACTGAAGAAGAGTAAAATTCTAAAGGCTGGTTCTAACCTGTTTCCACTGGATCTGTCTGATAAAGCAATAAGTACAAAACTGTGTAGGTACAGTACGAGAAAATCCACATGAATAAAACACTAGCGGCCCCTTGAATATTTAAAAAGCAACAGCTGCAAGCCTACACAGGCCCACGGTCATCGAAAACTTAACCTGAGATTGTTTTACAAACGTATGGCTTGTTTACTTTATCTGAAAAAAAAGGCATGAAATGTTTATTTTATTATGATAAGATGCAAGGAAGCAAAGGAGCATGTGTCTCACGTCATGAAAAGTGACTTCTGACGCCCGTGAACGACAGCACTCCCAGAGCGTTGCCGGCCTTTGAGAAATGAGTATGCTCATTCTTTGAAGGTCCCTAACAGTTCTTAGTCGACAACTAGTTCCACCAATTCCTCTCGTTATTTGTATGTCTATTTAATGTATACAGTGGTCTGTCTCTCAGAACACTTGCCCACAAGCGACACAAAAACATCGAAAATAACCCTCTGTAATACAATAATCCTATTAAGAGAGGAAAACACTTAACCACATATCCGGTCGCATGAGCGTACGCATGCCTCGTTAATTTGAATAAATATGGCCGCCGCTGCGGACTTCCGGTAAACAAGCCTAGGTCAACGGAAATAGGTCATTTCACACGTAACTGCATATCGCACATTCGGTGCAGAAAGACAATGCTGGTAACATCATAAAAGCCTTAAGCCCGGCTTGCCTGGATGCTATAATTACTATCAATCAAAAATGCAGAGACTATTTTGACCTATTTATGCCTCTCATAGATTACTCTTCACTGTGACTCTAATAGAACACTGTTCACTCTTGATTACGAAGAATAACGGACATCGTGTCTCACGGGATCCCCGAGCTTGACTCTCTCAATATGAGTATTACAAATGATAACAAAGCCAATTGCAATACTTTTTATCTATTATCTTACTATCTGTCTGTCTGTTATATCTCTGAAACGACTGGATCTTTATGAACGGTATTTTCCTGGCAGTCAATGTTGTAAAAGGTAACATAGGATTCTTTTTATTAAAAAAAAAGATTCCTCTCAAAAGCGGTGTTAAATAGTAGGCGATGACACGATGCAAAACCTCTTCTATGAATACAGGATATATGTAGTAGACATAATTTATGCATATATATATTACGATATAAGCTTTTCGATAGTGCCATTTTAAATCACGTTGCAAACCGATTGTAAAATATACGTAAAATCGCTGATAGGATTATGAGATCCAAAATTAATATACAATCTGATTTAAATCGGGATTAAATTTACAAAGTTTAATTGGTGTCGTTTTTTGAATCCGCCAGTTATGAACATTTTTGCAGAATCATTCAAATATTGTTTTTAACGAGTAACCAAAGTTGTGTTTATTGTATCCTATTGTGTATTGTATTGTATTGTATTTTTCCTGTACAAATATACCTAGTATTAAAACCTACTAACACTAGGAACATGTAAACACTAAAGTATGTACACTTGGATGTATGGATGTATTTATGTTTGACGCTCTGTCACGGAAAAACTACTTAATGAATTTTAATAAAACTTTAAAATAATATTGTTTATACATCAAAATAACACAAATTGTGTGAATTGTCTAAAATTTAACGATAAATATCAAGTAAGAAGAAAATTCTGCCATCTGCGAGCTATTCTGGCGTTGGCAACTTCAAATGGGCTTTACTAATGTCAGATGGCAGTCGCTCATCTTAACTCGCCCCACAACCACATCCTCTGCAATCTAAGCGGACTCTGGTACTAGACCGTGGTAACGTTAGGAAGAAGAATAGTAGGTATTACTAGTTGTAGATATTTTAGAGAGGTGTTTTTTTTATATTCACAAATTCTATAAAACACAAATTTAAATTTCAACAAAACATGTCAAATCATTTGTAGATAATATACGTAATAGATAATTATTGATTTCGAAAGTGATCCTGCGATCGGGCGACATAATTTTCTAAAAATAATAAAAAGAAAACGGGAAAATGAGTTCCCAAACAGCTTCTAAATCTTACAAGAGAAATAATTCACTGCCTAATTAACTATTTCGATGTCCGTTAAAATCCGGGGACACTAAAGTGAACGTCGCGTAAAACGCTAATGTTCGCTACAATTAAAACAGTGCCACAGTCTTTTCGTACCTAGTTATTTATCCATTCGTCAAACGCAGACTAGACACCATCGGGGAATTGTCAAAAATTCCGTCTGTTAAAACACGCTATTACACAATAACGCCCCAAAGCACATTGTCATAGCAGCGTGATTTGCGTGCACAATTGTTATTTCAAATAGCACACGACAGAAATAAACACAATGGAAATAGTACGCGGTGGGAGGAAATCAGATGCATTAGAAATAGCCTAGTGTTAGTGGAAAATCTGTACAGTACGGGCTGATTGATGATGATGACTGATTTTTTACTTGCTTTTGTCGGTTACGTTAGTCTATTGTTACTTAAATATTAAAGATGCCCTAAGATCAAATCAGCCATGGAGGCACTACACCAGTCTTCCGTAAAAACATAGTAAACCTTTTCAATAACCTAAACATTGCCGGCTTTCATGCAGGGATTGCGTCCACCCGCAACTCTCACAAACCTAATGAAACGAGACAACAATACCATCACTTGATGTGACAGCATTGCCGCCCCTTCACACATCTTATGTGAGAGAGAGATAAAAGAGATATTTCTAAAATTCCTCTTCTATACCCCAGTCATTCCGTCTTGAGACAAAAAGTAAACAAACATACCAGTGTTTCCCAACCTATTTCTCCTAATTATAAGCACAAAATGAATACTTAGAAATGAATATAAAGCACAGACACTATTATTTAACTAGTTGTATTGATTGCTCCACAAGGGAATGTAGTATAATAATAATGCGGAGATATAAATAAAATATCCTATTAGCATATATATTAACTAAATACTATTATAGTGCATTTTAGTATGTTAAAAGTTGGATCTTGATATATCAAATAAATCATTTATATGATTGATTGAAATTAAAATGTTGTAGTAATATAGTACAAAAAGTGGTAATTTCAAAATTTGCAAAATATTGTCTGTTTACCTTTTGTCTCAAGATGGAATGAATGGGGTATAGAGATATATACCCCATTCAGTTTTTATAAGAAGGGGAAGGTTCTATCGAAAAATCCGTTCTGTCTTCTAACTATAAACCTTGCCAATTTTTATTGTACTTCCCGCAGTTTTCGAGATATCTTGTTAGAGTGACCTTGCACTATTATATAAATAGATGTACAAAACCCGGTTACACTGTACACATTTTTTGGATTTCTTTTGGTATACGTTCAGAAGAATTACAGATAAAGCAAAGATAATTCGACAGTTGAAATTATTTTTTACACTAAGTCTGGCACATAATAAAAACCTTTTTATTAAAATGCTCACCAAGATATAAAGAATTTACGGGTAGTCTAAAAGCGTCATTTGATCTTTCGAAAGCGAAACATCTGTTAGATTTTTAACACGAGGATAAAATGAATGAGAATAAGATTCTTTTACATTTCCTACTAGTCTGAATCCTACGTGACAGTAGTATCCGCATCCTTTCTCTTCTCTCCATCTGCCTTTATATCCTTTTACACCATCCCTTTCCTATACTCCTGTCTATCTAAATAGAGGTCCGGGTACCAGTACCTCTTTTTCAAATAAGATGGGCGTGAAGTGGAGGCAATGCTGTCACTTCAAGTGACGTTATTGTTGTCGCGTTTCGTTCGGTTTGTGAGACTTCCCGGTGGCCTAATCTTGTCATTAAAGGCTGGCAGCGCATCTGCTAGCCTCCTGGTCGTGCAGATGTCCATGGGCCTCGGTAGTCACGTGAACCGCATGCTCGTTTGCCCCTTGTAACTAAAAATATATACATATATTTTATCGTCCCTTATTATTTGGTTACAGATATGAATCCGGGGTTTACAAATACAACAGTCTGGGTGGAGCATTGAAGGCAATATACAAGGCGGAAGGCATTCGTGGTCTATCTTGTGGTCTGGGACCCACTTTAGCTAGAGACGCACCCTTCTCTGGTTTATACCTTATGTTCTATTCCCAAACGAAGCAAGCCATTCCAAAAGGTAAGATTTTATACATTTCCACCAATTATGTATCAATATTATTTTTATGAGCTGATATATTTTTCAAACTACGCGGTAAAGTTGCAATTAATAACTGCATATCCGATCATTTTTTTTTTTTTTTTTTTTTATGTTACAAGGGGGCAGACGAGCAAGCAGAAGGCACCGAAGTGCCTACCGTCGCCCATGGACATCTGCACGACCAGAAGGCCTGTAGATGCGCTGCCGGCCCCAGTGTTGGACGTAAGAGGGTTTTAAAGAATTTATCTTTGATGTGAAAGTCCTTCAGGAGATTTTTCAATGTCCATCGGTATTTGATCTTTTAATATATTTATGTCTTCTTTGAAATATTTTGATTCAGTTTATTTTCAAACATAGCAGTATATATAACCCGAGTGACATTAAATTGACACTGAATTTAACGCTCCGGCAAATTAAATCTGACCACACATAAAAATTCACATTGCGCATCGCACATATAAACTACACTAAAATCTACATTGACACATTTTTATTTGCATCATAAGTAAAAATAAATCATAACCAAAAATTTTGCAAAAAGAATCTTAATTCGAAGTGCTTTAAATTTCGAAGACGAATATAAAATATATGTAAAATAAAATAAGAGACGCCCCTAGCTGAGGCCCCCCTGGGATTCGGTGCCTGGAGAGGCCGCTCGCTCTATGGTAGGTCCGGTCCTGTATGCAAGATTTTTTTATTTTACTAGGGACCAACGAGCTGGTGGTTCGGCACCTAAACGACTACCGACGCCTATAGACATCTGCATGACCAGGAGGCTAGCAGATGCCTTGCCGACCTTTAATGATGAGTTTAGGCCACCGGGAAGTCTCACAAACCGAACAAAACGCAACAACAGCCTATTTGACTCCTGTTTATCTCGTTTTATTTACATTATTCCTGGGAAAGTTTAAGAAAAAAATAGAAAGGAAATCTCAAAAGAGGATTTAAAAATAATAAACGATGCTCAGTCAGTTGCGTCTTTAGAATATTTCCAAAAGACTTCATTAGTACTGGACTAGTCTTTCGGGTCCACTAGTATATACATAAAACTAAAACAAGAATTTAAACAAGATAAAGTAAAGATAAAAATTAAATCGCGAGCCTACGGGTACGCGACTCCGGAGCACCCTAGCTACTATTGTCACTCCCCCTATACCGTCCGTGACAGTAGTATCCGCAACCTTTCTCTCCTCTCCATCTACTCATCAATATCCTTTTACTCCGTCCCTTTCCCTTACTTCTGTCTTATCAATTAGAGGTAGCGCCACGCTTTTCATCGAATTGGGCCGGCGCGTCCGGGTACCAGTACCTCTTTTTCACATGATATCGTTGTGAAGCGACGGCTATGTTGTCACGTCAAGTGATGGTATTGTTGTCTCGTTACATTCGGTTTGTGAGACTTTCTGATGGCTTAAACTCGGTATTAAAGATTGGCAACGTATCTGCTAGCCTCCTGGTCGTGCAGATGTCCATGGGCGACGGTAGGCACTTAGCTGCCTGCTGCTATTCATAAATGTGCACACATAATCAACCTGAAAACAAAGGTTGTCTTCTTCTTGAGCTGTTCCCTCTTTACTGAGTATCATGGCTCCTCTCTGATATTACACGCGCTATGAACCTGTTCAATTAGTGCGGTCTTCGACCATCCTATATTAACAATAGAGAGGTATATCGAGAGCGTCGTTCCCCTGATGCGACCAACGCTTATGCCTTGGGAGTCTACTCAGCATTAACTGGATTGAGTACAGTACCAACGACCTTATTTTAAACTTGTTAAAATAAAAAATAATAATTCGATATTCGAATTAATGCAAACTTTTTTAAAGGCTAATTTGACTGGATTATAACGCAAACACTAACAAATTGTCAAACGATAATATAATAAATGTATTTGTAATATCTGTTTATTTCATACTTGAGAGCCTCAATAGCTCAACGGTAGAAGGGATGGACTGAAATCAGCGAGGTGCCCTATTCAAAACCCCGACGCCCCAATTGTAACATTGACCTAAATAATTATACTTATAGGAAACGACTATATTTTACAAAGTCTTGTACTAAATAGCATTCATTTGCAATTACTCTTCAATTTTTAATAAAATACATTTATAAATGTAACACACGTAGCACCAAATTTTAAGCTTATAATTAATTAAAGAGAACGCAGGACCGTTAAACAGGCATGTAATATAAATTTTATTAGTGAAAATTTTATATAATATTGTAATTTCAAAAGAGCTTGTAAAAGCCTACTTGAATAAAATATCATTTGAATTTGTAATAAACAGATGGTTCGGCGAGTAGCAATCGTGGTAGCCTTCGCCGCGGTAGCAATGTACTTCCTCTACCCTAAAAAGAAGACCAGTCCTCCGACGTTGGACCTGCAGGAGTGGTGGGGATCCGAGATAGCCCGGGAGACTGCCAGCGACGAAATAAAGCCCTTCAAAGTCGAGTTCAGTGAAGCTGTAAGTATATCATCTTATTTTCAACTCACAATGACGAACTACAATCCGCGAGGTGTCCCTTTGCATTTTTTTATGAATAATACATTTGAACTATGCTCAATTCTGTTTTTCAGACAACGTGTATGCAAGTCTTTACGATGATCCATTTAGTAGCTAAAGCGTGACAACGTAACCAGCACATAAAAAGCTCATACCCCTTTAATTTACAAATAAACAGATCAATTCATAACGTTCAAAATGATTTGAGAGCCCTCTAGAACCATGGTTCTAAATTACTTTATGGATGACTATACACATACATCAAGCATATTGACTGAGTAGTACCTACAAAGTATAATACTTGCTTTTCTATATTGCAGACTATCAAAGACCTCAAAGACAGATTGCGAGACCGTCACCCGCTGGCACCCCCTCTAGAGGCCTCAATAGCTCAACGGTATAAGGTATGGACTGAAATCCGCAAGGTACCCGGTTCAAACCCCACCGCCGTTGGAGTCTTGTCGCACCCACTCCTAATACAAGCTTTTAATTTAAGCTTAGTAGGAGGGATAAAGTCAATATTGGACATACCTATAAAAAGTATTCCTAATATTCTTTTAAAAAGAAAAAAAAACCTATAAATATTTCACAAGGATTCACTTTCATTAAAAGTGACAGCGAATTCAGGTTCCAATTAATTTAACGACATGTACTTACATAATTGAACATACGTATTTGAAAACAGGATTTTGGTGAGCTTTTGAAACATTACACAACTGATCTGTAATATGGAATTAAAATATCAAATAAAACTTTCTACATTAATGAAAACATTTGCTTGAATTTTTTTTAATCATCTTTATATGCATTTTGACTGACCCGTTAGCGCAGTGAGCAGTGACCCTGCCTTCCGCTCTGGGGGTCGTGGGTTTGATTCCATCCTCGAGTCTGAGTGTATTTATAAATATGTATATATTGATACAAAACAAAAATATTTGTGTATAACAGGCGTCTGTTACCTATGACACAGGCATTGAGTTGTCTAATTTACGAACAGACGTCCGTGTGTCATATAGTTCTGTATATATTTATATATAAATTACGCGTCACTAGAGCATAAATGTTTTTCAGCAGTTCAATTATTATCTTCTTCCTAGCGTTATCCCGGTCTATAGTACCAGGGTCTGCTTAAATTGTAGAAGATGTGGCTGTGGGGCGAGTTAACATGACCGTCTGCCTTCTGACGTCATCTCTGGAACCCCACAATCTCACGACTAACATCACTCAGTGACATTAATGGGGACGCACTATTTTACGTCCCTTTCGAAACATATCTCTTCTCCCCATCTACCATTATATCCTTTTACTCCATCCCTTTCCCTTACTCCTATCTTTCTAATTAGAGGTAGCGCCATGCTTCTAGCCAAATTGTGCCGGCGCGTCCAGGTACCAGTACCTCTCTCTTACATAAGAACGGCGTAAAGTGGCGACAAGCCTGTCACGTTAAGTGATTGTATGGTTGATGCAGTTCGTTCGGTTTGTAAGACTTCCCGGTGGCCGAAACTCGTCATTAAGGCCGGCAACGCATCTGTTTGCCTCCTGGTCGTGCAGATGTCCATGGACGTCGGTAGGCACTTAGCTGCCTGCTCGTTTGCCCCTTGTAACATAAAAAACCGAATGACATATTGATGCGACAGAATCGGATCGGGAAAGAACCCTACCGATAGCGAGCTAGACACGATGCCGTGTGAACGCAGCCTTATATTATATTAATACGTAAACGGAAAACTTTTTTCGAAAATTATGCGGACGGAGAAGTATAAAATTTGGCACAACTATTGTTTATATAAAGTGGTGTGCGAATGCTAACATTTTTATCAAATAGCCTAGCTGTGCCCGCGAGTTTGTCCGCAAAAAATTTGGATAAATAAAATAGGTTAAATTTTAGCGTGATGATGTATAGCCTACAGCCTTCCTCGATAAATGGGCTATGTAACACTGAAAGAATTTTTCAAATCGAACCAGTAGTTCGTGAAATTAGCGCGTTCAAGCAAACAAACTTTATATATTAGTATAAGTTCTTTAATAGAAAGAAAATCTATAGCCGCACTAGTAGAATCATACCCAATATGGCAAGGCAGGGGAGGGAACACTGACAGTGAAGGTGAGTGTTAGTGGCCACTATAAAGAGCGCTCCTAAACCTACACCTGGGTCTCAAATATACTCATATTACTATGGCAGGACATCTTAAAAATTTGTGCATCGCTTCGTTAAAAAAAACGCACACAAGAAAAGTAAACAATACGTATGCAGACCTGCAAAAGGCCGGCAACGCATCTGCGATCCCCCAGTTGTCCATGGGCGTCGGTAGTCACTTAAAAGTACCGTCTGCTCGTTTGCCCCTTGTTAAATAAAAAAAAACCTAAATAATATAAAAAATTAAATAAATAATAAGCAAGTTTTACAATTAAACAATAATATATACGAGTTTATATACAAAATATGTTTATTTATGTTTATATACGTCTAATTGAACTTTAAAATGAATTTACAATTTCGCCCGATCACACTATTCGAAGCACGCATTTACCAGCTTACTTCCCAAGTTAAGCGTGTGTAATTTTTTTTTAATTATATTAGTAATAATGTTTAGGTATGTCTAAAAGTCCCGATTCCCCTCTTACTAAGATTAAATTAAAAGCCTGTATTAGGAGTGAGTGAGGTGCACGAAAATACTCCAGCGGCATCGTCGTTTGAACCGGGTACCTTGCGGATTTCAGTCCTTCCCTTCTACAATTGAACTATTGAAGCTCATCAGTTTTACTTCAATAATAAACCATCAATTGTTAATACAACGTTTTAGGTGCACTTGGCATAGCACTGGGTTACAAATATCGACTCAGCGCAGCTGTATTCACACTATGTTATTGGTACCTGCTCTTGATCGACAAGAGTTATTGGAACAATCACAGCTACTTATTTGGCATTGTGGCGCTACTCCTTCTCTTCACTGAGGCGAACTGCTACTGGTAATGTTATCAAAACATTAAGTAATTAGCTTTATATTTGCATCTCCGTCAAAATGGAGGTCAGTTATTCATATCAGTGTTATATAGATATTTAATAGGTAAACTTTGTTTGAATGTTACACAGCAACTTCAGTCTTATTAGCTGCATGCATATATAAATATTCATTTATTTATATAAAACGTATATTTTTAGTCGTAATAATACGTATTTAAATTAAATTAACTCATGCAATAAATTGACGAGTCACGCTGAATAGTATGTTTGTAATAAAATAATTCATTTACCTATATCATCATCATCATATCAGTCTGGGGACGTTTACTGCTGAATAGGCCTCCTCCATTGATCTCCACGAACGGCGATGTTCTGCCGCTTGTTAACCAGCGACATCCTACGACCCAGACTAGATCGTCAGTCCACCTGGTGGGAGGACATCCTGCCTTTCATTTTCCCAGACCTATATCATTTGTTGTTAATGTATCTTCCAAAATAAAAACATTTCCAAAACAGCGCCACATCCTCTACAATCTCAGAGGACCCTGGTACTAGACCGGGATAACGCTAAGAAGAAGAAGAGTATCTTCCAAAATAAATAAAACATTTTAAATAAAGTCAATGTCAAGTACATTTCCAATATCAGTTCAAAAGAACGCTGGTTAATATGCTTTAAAGTAATTATTTTTCTCTATATATGATGAACTTTTTAGGTCTTTAGACGTATATTTCGACAAATCAAAGCAGAAAGAGACATTACCGTATTGGAACTATTTCATCCTGAAATATCAGTTTTTTATCCTTTACTTCATGGCTGGTATGAAGAAGGGCACAGCGGAGTGGTTGACCGGATACTCTGTGCAGAATCTTAGCGAGCATTGGGTTTTCACTCCATTTAAGTAAGCTATGAAAACTAATTAAGTACTAGCGGACCCGGTAGACGTTCTGCCAGAGCACAGAACGTTGGGTTATTTACTATTTACAACATTCTTTTATCCTATAACATTATTCCCCATTCCCGTCCGCGTACTGTTTCCATTCCATTTCCTTTTGCTTTGCCATTCCTTTTTTATTATACAACCCTTGTCCTAATAATAACGAACACAACAAAGAAGAACTTATCCAATTTGGTTACATTGGTTCCGAAGCTATGGACGGGCCTACATTTCAGCGACTAATTTTTATTTGCGATTATTAATTAAAATGTAAGCTATCCTATCTTTCAAGTTGAACCAAATTCCATACGGTGTTCAAGATTCTTTAAAATCAGTTTAGCGGCTTAGGAGTCCATCGCGGACAAACAGCGTGACCTGTAATTTATATATATTAAGATGTGTAATCAAGACACGTGGCTAGTGTTTTGAGGCAAAGTTTTTCAACGTTGAATTCAATTAAATTTAATTCTTTTAAATGAAATTTCATTGCTATTTTCAGATTATTTCTGACTGTCCCTCAAATCGATTACCTCATAGTTCACTGGTTCGTGTTCGCATTTGATCTCACCGTTGCAATTTGGATGATGTGGTCACGAACTAGACACATCGCGATGGTTTTCTGCGCCCTTTTTCATCTTATGAACAGCAGACTTTTTAGAATAGGTATGTGGAATATTTTGCATATAATATATTAAAATACGAATAAATTTCATTACACCACGCAAACGGAATATTTTAAAAGATTTTTTTTTGTACTTGTTACTTAGTTCTTGTTTTTTTGTTTAAGAATATGAGCAATACTTTTGAGATATGTCTAATGTTCCCATTTCCTCTCATACTAAGCTTAAATTAAAAGCTTGTATTGGGAGTGGGTGCGTCAATACCTCAGTGGCGTCGGGTTTGGAACCGGGTACCTTGCAAATTTCAGTCTACCGATGAGCTATTTCCGCTCAATCAATTTTATATTTTATATTTAGAAAAGGCAATTACAATCCACAAGTTAATATAAATAATACATTTTTGGTAAGAGTACTTTAAAATTTAAATTAATAAAACAAAAATAATTATTTTTCATATTTTTTATGTTATGTTAATTAGTGGAAACTACCTAAATATAACTAATTTCAAGTAGCTTTAAACGAATATTACGACAATATATTTTTTAGATTTTTGAAATTAATAAATCCTCTTTATTAAATTCGTTATGACTTCTTTATTATTTTTTTATGATGGAACAAAAATGAAAATGTTTTAAGCCTTTAACGTAAAAAAAAAGCGAGAAGAAGAAAAGCGAACAATACGAAAGTTATTAAAAAATGCAATATTTCTTTATTAATGCACATGTATGTTTAAGATTAAATCTAATGTCTGAGAGAATAGTTCCATTTTTATCAAAAATTTAACAAAATATCAAATACATCGCGCGTCGACTGTAATCATATTTAACTCTTTTTAAGGTATGTTCCCCTGGGTCTGCCTGGCGACAATGCCCTTATTTTACCCATTCAATTGGCCTAAAACCATTATAATAATAATCAGTAAACCAATATATACAGTAAAAGGACGCCTCTGTAAATTCTTTCACCAATTTCAACTGCGTAGTATCTCCATAAACTGCACTGCAAAGGAGTTACCGCCTGAAATGGATCAGAAAATGGAGAAAACTGCAAGCATCGACGAAATGCAGGAAAAACTTGAAGGTGAATCTGAGAACGAAGGAAATAAGCCTGATGTAAATGTAGACACAGAACATGATAGTTACCACAAAGCTAGCGAGAAATTAGAAGATGATGTGAAAGGCTTCGAAAAGAATCGTGAAGGCGAAAGAAGAAAACTCACTTTCTCTCTTATTTTATTTCTTGTGTTGTCTCAAGCGTTTCTACCATACTCACACTTCATTACGAAGGTAATAAAACTTTTACATCAATCTAAAAACTCTCAAAATATATTTCAAATGGGTATACATAAACCTTTTTCATATTTTATGACACTATGCCAAAGAAAAATATGGTCGGTAGACTTGCGAGTGAAAATAAAGACCTTTATATCTCATTTACGTGTAATGTCTCAGTTCTAATTTATGATTATTTTTTTTAGGGTTATAACAATTGGACCAACGGTCTTTATGGTTATTCCTGGGATATGATGGTTCACTCTTGGGATATCAGTTCAGTGATTGTCAAAGTTGTGGATAACACAAAGCAGGAAGAATTTTATATTGATCCATACATATACACACCTAATGACAGATGGACGCGGCATGGCGACATGGTACATCAGTATGCCAAATGTCTGAAAGATAACTTGGTTGGTCCTACTCCTCAAACAGAGGAGACTTCGATGAATTTTTTATCGCAGAGTATATCAATTTACTTGGACGTTTGGTGTTCCATGAATGGGAGGTTTACCCAACGCATGTTCGACCCTAAAGTGGATTTATTGAATGTATCCTGGTCTCCATTTCAACCGGTATCCTATCTCATGCCCTTGCTCGACGAAGCGTTAGAATGGAGAATTATGTTACATGAAATGAAGATGGACGTACATTCCTGGAACAATTACAGTGATGTCCTGTTTGTTGCGGATTTTCCAGGTGATATACATGCGTATAAGTATAATTGGTATTGAAATAACATATTAGTTTATTATTCGGCACGAAACAGTTCCACCGTCAAACTTTACAATTACTTATGTCCTTAAACGTAGTGCCTAAATCCAAATAAAATAAAAAAGTAGGTATACCAAAATCGAAAATACAGATTCCTTATATCCATGAGTTTGAGTCCTGACTCCAAGAACATATTAATTTAAAAAAAATCTACATACAAACAATCCTTCATGTCGCTTCATTATTGTATTCTGCTGTGAGAGAGAGACAAATTTCTCAAAGGCCGGCAACGCATCTACGAGCCCTCTGGTGTTGCAGTTGTCCATGGGCGTCGGTAGTCCCTTAGGAGAACCGCCTGCTCGTTTGCCCCTTGTAATGTCAATGTAAATACAGCAATGTAATCTTCAGAAATCGGACGGACGTATATCATCAATGATTTGACTTTTTTTACATAAATTAATTAACGGGAATGGATAATTCATAATTACTGAGCCAAAGGCTGCAAGGCACTTGAGATGCGCCAGCTTTCATGTTCTTTCTTTGGATATTCAAAATTGTCTCATATTTGATATATGATTTTATTTCTTTTCTTTTAATACATAACTCTAACTCTCTCTCTTAAGTTAATAATTGTAATTTTATCATATCCATATGTTATCAGTTTACGTATTTATAATTTGCGCATGCTGTAATTGAAGGAATGTATATTTTAAATGTCCCAAGCACATATTTTTATGCGTCTAAGTCGTACTTAACTTTGTAGATTCGTAGAGTTCGTAAGTAAATAAATAAATAAATTCTTCATATGTAAAGGAGAAGTAAGACTATACCAATCTGTAAATGTTGACTGTTAGAACTGATAGGTTATAGCCGTCTCGTCTAGAATGTGGCTACAAAATGTACGTGTGGATACAGCAATGAATTTCTTCTCTGATTCATGTGCAAAGGGGAAAGTACGACGATACGCCAATCCGTAAATGTTGACTGGTTTAACTGATAGGTTATTGCCATCTCGTCTAGAATGTGGCTGCAAAATGTTCGTGTATCGAGCCGGCGCGCGGTAAAATTGCAAGGAAAACGTTGGCGTCTTGCCAGGCGTCGCCGGGTCGGCAAGTGCGCGATTTTATCATGCGCCGAAAGGAAACTCTTAGTTCTTAAGTAATGTTTTCTATACCTCGATATTGAGCACCCAGAGAATACTTGTAAAGATTCCGTGACAAGAGACCATAGTACATTGCAAGATTTAACAAAGCGGAATGCACAATATGGAATTTATTTGACCCACTTTTAAATACCGATAATAATCATCATAGTAGGAGAGGCAGCAATACTAAATTCATAGTCGCTAAAGCGTTGTCTATTGGGATTACGTAGGTTAGGTTCAGAAACGAAATACGAAACTATGATAAGGTAAGGTCATGTTGTCAATAACGCCTGGAGCGAGGTTTTGTGATGCCCCTGATGGTCTTAGCTGCATGCTTTAAGAACATCACAGATTATATGATTTTGATAATAATTGTGCTTGGTGAAGCTTTTTTTTTACAACTTTTTGACTCTACCATCTTCTTATGTCACGCTTAATTCGTCAGATTATTGAAATGTAAAGTTATCTCCCTGTAATTAACTTACCTTGTCTTAATCTGAAGCGTTTGAGTCTTCCGTCCTTCGTAGGACCCTTAGATCCTATAAGGGTCCAATAACGAACTCCCCTATATTAAATGTTCATACTATAACGATGTTTGTATAAAGCCACGACTACACTTTGGCTATTTTGGGAACTGGATCCCTGGAAGCAATTACATTTAATCTCGAGTCCCAATTACGCAAGTGGAAGATGTTCTAAAAATAAAATGTCTAAAAAAATATTTATTTATCGTTTACATCGGGTCAAAAATACATATATTTCGAAATATAATTAATACAGACAGAGAAGAGACGCCCAACTTGTCCGCATGTTTAAAAAGTTATGTGTTTTGGTTTTATAAAAGACATATGTACATCAAATAAAAATTTACTTAATTTTTCAAGATTTCTATTCAATTATCGCAATGTAATACTTAATATTTTTAGGATATTGGCTTGTGAAAATCTGAAATTTCGTCTTCTGAATTCGATTTTGAAATTGAATAAAATGTTCAGAATGTTACCCTGGACAAAACTCATTTCTCAAAGGCCGGCAACGCATCTGCGAGCCCTCTGGTGTTGCAGTTGTCCATGGGCGTCGGTAGTCAGTTGGGTGAACCGCCTGCTCGTTTGCCCCTTGTAATATCAAAAAAAAAAAAACCTGAAGTCAAAATAAGTGGGCCTTTTTTCCAGACATTTTGAACGTCCTTTAACAAAACATTTTCGATTATAATTATAAGGTTAAAGACGAGTAAGTTCATAATTAGCGATAACGACTAATTAAGCTTTGTAACTTTCATAGCGCGTAGTCGTTATACTTTGGGTGGGAAAATAATTAAAATTTATGAGACTTCGTAAGCCGGTGAAAAGTCGCAAACCTGTCTCTAATATATAAAGTTAAAACGAGGCTTTGATAATGTGACATTCGGTTAACAATTTAATATCACGTACATAGCTTTGATTGCTCATCGTCAGAAGGACGGCCTGAAATTCACATGCCGCTCTGTTTCTATCAAAAAATTTAAAAAGGCGTTACTGTAGGGATGCTCGTAAAAACAACATTAAGCATATGTGGAAAGGCACACCAAGGTGGAAAGTTTCCGGCGAAGAATGAAAGGTAGGAGCGAAGGTCGATATGCTCAACCACTGCAAAGGAAGATCTTTGTGTCCGGGCTAATAGGGGTTATTCGTCGGGTGGTCTATATATAGTAATCGTAAGTAGAAACTTCGCTAACGTGAGTTAGTTTGTATGCAGATTTTCAGTGTTTCTACTGCGGTCGTCGTCATCCGTACAGCGCCATCTAGTTTGTTTTGGTGTAACCTTTTTCACTCGACATCATTGCTATCTTGTTATGTAGGGGCCGCTACACATACTTCAAAGTATTCTTAGTATCCTTTAAAAAACTAAACATTAGAGTCTCAGATTTAGGTTAGGTTAGGTTAGGTTAGGTTAGGTTAGGTTAGGTTAGATTAGGTTAGGTTAGGTTAGGTTAGGTTAGGTTCTTATGAATGTATTATATTAAGAAGAAAATAATAAAATAAATTAAGAAATTAAAACAAAAACTTTTGTCGGACATGAAAAATAAATTTATGAGATATAAATTTATTTTTCATGTCATTTCATCCTTTTCATCGACATTTTTTTGTGCTTTAATAGTCTAATGTCTGATAATTTATTTGGTATATTTACTCTATAACTTTCGGTATCATTTTACGAAAGTTGTGCGGACGGAGGAGTATGAAATTTGGCACAATTATAGTATATATAGAGGAAAAGGAGGCAAGTATAGTTCTCGTCACGTAAGATGGCCGCTGGCGATGTATAGTCGACCAAGAAAGTGCTTTACCATTTTGGATGATAGTTCCTACTTAAAGATAATTTTGCTAAGAGTTATTAATAGAAATTAAAGTAATGCATAACAAGCAAAAATGAGCCTTTTAACTAATTGACGTGCAAACGACATTCGACTTTACCCTGGCAAACCAATTTCTTGGTCGACTATACCTGCGCTGTGCGCTTTTTATTTATTTATTATATATATTTGACAATTATCCTTGCAATAACTATTATTTTATCATTCTACGTTCTATATATAAATACGTTCGCATTAAACTGTATCCATGTGTAAACTCATCCCCTCCACAATCGCTCAGCGGCCATCTTACGTGACGGAAACTATATGCGCCTTTGGCGTTAAAACCTTTGTTTGTATCTTCTAACAACAGATAGGGTGGTCTTTATGTTTTAACAAAACGAATACCTAAATGATTTTGATGTGGGTCCTTCTTACATCGGGCGATTTGCTGATCATCCCCATTGTGGAGTTCCAGGCAGGACCTCAGACGGCAATTGGTCATCTTAACTCGCCACATCTTCTACAATTTAATGGGGCAATGGTACTAGACCGGAATAACGCCAAATGGAACAAGATTCGCAGTTGAAAATCTAATTTATAAACGGACTGCTAACGTCAAGGTACCAGTTTTTAGTCATACTCGGAACCTTTAAGGAACCTTATTCAATTGTCAAAGTTCCGTTATATATCTGGGAACTTGAAAATTCTGTTCATTTATTTGACCATGGACGTCAACATTCAGGTAAACCATTTGCTTGTTGTATATTTAGAGAATGTTACAATGCTGAAGTGGCGATGGGCAGGCCATTTGTCCCGGTATGGTTTTAGTAGTTGGACTTTTATAGCGGAACAGCAACCACGTAAACACAAATACCCTAAAAGAAGAGTAGGTAACCACCGTGACGCACATCTCATTGCGGAAATGGCTGCCCCAAAGACGAACCCGGATTTTTATAGGGAACTAGAATAATTTGAAATGAAGAGTGAACGAAAAGAAAGGATAACATTATATACTACTTTAAAATATGGTGATGGAAATTGAGTAACTAGAAACAAAAAGAAGATTAGGTTAAAAGGGTAATTGACACTAGATCATGGTAGGGATATGACGGATCTAATTAGCTCAGAGTATGCAGCTATAACGTGAGGGAGAAACAAGAATATTTTTACATTTAAAAAGTATGTAATTTACTGAAACTTCCAAAGTATAAGTCATTAAAAGAAAGTAACGCTTACTTTAAAAAGTCCCCTAATATATCGTATAAAACTTATAACGTCATATATACAAATAAGATATGATGACGCGCAATCCACACCTAGGTTTATGGATCCTGGGCATTCATAACGACTCACAGAACTCAGCGGTAAAAGCACTCGGACAAAGAGAACAATGGGAAGCGGAACCACCTGCATATGTTAGTTTAATAGAGTGTTTAAGTCGGTACGTGTAGTCAAGGAGATAGTTGCAACATCCTACGTTCTGAAAATACACATAAATATATTGGTAATCTGTTTTTATTCATTTTTTTTTTGTATATAACAACGGAACCCCGTTAAATACTGCATACAACTGTATGATGATGAAGTTATATTACTTTATATTTAATTATATTTTTATATTGCATTACTAGCGTGGCAAAGAATATGGCCGGTCACGATGCCGAAAGAAATGTATGGACACTACTAAACCGCTTTTGGACTAACCACAGGAGATCAAATCACCATCATCTATACATGCGCAGTCTAAGGAATTCACCAGATCTGACCCTTTCCCAGGCTTAAACAAATGTTCAATTCTTCCTCGGCAGTATAAAAGAGCTGCACTTCTTCACATCCGCAACAGAAGTCTGTCTGAGAACCCTAGACCTGAAAATATGATGATCCAAGTAGGACATCATAGGCAATGTTGGTGATAAGTGTGTCTAATTAAATTAAATAAAAATATATATATAAAAGCATACATTCTTTTAACATTTAAGGAAATAACAGATCACTAAAAGTTGGTTTGCAAAAAACATCGAAAATTTCCAAACTTACTTCTAGATTTGACTCAGATAGAAGTACATTTCTTAATATATTTGCAAGGAGTTGCAGAAGTTGATGACTTGGCGGCCATTGTCTAAAATCAATTTCACAGAACCACATATAGTTTGTCTGTTTTGAGCTAGAAGGAAGTAATTGGCGCAAGAGAAACCAGAGCCTTATATAAGAGAAAATCGATAAGGCTCTGCAGTTATTTTTAAGAGTTCGTCGTTAACAGATCTAATATCGTCGTTTGACACCAAAGCGCAGCAACACACTGAACTACAGAAGAACACACCTACCGACGCCCATGGGCAACTGCAACATCAGAGGGACCGCAGATATGTTGACGGCCTTTGAGAAATGAGTATGCTCTTTTCTTGACGGTCCCTTAGTCAAAATACGGAAATACCGAAGCTGTGTTGATGATCTTTGATTATTCCATTTTTTTCATGTTTAACTTGTTATAGATTGGTTATGAATAGTTATGCTTTATTGAAAGAATTTATTAAACTTAAGTCAGTTCCAGATTTCATAACCAATCAAACAGCTCCATAATATGAGAAATATTGTAATGCGCCACATATCTTTATTTTTAATATTTTGACTTAGTGCCAGGCTTAAATTGCAGAGGATGTGGCTGTGGTCTGAGTTAAAATGACCGACATCCTTGTGACGTCCTGCCCAGAACCCATCATACCTAAAAGTATTCTTTGTATTCTATAATACAAGGAATACTTAATTAAACTGGAATTAGAGGTAGCAGAGGTGCAGTCCTTTTGGTCTGTAGCCGAATTGGGCCGGCGCGTCCGGGTACCAGTACCTCCTTCTCACATAAGATCAGCGTGAAGTGGCACCAATGCAGTCAGCTCAAATGATGGTATTGTTGTCGCATTTCTTTCGGTTTGTGACAGTTCCCGGTGGTTCAAACTCCTCCTGAAAGGCCTTCTATTACTGTTGAAGACGTCCATGGACGTCGGTAGTGTAGTATCCACTAATACTACGTAAATATTATTAAATATCTATTATAACTCACAAACAAACAAACTCTTCAGCTTTACATATTGGTATAGAAAAGTATAGATATGCAATACTGATAATATTTGAGTAAAGTGAGCAGTGGACCCTGCCTTCTGCTCCGGGGGTCGTGGGTTCGATATATATTTCTAAAAAAAATAATTGTGTATATTAGAGTTGATGGCTAGGTTAAGCAGTTCTTACCGTGCCCGGGCATGAGTGACCCATTCCAACACTGGTTTTCAAATGTCCGACCTCCTCCGTGTTTCGGAATATATGTGAAACAGTTGGCTCCGATAATGTCACTGGGTGATATTAGTCGTGAGATTGTAGGGATTGTGGGGGTTCCGGGGATGACGTCAGACGGCAGTTGATCATCCTAAGTGGTCCCTTATCCTCAGACCGTGATAACGGCGGGTAGGTAAATGTTAAAAACTAGTATCGACTCAAATAAAACCTAAAGATACATAAATCTAGTTATATAAACAAAAATATTGGCTGGCAAAAGGTTTGATGGTTTAGAATTTGCGGAAACAAGTGGTCAATTTAGCGAAACACGCGTAAAGCTGGTGGAGAAGGGAGGGGGGCTGGAACAATGTGGCTCTCCTAACAATTGCTATTGATTTTTCTCCGCAAATATCGTTTATATCAAAGCAATATCTTTCCTCATTATTATTCAAAGGCCGGCATCGCATCTGGGTGCCTTTTGTTAGTGCAGTTGTTGGGCGTCGGTAGTCATTTGTTGTATAAAAAAACAGGCTAGCACTGGCTGGACTTGAGTTAACAATTTTTTTTAATATAACAAGGAGCAAAGCTTTCACCTTAGTGACTTCTGATGCCCATGGTCAAGTGCACAACTACCGACAATTGAGGGATGAGCGTGCACTTTTCTTTAAAAAGAGGGGGGGACCTACTAAAAGACCTTTGCTTGTCAAGAACTATCATAAGTTCATTACTAGAAAGGACATCTAAAGCCGCACTAGTAATATCTATAAATTGTTTAAATTCTTACACCATTTTTTAAATTTGTCTTTATTTTAATTTCATCTTTGTGAAAATGATAATAACATGGGATGGGTTGTGAGTTCGATTCCTGCCTCAAGTATAGGTGTATTATCTATATGTATTTATATTTTTCTAAACGCAAAAAAAGAATAAAAAAATACTAGTGTATAACACAATGTTACCTATAACACAAGCATTATCATTTCTACCTTAGGTACTAACAGCGAAAAATTCTATTATTCAATTTTAATTTAAAAAATTTTGCTATAAATTAAAAAATTAAATTACTTCAGACCTATAAGGTAACGAAATTCTAGCAAGAAAATATAATAATAGAAGAATTTGCATAATGGTTCTATTTGCAATGATACGAGTAGAATCCATTTCAACAACAATATCCTGAGATATATATTCATATGCTAATTTTGTATGGTGAAAATGTAGTTGTTTTGCTCAACCGTTATATCATGTTCAGGAAATCCACACAATAATTTCATTTACAAGGTGATCCAATATGACCACGATATAACTGGCATGTTTTTTTTATGTTACAAGGAGTCAACAAGCAGGCGGTTGAGCAAAGTGAATGCCAATGTCCATAGACATCTGCATGACCAGGAGCCTAGCAGATGCATTGCCAGCCTTTAATGGGGATTTTAGGCAACCAGGAAATCTTGCAAACCGAACGAAACGCGACAACAATACCATCACTTGACTTGACAGCATTGCCGCCAGTTCACGCTGATCTTATATGAGAAAGAGGTACCAGTACCTGAACGCGCCAGCCAATTACCGCTGCAGACCAAAAGGATTGCAAGCGTGGTTCTTCCTCTAATCAAAATATTTTGGGTAAATGTGAAATGGCTAATCTGCCCTACCCAGCGCGGTCTTAATTTGCAGTCAAAATTTTTCCGCTTCGGAAAATACGATAGAGGTCTCATTCAAATCAATTTAGCGTGTAGATGATTTTAGGAACACCTTCAAGAACTGTTTGTGAAATTTGCAAAAGTTATTATAAACAATTAACTGAAAAAAAAACATGCCGGGATTTGATTTTTAGCATCTAAAAAAAATATATATCTAATTAATTGGCCGCGGCACCCACACACACCGCGCACCGCGTGCACTCGCTACAGGCCTCATTTACACCATGAACATCGGAAGCAGTCAGTAACTAACGTCTAATTAGAACTAGAAAGCTTATAGTTTATCACCTCTATCTGTGGGCCGGTAATCGACTGCCTCCTTTATTTTCTTATGTAATTAAGGTGGGAAACAAAGTCAATACGAGGTTATTACTTATTTCTAAGTATATTCGTTACTATTTGGTACTTGCAAAGGTCGAATAATACTGAAGCATGTATTTGTGATTTACACATTGCCATTCCATGCGTGAACTATGCAAAACTTTTATAAATGTAGCGAGAATAATATTAAATACATACGACTATATACACTCGGTCCTTTGATCCGTGTGTGAGGTATTATTTTAACAAATTAATATATTTGAAATGCATATTTTATAAAAATATTAGCATTCGCACACCCTACACTATATAAATCATAATTGTCTCAAATTTCATACTCCTCCGTTCGCGCAATTTTCGTAAAGTGGTACAGAAAGTTTCCTTTTCACTTATCAACAAATAGAGCCTCAATAGCTCAACGGTATAAGGTACGGACTGAAATCCGCAAGGTACCCGGTTCAAGCCCCACCGCCGCTGGGGTATTGTCGCACCACTCCTAATACAATAAATATTAGACTGCACAGTTTTATCGCAACGCTTTAACTGCACAGTTTTATCGCAACGCTTTAACTGCACAGTTTTATCGTGACAATTTAACTGCCCACTTTTGTCGCAACGAATTAACCGCACAGTTTTACCGCAACCATTTATCAATACGTGTTTAGCGGATACTAATGTCAAAATACATACCGACATCATCTGGAAGGCTCTCTTAGAAGTCTCTTCGGTTGGTTCGTCCCAGTACAACATTTCGTTTTTTATCTCGTAGTCGTAACCGTGTTTGGTAAATAGATGGACGGTTCGAGTGAACGCTACGAGAGTTTCGTCTTCCGCCAAAGACTCAGCAGTGAGTTTCAGTACACCGTTTATTGTGATGATCGTTGACGATTCCTGATAGACGATCGATAAGGTAAACTATATATAAATTTATAACTTTAACAATAAATAAAACCGACCTCAAATTGTCGGAACTGGACCAAATTGAAATGGCAACACACGGGAAACACCGGCATTCAATTAAAGAAAGAATCATCAAAATCATTTCACCCCGTCGTAAATTTTCGGGTAACAAACATAACAAATTTCAGACGAATGGGAACCTTCTTTCTTGAAGGCGGTTAAAAGCGAAAGGTCACCTAACACTAGATCTCGAAAGCCGCGGGACGTACAATGATGAAATTTGGCAAGAAGGTAGTTTGTAGTTAGTAAATATCCGTTAAGAAAGGATTTTCTAATAGGACCAAAGGTGTAAGGGCTCTTGCAAGTTGAATTTCACTTTAGCGAAGTCGAGGGATACAACTAGTTTTTTTTTTAATTACAGTGGTCCTAAGTGTTATAGAGTAGTTAACCTAAGTGACTACGGATATCCATGGACATCTGCACTACCAGGAGGCTCGCAGATGCTTTGCCGGCTTTTAAAGAACGATTATGCCTATTTCGATTCTTATTTTTAAGGACACATATTCTTAAAGAGAGGATACCGTAGCTTAGTCAATAGCCGACATTTGAGTCGATCGCTAGGTTAAGCAGCCTTTACCGCGGCCGGGTGTCTTTGGTGGCTTTCAAATATCCGACCTCCTCCGTGTTTGAGCAGACACGTAAAACATTGGATCACTATTAATGTCACTGACTGATTTTAGTCGTGAGATTGTGGGAGTTCCGGGGATGATGTCACGACGGCAGTCTATCAACTAAACTCGTCTCACAGCCACATCGTGGCCAATTTAATCGGACCCTAGTACTAGACCGGGATAACATTAGGAAGAAGTAGCAGAAGAAAGAAGAAGGAATAAGGCGAAGGAAGAAGAAGTAGGTAAAAGGACGACGAACAAGGAATAAGGAGAAAGACGGAGGCGTAAGGGGGAAGAAGGAGGATGGAGAAAGACGATGACGGACGAAGAAGGAGGAGTAAGAAAGACGAAGAAGGAATAATAAGGAAGAAGAAGAAGGAGTAGAAAACTTACACTATGATATATAACATCCACTGTGAAGGTGGTGGGGTCATGTTCCATATCGGGCCATTTCTTCAACAATTTGACTATGTCCGCGGAGCCCGTAATCAAGTCTAGGTCCTTTTCCAGCAAAGCGCGACTTCTGATGAGGAGGTTCCGGGCATTTTTGAAGGATGGTTCGTACCCTGTGATATTCATTACATAAGTACATGAATAAATAGATATGGCGTAAAATTAGGTAAAAAAAAAAGAGTAGATTCAATTTTAGCGTGATTATATATAGCCAATAGCCTTCCTCGTTAAATGGGCTATCTAAAACTGAAAGAATTTTTCAAATCTGACCAGTAGTTCCTGAGATTAGCGCGTTCGAGCAAACAAACAAACTCTTCAGCTTTATACATTAGTTTCAACCCGCGTTGTTTTCTTTAACTTTTATACAAACATTGAACCCCTACTTTACCCCTTTCAAATGTAATTTTCGCAACAAAGAGCTAGCCTGTGTTCTTCCCCAAGGTCCAGTCTATTTCTATTCCAAAATTCATAAAAATTGGTCAAGCCATTTAGGTGTGAAAACGTATCAAACAGGTACTAGTAGCTAAGTCATTGGGGTTCTATTTCTAACTAATAAAATTTAACAAAATCACTGAATTAACGCGGGCGAAGACGCTGGTTACAAATAGTTATATTAAAAAAAAATCGGTACTTACTCAACTTGCTCCTAAAAGTCACGGTCAAAACGGCGTCTTCCGCATACATCGGCTGTATGCACTTCCTGTCGTCTTGAGGAACTTCTAGAAGAGGAAAGTATATCTCGAGAAACTTCTCAACCACTTCTTTGGCGTCTTCTGGAAAGTAATTTCTTTTGGTTTTGGGCACATCGCCTGTGACAAATATGGGCACACCGTCCTGTAAAAGAAATCTTTAATGTACTTAATTTGATTTTCAACAGCCATTATTGTCCCGCGACTTCGATCGCGTAAAATTAAACTTGCCGTCAGACGTTATTCTTCCCTGTCGAAAAATCCGTTTTTAGCGAATATCTTCTAGCTATAGACTAGCTCCATGTCAACATCAATTATAAGCCAATGAATATATATCCATTCTTGACTTACACATATATACCAACACACATACACTTTAACACACACGCACACATACACGCACGCACGTGCACACACACGCACGCACGTGCACACAGGCGCACGCGCGCGCCCTCACACACAAACATACTGTTACACACACGCACATTCAGACAGGTACACTCTCATAGTTAAGACTTTTTCTTCCGTTTTCTTTTCTGTTTCCATACTCTTTTAATCTACATCTTAAATCAAAAAACGGAATCTTTTTCGACCGTCGAATCGACCGAGATAACGGTGACCCAGGCAGACGAAGTCGCGGGGCGGGGTACAGCTAGAACATTAAATAAAAAATTCAAAACCTTACCAATTCCCTTAAAGTTGAGAACATTGTTCTCATGACTTTAATATACCTCTCCGGGTCGGTAAAATCCGTGCAAAGAGGGTTTCCTTCTAGATGCAACTTTTTCAGAGGCAAATATCTTATTTCCAGCAACACCGTGCTTTTCTCTATGTAGTTGTGGGAAAGATCTAGGGTGGTTAATTTCGGCGT
Source organism: Charaxes varanes (assembly GCA_024363005.1). NCBI lineage: Eukaryota > Metazoa > Arthropoda > Insecta > Lepidoptera > Nymphalidae > Charaxes > Charaxes varanes. The sequence continues at coordinate 8,370,495 of JANCMC010007202.1, read as the reverse complement.
TAGGGTGCCTAAATTGAAACCTTCGATGGTCCTGCGAAGTAAACTAGCTTTAATACATCTTCTATACCAGGGGTCGGCAAACTTTTGTGTCGGAAGAGTCACAAATTTCAATTTACAAGTTTGTAAAGAGACACAAAGATTTTTCTTTGCAACAGCGAATAGTAGGTACATAAATGAAGGTTTTTGGTAATAAAAAAGGGGTTTAAAGTTACAAAACTTTGAGATTTCTAAAGAGCCACAAAAAATTTTCATTCCAACAATACTTGCATAAATGAAGTTTTTTGGAAAAAAAAAACAGGGGTTAAAAGTTTCGATAAGATAAAAAAAAAACTTTATCAGTATCAATATGCACTGCAGTTTTACAATATATGCATAACAGAGAAAACTTATTTTTTAAATTGAAGTATAGGCTTAAAACTAAATAGGGAGATCAAGAACGACTAACAATTCTAAATATTGGTTATAAATATATAATTAAGTCATAAATAAAAAATTAAACAACTTTAAAAATGAAGGTCAAAATTTTTGTATAAGATTTTGCTTTTTAAACGCACTTCTAACCTTTATGGAGCACACATTTTTTGAAAAACCAGTATACAATATTTTGGTGATAAATATTCGATCTTATTATATGGATAGAGAATCTTACCTACCTAATTCTGTTACGCGATAAATTAAGCTCGGTCAAATATTGCCATAGGACGTCGCTCTGCAGCTGTACCAGTTCGGACTGATTGAACACTCGGTTCAATGGAAAGTATAAAAAGTGGCTTAAATCTGGAACAAGATAATTTAATACTACTAGCGGACACGGCAGACGTTGTCCTCCCCCCTGTAAGGTCAGGTGAATGGTCTAGTGGAAGTATTCAATCACCACACAGGACTTTTGTATTCAATTCTATTTTGAGGGCACGCTAATACTCGAAAGCTGTAAGTCCATAACTTTTTATACCCCCTCTCCACCAGTGCCACTGTGTTTATATATAAAAAGAAGTATGTCTTCAATCGAATGGACTCTAACTCGAATGGGTTCTACCCGTGCATTATGTTTCAATTCATTCGTTTTTTATTCAATTTGTATGAAAGTTTTTCGATATTTTTGAAATTTCCTTTGGGGGCACTGGGTGCCCCAGCGTGCCCTCACAAAAAAATGCCCTGCTTTTACGTCGTTTACACATTTACACCGAGTACTAAAATCTCTTTTAAATAAGAAATAAAGAAGATGGAAACGAACAAGAATTTTTTAGTATTTTTGAAAATTTTAGGTACTCCTTTCTGTCATTTTTTTCTTAAACCTTCTCAGATATAACGCGAATAAAACAAAACGAACAGGACTCAAATAGGTCCAGTCGTTTTTGTGTTATAGCGAAAACACATCGAAAGCAGCGCCATCTACCAGGTCCAATTTATGTACAAAGCATTTTGGAATATACGAACGCCTTGTAATACACACAAATTTTATCCAAATCGGTCCAGCGGTTTAGGAGTAGGTTGACAAAGGTTTTTTGCTTTACTATAAATGTCCAAATATTTTTTATGAACTGATAGGATTTAGGGACATTCAAGAATAGAGCAAACTCATTCCTCAAAACCCGCCAACGCATACGCGAGTCTTCAGCTAGTTTAGTTGTCCATGGGCGTCGGTAGTCACTAATCGAAGAATGGATGAGATTTAAAATTGCTATAAAAATCATGATTCACCGTGTTGATGGTGGGTCCATCGCGTTGCAGACGAAGGTACCATGTCAGTGCCCTGAACTTGTTGGTTTAATAACGCTCTTTCTAGTGGCCACTAACACTCACCTTCACTGCCAGTGTTTCCTCTCCTGCCTAGCCAAATCTTGTGATCCTACTAGTGCGGCTTTAGATGTCCTTTCCAATAATTAAATTATGATAGTAAACAAGCCAAGGTCTTTTAATAGGTTGTATAGGGATTTTGCTGGTATACCCTTTGCTCCTACCTCTACCGCGTATAAGCTGGTTTTATAACCGTATTTGGTGAGCTCATTGGCTAAGTCAAAGTACTTGTTCGTTTTTATCAGATGGTCTTTAGGGATGTTGGTCTCCCATGGAACTGTAAGCACTACAAGTACTACTCGCTTTAGAGTCTTTGAATAAAGGAATATGTCCGGCCTGGATGACGAGGCAACAGCATCCTCTGGGATTTTGTAAAGTTTTTCATACATATCCATCAAAAGAGCCCAATCGGGTGCAGTATCTGAGATGTAGACCGGCTTGATTCTCGATTTCATATTCGAACCTTCTTTAACGAAATCGATTTGCTTTTTATTTACAGTCAGTACCTTTTGCGCTCTTGCGACAGAATGGCTTACTGCCTCGCGTATGAGTTCCAATCATGGCGTCGTGAGTAATGATCGCTATCAAGGAGAATTCTGCATCTCACCAACAATAGACTTTTTTTTTTTTTTTTATGTTACAAGGGGGCAGACGAGCAGGCAGCAGGCGCCGAAGTGCCTACCGGTGCCCATGGACATCTGCACGACCAGAAGGCCAGCAGATGCGCTGCCGGCCTTTAATGACGAAAAAAGGTATCAGACTAAAGTAGAGTCGCGCCTTTTGAACCGAGCAGAATTCGCCAAATCGGAGGCGCGCGATTTAATTAAAAATAACGATCGTTAATGAGCGATGCCAAAAATTAATGTTAAAAAGGGCCGCCTGCGTTATTAGTTAGATTACTTCTTGTCACCAGTAAAGATGTACGTCCATGCGCCGCGCACGCATGACTACAACGCAAGCCTATTAACGCGTTTAGAATGCTATAGATCTTAGTGCGGAATTCAACCCACGTAGAAGAAGCGCAGAAAATAATTTTTTTGCGTGAAATATCGCTGCCAGATTACAGAAGTATAGGTATTTCAGTCCAAAAATGCAGGCCTAATAATTGCGACACTTTCTTGTGTGTGTGCAGCATTTATATTGTAGACTCAAACTCAACATAAGCCAATGAATGATATTGACCAGCTTGCGTGTTTGTGTCTACTCGCTATTTGCATGTACATGTGAATACTCTGGAGGGGCGTACATTTTTAAACAGTACACACTGTAACTCCACTCGGCAAAGTAACCACACCCAAACAATACCATTCTCAGTTTTAATCATTACCAATTAATGTTACCGACTGCCTAATTGCCTGCATCTCTTCGATTACCATCAATATAGGTGAACTTATATCCCCTACGCCCGCAATCATTATAACTTATTATCATTCTGTCAACAATGCACTCAGTCTTTTAAGAATGCGGATAATACTGACGTATACCAAATATCTCATAACCGCCAACGAATTGTACATTTATGCTACCAGGGGGTATCCGGACCTCTTTGGTCGGTGTTATTTTTTTTTACCCGTGCTGCCCCGTGATGTATTGAGTTCGTGCCATTCGTCTGTGGTTTAATAGCACTTTTTATAAGTATTGTTTTATTGTACAATTTTTACTTAATTCAGACGAAGTACTATCACTCGAAGAAACTCATCTATAAAGGAATCCCTCCACTGCTCGTGAGTCTAATTCTCATGTTCTCGGGCAAAATGAACTCGGGCTACGCGATGGTGCCTAAGGAGTTCTTGACCTCTAGCTGGTACCCGAGAGCGGAAATTTTGTTCCTCTATTTTTCTTCTTACTGTTCGCTCAATTACGTTGACCTGTCTTGCCGTTTGCAAGCACTGCGGCATTTCAATCGCAGTGAGAAACCGATTCCTCAAAATTGCGAGAACGATAAGTCGATCGTCTCGCTCTGAAGTACACCTTTCTACAACACTTCCTGGTTTCTTTGTATAGAGGCCAGTCTGATTGTACCTTTTTAAGGCATATCTGAGGGTTGTACGTGGTACACATAACAGACTATCAATTTGTCTCTGCTTCCAGCCTCGATCCCGAAGAATAAATAACAGCTTGAGCAACTAGAGCTGCAGTAAGGGCCATGTTTTTATTATTTCAGGAAACAGAATTAACGACAAAAAAATATGAAAAAGAAAAAAGACTTAACATTCAAGTCAAGCGTTAAAAAATCGCAGTTAAACTCACCTGTCGTTTAGGCGTTCTAACAAGAAAATAACGAAAACGTGAAAAGAAATTTAAAAGAGAAGATTCTTTTAGTGACTATCTTTTTAAATTAACAAAAAGATATTTATTAACAATCTCCCGTTTGAAATTTTCATAGGCGATAATTAAATCGCCACTTATCGGGTTTTTTCATGTATGGGCCACATTTTGTGTCGCCGAGTGTATATATAACAGGCGTCTGTTACCTATAACACAGGCATTAAGTTGTCTATATTATTATCGGTTCTTTCTTGTACCTCCACACTAATACCTCCACTCTGTGAGTACTAGACCAGACAAGCTAAGATCTCCACTCTGTGAGTCCCAGATCAGTCAAGTTTAAACCTCCACTCTGTGAGTCCCAGTTCAGACACGCTAAAACGTCCACTCTGTGAGTACTAGACCAAACAAGCTAAAACCTTCACTCTGTGAGTCCCAGATCAGACACGTGACCTCGGGCAAGACAATGAATTATTTTTTTAATTAATTTAATTTATACATCAATTAAAGTACAGCTTAATATCCAGAAACTCTTATGAGTTTATGAAGACATTGCACAGTCCTTAATGTAATATTACATTAAACAATAACACAATGATCAAATATGACTACAGACTCAATCAGAATGAGGAATGACTCAGATTACAAATAAATACAATCCTCAATTTTAGAATCAGTATCTCGATTTAAGATGTTAGATTTAGTTAAGTTTGGATAAAAATAAAACAATGTCATTCATATTAAATAAAGAACCCATTAATTTGTTCACAGATTCCTTATGGACATATTCTTAATGGCTCAAATTAATAGATAAGTGCTGAACGACGGCATTTGAGACGCCGATGAGCCATAAAATGGAGTCGTTGAGGAGTTACTGCCTCGTAAAATGAATAACGAGCATCGATACCACCCATCGATGGAGATACGATTGCTCTCGAGATTAATGGCCGTTATGATACAATCGAGAGGGAAACTGGGGCGTTAAGTTGTAGAAAATATAAACGATCCCATCCGGACAGGGAGGGTGAGCCGATTAAACGAGGTTGATACGTTATGTGGAGACAATATTATATATTTTCTCATTACATTCCCGAGATTTTTGAAGTGAATACTTCTATAGGCACTTTGAGCATTATTGAGATGGGGGAAAATGCATTGCGACACTTTTGTTGCATTTGACGCAACATCAATTTATAGAGTTAGAAGGTTTGTATTTTTGTTTACATATATTATTTAATCTCTATTTAAAATATGAACAAATTAACGTCCACTAGCTAATTAGTTAGAGAAATGTAAACTCGGCAATCATTGTATCGACATTAACTTCGGTTAATCATCTTATAGTAAAGCAATTGTGGAATTTTAATATTTTAGTCCACCTTATTTAACCTATTGAGGCATTATTTCCATACTGAGCACTAAATTAATGTCAAAAATAAGAAATTTCGCAATAAGTGTGTGGAAGAAATAGATTTGGATTATTTAATGTATGTACAATTAAACTGTGGGTAGGTATGATTTATCTTGTCGAACTGGGTATATACATGTACATACATATATATAAAAGCGAAAGGTCACCGATCACAAAATCTCAAAAACCGCGGAACCTATGAAATGAAATTTGGCAGGGAAGTAGTCTATAGCTAAATAGCTAATAGGCATCTGCTAAGAACAAATGTTTCGACAGGGCCGGTATAAGGAGTTAGTAGACATTTCTTAAAAATGAATTTTGCAACAGGATTAAGGAGGCTCTCGTAATTTAAAATTTACGGAGACTATGTCGCAGGAAACAACTAGTGTAATATTAAATAAATGTCGATTATCTTATATATGGAAATGTTTGTTGAAGAGGAAATGCAGCGCGCGGTGTGCTGGTACCTGAGCTGTGACCGCTACTGGGAGGACACGGCGCCCAGCGCACGCGCCTTCCCCTGGCCGCTGCTGCTAGCGCTCGCCACGGGACTGGCGCTAGCTCTCTGCATGTGCTATTACATCATATGGATCGTATTTGAGTGAGTATTGGCCAGGGGCGGATTCGCCGTCGAGGGAAAATCGGTGTAATGCTGCAACCCGATAGCTACACCACCGAATCCGCCACCAAAGCACAGCACTACACTGATTTTCCGATGTGCCTCAAAGCGAAAAGAAGCGAAACGTGCGTCTTTTAAAATATTTACCCATTCACATATACATACATGTACTTGTGTATAAATAATTGTATACTTAGCGTTAGATGATAATTCCCAACGTCCTGATTATGTAATGTGTTTAAAAGCTGTATTTCTTCGCGCTAGATTTAGGGGTACAGTTATTTTGGCCGGTCGCTTTACATGGCGCCAAACGGGACTGTATACTGTCTGGCCGTTTACACGCATACACAAACACACACTACTCACTAGTTTAAACTAACTGTTGGCCGCGACTTTTAATATACAGTGCATAATTTTGTCATTTAAATACTTTCCTTTTCACTCTTTCACGAATGAATATATATAAAAGCGAAATGTCACTTAAAATAGAATCGGGAAAACCGCGGGACGTACAATGATGAAATTTTGCAAGGAGATAGTTTATAATTAATAGACATGGGTGAACTTTTATTTTTCCCACGTTTTTTCAAGGTTTGGTCTTGAAAATAATATTTTCATAAAAATGTAACTCTAGATCAACACGTCAGAATACATCAGTAATCATACATCTGTATCAAATTTTAGCTCAAAAGGAGGTATGGGCTAAACGGAAGTTTTTTTTTTATGTAACAAGGGACAAACGAGCAGGCAGCAGGCACCTAATTGCCTACCGACGTCCATGGACATCTGCACGACCAGAAGGCTAGCAGATGCGTTGCTGGCCTTAATTGACGAGTTTAGGCCACCGGGAAGTCTCACAAACCGAACGAAACGCGACAACAATACCATCACTTGACGTGACAGAATCGTTGTGCAGTTTTAAAGATCCAAGCTAATTAGAACAGGAAGCGACTTTATCTTGTAATAAACTAGCTGTACCCTGCCACTTCGTTCGCGTATTATTTCATGTAAAGTTGCAAGAGTTCTTAGACCTCCATAATATGGACTATATCTCAAAATCCGTCATTAGCGGACGTCCACTAACTTAAAACTACCTCCTTGCCAAATTTCATCTTTATACGTTATGCGGTATTCGATATTCAAACCCATACTTTACACTGTTATATATGTGATATTAGTCGTAAGGTTGTAGAGATCGTGGGGGTTCCGAGGGTGACGTTCGATGGCAATCGATCATCTTAACTCGCCCAGCAGCCACATCCTCTACAATCTCAGCGGACCCTGGTACTTAACCGGGATAACGCTAGGAAGAAGAAGAGACTTTACACTGTCATACTTTATACACATACCTTAATGATTATTTTAAAATATCAATAATATTTTCAATATGCACGCCCGGGTGGTGGGTTTTAATGACGGGTCAAAGAATATCCGTTACAATTTAAAATGAAATGTAATTAATGCGGTGTAATTTGAATTGACCGTGCCCCGTAAATTACCAGTTCGGATGTCCATTATAAGCGGGGAGCAAACAAAATTATTCACAGCGGATTTAAGTCATGTTGCGGTTTGTGGCCGATTGCCCTCCCGGTGAACATAAAATATATGGTCACAGAGGGCTGAGAACAAAAAATACCTCACACAGGGATTGCCGACTTAGCTGAAAACGAATCTTCAGAGGTGTCGGTCACGGTGACAGTGTCGCGAATTTTCACATCAAATAAGTGTGTCAACTCCGACGTACAACTGAATATTACTCCTTACTGTACATGTAACGCGTAGAATTAGGCGTAAAGGAGGTCTAGAATAAGACGACTGCTCGGCTACTAAATGTTTACTTATTATTAATACATGGGTACACTAGTGTTGTTACCCTAATCACAATAGAGATGCGACTTATAGAGTAATTAATGCCGAACGCAGAGTACAGAGAACGGGATTCAGGAGTTAGGATATGTGAATGTGTGTTGTCGTAAAGAAATATTCTTATATATAATGGGCAGAATACAGAGTGAGGGCACCCACGCGCTCACAGCTAACCACTTACATTTGGCTCCCGCTTAATAAATATTGGTTGCAACTTAGCTAATAACTTAACTTAATAATTATAAAAAAAAACTGTTCAGAACAGTTCCCGCCACGACACCGCTTCGTAGCGAGATCATGAAGAAGGACCCCGGATAGGTTCGAAACTATTTGGGCAATCCCGATATAACATACGCGTGCCGTTTTTTTATAATTAGTATGAATTCCGCTCACGAAATTCTAAGTTCTAAGAAAAATACAACTTAAATTATGAGTCATAAGTTGTGAGAAACTGTTTGGTGTTGCTATTTCATAAGAATGTGAAGTGCCAATGAAGTGTTTGGTGTCCGTCGTCGTTGTCGATAGCGAGTGATGATGGAGTACGCTACAGATTTGAAAAATTCTTTCAGCGTTAGATAGCCCATTTATCGAGGAAGTATATAGGTGCTACGCTAAAATTAAATCTATTTTTTTAACTTATTTCACACGGATGAAGTCGACGGACACAGCTAGTTTTTTTATATTCAAAAATATTGGGTTTTGAGGGTAGATACGTACACCGCCGTGGAACCAGTTGGCATGCTCCAATATTTTCAATCCATTTATTTCTTTTTATAGATTTCCCGCCGTTTTATTTGCGTATCTACTGCACATTAATTTAGCGTTGCGTTATAAAAGCACTGGCGCGTGAACAAAAACTTGGGACTTCATATGTTCTATTTGAACGCTTTTTAAACTTTTAAATCAATCGTTGTTCGTTAGTTTCGCTAAAATTGGAAATCCGTCAGACAATTTTGAATTCTGTTTATTTTGTTTCATACTCCTTATTCCAGGGAAGGCTTAAAGAGAAAGAAAGAAGGGAAATGACTAAGGATTTTTTTTTAAATATTAAATCTGCAGATTTGGTCGCTTCTTCAGAAATTATTCAAATAGATGACGTTCGTACTAGAATTTTTGAATGACGTGACATTTAAAATTATTATTTCAAACGTACGGGCATTGTCACGTTTTATGGAAGCTAATAATGGGTAGGAACTAACTAATAGTAGGTGAGAACTAAGTGAAGTAACAGGGCAATGGCCTAGATGTACTGTGATATAGGGTAACTTCTATTCTGGGTCGAACTTGGGACTGAGTTTATGCTTACGCTGGGAGCAACAAACACTGCCTTACCGTGTTTCGGATGACAGATCTTTCTGGGCCGCTACTGTATGACTGCTAATTTTTATGAAATTTGTCATTGAATCGATAAGACAACTTCTGGTGGGTCGGCTAGCTAAAATAACTTCTCAGCGTGAAGTAAAACACGTATCAGACGGTGGGCGTGGTCGTTCACAGGCTGGGCGTGGTGAAGGTGACCAGCACGGCCACCGTGAAGGACCTGTACATCGTGCCGGTGGCCGCGCAGACGCCCCTGCCGCCCGTGCTGCTGCCCCTGGACGGGCCGGGGCTGGGGGACGCGCGCACGCACCTGCTGATCGCCATCATCCCATGTTCAAGATTTAACATTACTGAGAATTGAGAACATTTACTTTGTTAAATCTGATAATTTATTACTTAAACTGTACATACTACTATATATAATATATACTTATATAATATAAATAACATATAAATATAAATATATAAGTATTTTTTAGTGTACCTAAAATAAACATCATCCTTCCCTTTTTTAAAATCGTATAACAATAATTCATGCAGCGGCCGCTACATAACAAGATGGCAAGGAGTCGAGTGTAAAAGGTTACACCAAAGCAAACTAGATGGCGCTGTAGGGATGACGACGACCGCAATACAAACACTGAAAATCTCCATACAAACTAACTCACACTAGCGAAGTTTCTACTTACGATTACTATATAATAGACCTTCCGACGAACAACTGTTGCCCCGGGCAACTCCAACTATCTCGGACACAAAGATCTTCCTTTGCGGTGGTTGAGTATATCGATCTTCGCTCCCACCTTTCATTCCTCGCCGAAAAACCTTCAACCTTGGTGTGCTTTCCCACAATTCACATTATTTCGGAAATATATTGAACAGAACAAAGTCTTTATTGAAAGAAATAATACCACCGGCACTGAATTCGAGAGAATATTTTTCCAATACGTCTGAACAAATAGTGATTGAATAATTAAACGTATTGAATAAATGGACGAATTCTGAACGAATGAAATAATAATAGACAAAATGAGCACGATTAAACAATTTTATGCCCAATGAATCTTTACAAAATACATAATTTATAATCAGAAAAATATAGTATAGTCCGATGGAACGCCTGCCCATTTGCCATTCGTCTCAAAATTGACCCGATGCCCAGCAATCTCCGCACATTACGATCACTATTCACTGTTATGTCAGAATATATATTCACAATCGCCACTTTTAAAATCCATCAGTAAAGCAATAAATCTTATCAGGAAAATACATTCATACACTATGGAGCCCTCTCAGTGGGAGGCGAGAGCTACTCAGCGCCCTGAATGGAGAAGTTTCATATATCAGCAGATTAAAGATTTTGAATATGAGCGACTCAAGGAGCTCGATCGAAAAAGAGACCACCAGTGGCATACCAATAAAATTACATCAGCGGGACATTAACATGCTCCAAATGTGCTAGAGCTTTTACTCACAAGATTGGTTACGCAAGTCACCAGAGAGCACATTTAATGGTAGAAAAACAACACTCTATCTAAATATGCCTATCCAGTTTTTTTCAGTCGCTGTGGACGAATACGGCTAGGAACTATGATGACAGTCAGTAATAAAGGCACAAAAAAAGTACGAACAGAAAGTTAACTAAATCAGTATCAGTTTTGTTATTGTTATTTTCTTCCCTTAGCTGTGTAGTTGTTGTATCTGGTCGAAAATACTTGTACATGCTATGGCAACCCTGAATATGTTTGCTCGGTATAAATATGACAGTGATTATAAAGTAACAAGAGTCGAGGGCATTCGCAAGTATAACCATAAGATAATAAAAAATATCTATGAAAGAAAAACGTTAGAGCCACGGCCTGCTCATAAATCACAATGGAGGCGTTATTAAAAATATAACCAGGCGTGAAACAACCGGTTCCGTAGATATTATCCGCAGTTACAGAATACATAATGTGGAGCTTTCAAATGAAGCTTAGTGTTATGAATCATGAAAGCTTTATAGGCGTCTTGAAGGAATATTTTTGAATTATAAAAAATAATGTTGTTATTTAAAAAAAAAACTTATGTGCCTCTCCGGAAAAATATTGAAGTTACTTGATATTCAATATTGTATTAGGCTGTATTCTAATACATATATTAAACACGATCTTATGTGAAATGTAATGAGAATAACCAATATACACGTTGTAAATCTTTACATTAGTATGTTGTAATTAAGATATCTATCTTGAATCTTAATTACAACATACTATTAAGTAAATCTGCCCAAGCATTGATTCAGAATGTACTCATCTCAACATAGAAAGTGTAAAAGATTTTTGTGTGGTCTTAAATACGAGACAAATTAAAAAAAAATGAACACTGGCACTCCCGGAATTCTAACATAAGTTAAAACGGACCGTCAGATGAGTCGATAACGGTGACGTCAAAGTCAAAGCATTCGGTGGCGATAATGCGAGTTCAATGATCTTTGTTCACCCAAAATTTTCACGTATATACAGATTATATACATATATAGCTCATGGGAAGCGTTTAGTGACGATGAGGCGAATTTAGTGGATCTTTCCCATCTCAAAAAATGTACTATGCTCAAAAAAATTTTCTCTACATTTAACTAAGTCACAGGTCTTTAACACATCATATCACCCCCTAGATTTAAAAAAAATATACGAAATAACGTTAAATTCATACAAGTTAGTACCAACAGATAAGTATATCGGAAAGAAAAGTGTTTACTACGGACCTGCAATGTAACTGCCTAAGCGATGAATCAAAAGATTAAATATCTCACGAAAACCTGGAGTTTTGATATTTTCGTTACTTCTCAGAAGTAACCTAATTCCGTTACCAATAAATACAGCCGAATCGCTTTTAGAATCACTGAATCCAGAACGGAAGGAATTTGAACTTTGTTTGATATTTGTTGCTTTCAGTGTTCTAGGAACTGAGGTTGTTTCGTTATTCGTAACAAATACCTCTGGAAATACTTGATTTGTTTCAGATTATTTTAAGAATTAGATTGTTAAAATATTTCTTTATTTATATTTCGTTTTTTTGTCGCTTTGTGACCTACCTGAGAAGAAATAATAGATTGCGTCTGAAAACCAGCGCTGCAGCATTCTTTGTGATTTCTGCAGCATCTACGCTGACACGGCGACCTTTTCTAATTAATTAACCTCATTATTATTTTTTACTGTTATTGTTAGATTTATATTAAGTGAGTGTATTTAGTCTTAGATTCAAGATAATTGTGTGCTTAGCTTTAAGGCTCCTTAATTAAAATTTATATATAAATTAATTTTATATATGTTTAACCTCCAATTTTTTTTTAAACATTATGTTGCACTTTTTTCCTTGTACGTCCCTGGTTAGGTGAGCTGGCAGAAAATGCTTTTAGCATTATGCTGACTTAGTTGTACAATTTCCTTTTTTTTAATTGTGCAATAATAATAATAATAAAGGCCGGGCCAGATAGCTAGTACCTGATAGAGTGAAATTATGCGTGTCCCCTATTTCTGCGGGACCCTAATAAGTTAAGGCTTTGGCGGGAGCTAATACATTAGTATGTAAATGCAGAGTCACACCATCAATCTGACTTGCTGTCGGTTTTGGTAATGAACGTTCTTCATGCGTTTAGGCAGATAGGAATATTATATTTCAGCCTTTATTTTGCCGGTGACATAATAACGCTGTTTATACTATCAGTCGTGGGAATAACTACGTTATAAGGTTATTATAATATAAGTAAAATTCGGAGTAAAACAGGTTTTATTGCGACACGGAGTTTCCTTATACAGATATAAAATCAAAACTTGTTAGAGATTTTTTTTTATTAGGTGGCGCATATTTTTCTTTATATTCTGAAAGTCATATCTTGAAGGTGCCTACCGTTCTACTCAATGCACTGAGGTTTCTGTATCAATATTTGGAATAGCATGACAAATTCTTTAGCCCAGTGTTTTCCAACCTTTTTAGCGTAACACCCACGCTTGATATAACTAGTACGAGAGGGTACACTAGTAATATCACACACTAGTGATAATCTACAACCCACCTAGTACCAACACATTAATAGAACCATCCACCAAGTACTTGCTGATATGTACACGCTTTAATCTAGTAACTATACCACTGGTTCCTAAACTTTTTTAGGTCATGCCCCACCTTAACATTTCTAAAATTTTTATGCTCCCCACACATAATTTTTAACCTATAAAAATTGTTTTGTTCTCTTAAGAAATATAAATTCTAGGTTTTAGGAAGTTAATATTTTGGTAAAATCAAACGAAATTATACCTGATAATTACTTACAGCATGTTTTTTTATAATTTTCCTTTTTTTGTTAAATTTGTCACTGATATCTAGCATTGCATTTAAGTTATTTAATAGTTATACTAAAGCGAAAGGGAAAGTCGTGTCGAGTTCATTTTTAAATTGCCCCCCTTAACTATCAAATTGCCCCCTGAGGGGCGTGGGTCCCACGTTGGGAAACACTGCTTTGACCCATCGAAAGATCATCATCATCAATCATCGAATAACTTTGGATGAGAAATGAATGAACTTTGGATTTCTAAAAATACACCACAGCTTTAATATGTCTTCAAAGAAAAAAACACAGGGCGTTAAATTTGGCGAGAGCGCTGGCCACACTAAATTATGCCTTAAAAAATGACACGCCCGAGAAAGTGTTCACGAAGAAAATTCGCGCTACGTGAGCCGAACTACCGTCTTGTTGAACCATCACCAACATCACTGAAGTTCACCATCACCATTGAATTCTTTCACCATCATGGCATAACGCTTAGAAATGTCAACCGCTTTATCTTCCTCATTAATAAAGCATGCCTCTGGGGATATTTCAAATCTGTAGTGCATATTAAACGTTCAAAAGCCTTGGATGAACCAAAGAATAATATTCTTCATGCTATTGCCAATATCGATACGGAAATGCTTTGTTAAAGTGGACCAAATTTCTAGCTTTCCACTCTCTCAGTGTAATAAGTAAAACGGAGGCCATCTTTAAGATGTGACTTTAAAAAATCTATATAAAAAAAAACTATAAATGAGCCACTATTGTATATTTAAAACAATGTTATTTCCAGTAAATATTCTTGCGTAATATGATTGTAAATTGCAAATATTGCGTAATATGCTATTCCCTTACAAGATAAAAATCCATCCATTACAAAAATTTAAACTCGCTCCAAATTACTTTAAATCCAATTTAAATTCCTTAATCTTCAGATTCAACTACCACGCTAAGAAAAAATTTTGCCGTTGAAACGAAAAACTTACGTAGTAATCCCTTTATTTTATTCATGAAAAGAAAGAAATAAATTTCCCAAAGTACACAATGGCTTCTTACCTTAAAGGCATCGGCGACAAATTACCATAACAATAATGAGTTAAAATGGCCTTAAAGGATCTTCCTTCAAGGGCTTTCTTACCGTAACGAAAGGAGTCTGATGACAAATGACTATTTAAATACCTTGTAAGCGAAATTTACTTATAAATGGCCTTTAATTTCAAATACGTTTAGCATAATGGGGATAAGTCTTTAATATTCTAATTAAATTCGTTTTTATATTTGTTTTTTATTTGTATTTTACCCATAACTTTATTTTGGTTGAAATCAGCAAATTTGTTCAATTAAGAAGACTCTTTTAACTGTTAATCCGTTTATTAAATTGAAATAGCCTATATTCCTTATAAATTAGTTCTTATAGTGAGTTCCGCTTATGCTAATATGTATTTACTTAAATTTAACACTGACTGTGTTCGACATAAATAATCACATTAATTTTATTTATTTGTATAGACTTCTGAAAGATATAATAGCAAAATAATATATATATATATATATACCTATATATATATACCTATATATATATATATACCTATATATATAATTATTATTATTTAAAGAATATTAGGTAAGTCTAATATTTCCTTTATCCCCTCCTACTAAGCTTAAATTAAAAACTTGTATTAGGAGTGGGCTTATATAACAATAAGAACATTGTAACAGTCAGGCAAATAAAGAATTGGAATTTAAAGATAATAAAAAAATAAAGAGGCCTGTTGGGACGAATTTTTTTTTGTTTTTATAAATTAGCTTTTGGTGTGCTTTTTGAATCATTTACTGGTAACCAAACCAGGTTATAGGTCAGCTTTGACAAACGGCGTGACATTTTTTTTTTCAATAAAGAATAGTGCCAATCCACTCAGTTCCGTCGATCGTAGGTTATAGGATAACCTAGTGAAATAGGATTTCAACATTTCTCCTTGCATGTTTGAAAAATCAACATTGTTAAAACTGCTTTAATGTATTTTGCTTCTAAAAAATAATCATTTCAACTTGTTCCCGCAAAGACGTCGCAATATTGGTCTACATATGGGGGTCCATGGAGGGTCATGTCACCGAAGGAGGCACACGACAAGGAAAGGATGAACGTGCCTGAGGTTCTCCTCTCCAGAAGTAGGAGAACAGGAGAAAGAAGACGCCAGATTACGCCTCTCCTCTCGCAGCCTTGAGGTCATAGAGCAACAAAGATTATTTCATCCTGGGCGTCAGGGAGACATGCAACGGCGAACTTCTGGTGCCCTATTTCATGGGTGATGAGAACCCCACCGGGTTTTAATGGGTATTGTAGCAGAGCTAGCGAGTCCCATACTCCCGTTCGTAAACGTTGCGGGTCCATTCGGGATTGAAGTGAGTGGCCTAGGAAAAGGCAGTCCAGCTGTAGTTCCTTGGCAGTTTCCTTGAGATAGAGGTCATAGATTAATCAGTGGCCGGGACTTGAGTCGATCGCTAAGTTAAGTAACTCTTAAATTAAAAGCTTATGTCAGGAGTGGGTGCGACAATACTCCAGCGGCGTCGGAGTTTGAATATGTTTTGATATAATCATTTTATATAGTACTTCAGTCAAAAGTTTTTTGAAGTAATTTAATAATTTTGCATTTATTTCTATCATTTTAAATAATCTTTAGACATTTTCTTTGTTTCTTTTTTTTTAAACGTTTCCCAATGATACCAAGCAAAGAGAATTTAAGTTCTCCCCGTGGTTTTAGAGTTTTAACTTTGATTTTTTTTAATCGAACTAAAGCACCCAGAATTTTCAAGAGGTAGCCAAATTTTGACAGGAGGTTCAGAATCGGTTGTATAACCGATTATTAAAAAAAAACAACATTTTTATTTAATACTTAACGATTTATCCTCTAAAACACAGAACGACTTGACATTACATACAGTTGAATAAGAATTATAGTGAAACTAAAAAGTCCTGCATAATTTTAAAGTTTACAACGCACGCACACAACTAAGCATAAGTCTTGACAATACGTACTTATGTGTCGATATACCTATACAAGTTAAGTTTGTGTGCGTCAATGCTAGATTGCCCATAAATCACGCAATCTATGGAAAATTTTCAAATAAGGTTAACACTAATTACGAGTATTTTTAAATCATTGTAATTTTTTTATAATGACTATTTATATCTAGAATGTAATAAAAAAAATTGGCCACCCTTCGAAAATGCACCTGTATATATGGATTTTATTTATATATAAGAAATTTCTTTCTAATTCTGTTATAAGATCTTATGTATGTATGTAAGTAAATGAAAAGCATTCTATATCTACAATCCTTCAGGTAGTCCCATTATCACTTATATGAACAGCTCGTTTGCCCCTTGTAACATAAAAAAAATGTGTTATGGCAGTAAGTCGGGGAAACCATCTACCCCCTTGTCATTATTATTTCTTACAGAAAACAAAAGGTCGTTCACGTATAATTAGGTAAAAAAATTAGATTCAAATTCAATTAACCCATAGCCTTTCTCTATAAAGGGGCTATGTAACACTGAAATAATTTTTCAATTCGTACCAGTAGATTCTGAGATTATCGCGTTCAAGTAAATAAACGTACAAACTTGAAAAAACTCTTCAGCTTTATATATAAGTATAGATTAAAGCAAACGAAGCCTCGGGCAAACGTTACTTAATCATAATTAAACGAACTTGAAGTGAATGTTATCACATTTTTACATTAATATAAAGCAAGTGAAAGTAGTGAAGGTGAATTCCATCTTGCAAACTGTTGACATGCCCCCTAGCGTAACACCTTTAAAGTATATTTGACTTGCGTAACATCATCTATACTAACTATAGATCGCCGGCTGGTCGAAATCCGCCCGCAAACCTTTTTGCGTAAAATGACATATATTGTTCTATTCACAGATGAATCAAATTTGACATTTAATATAACATACGGTTGTCACGATTACGCTTTGACATCATCCAATACATGTGTGTGTAAATCGTTTCGCATTGGTATGTGCGTGTGGTTTTATTTTAATGATTAACTATGATGTTAATATTGCATATCATAAATAAAATATCAGCATTCGCACACCTTCCTCTATATGAACTATATTTGTGCCAAATTTCATACTCATCCCACGTTTCGATAAATCCTTACAAAAAACTGTATTGTAGTTTAAACTGCACAGTTTTTTCGCATTGATTGAGCTGCAGGTTTTTCGCAACGAATTATCTAAATGTGTGTAGCGATTATAACTGGCCCTACAGAATGCGGAACTAGCAATGAAAATTTTTTTTTTGTAAAAGAATATTAGGAATACTTTTTAGGTATGTCTAATTACCTTTTCCGAAAGCGATTAGAATTAAATAAATTGAACGTAACATTACACAGCATAATATTTTTAGTTATTTAAAATTCGATCCCCCTATACCGTCCGTGACAGTAGTATCCGCTTCCTTTTTCTCCTCCTCATCTACCTTTATATCCTTTTACTCCATCCCTTTCCCTTACTCCTTACTTTCTAATTGGAGGTGGCGCCATGCTTGTAGCCGAATTGGACCGGCGAGTCTGGGTACCAGTACCTCTTTCTTATATAAATTCGGTGTGAAGTGACGGCAATGCTATCAAGTCATGTGATGGTGTTGTTGTAGCGTTTTTTTCGGTTTGTGAGACTTTCCGGTGGCCTTAATTCATCATTAACGGCCGGCAACGCATCTGCTTCCTCCTCGTCATGCACATGTCATCAATAGACACTTAGGTGTCTGCTGCCTTCTCGTTTGCTCTTTGCAACATAAAAAAAGATCTTTATTTTTATAGATTCATATTACGTAATTCAAAAAACAAAAGAACATAAAATATTATATATGAGTTAAAATATACACACAGTTTTTCAATTCGCAACATATAATATAGACTTATGGATTTGTAGGACTTTTCGCCTGTATACAAAATACCCTATGTAACGCTTTAATACCTTTCAGAGCAAAGCTCTATAGAAATCCCAAACCTTTCCAGTGATTACTCTCGACAAACAGGTATTCAACATTAAAAAAGTGTTATTTGGGAACTTGTTGAGATCAAAAAGAGTATAGATAGACTTAAAAAATAAAATTAATAATATTATTTCCAAAACACAAATCGCCGATGTGGGAATAGCGACCAAGTTAAAGTACGATTGGGCTGGACGTGTCTACCGCATGGCGGATGATCTTTGGGCCAAATCTCCACTTTATAGACCTGTCGAAGACCTTTGGCTCACGAAAAACGCAAGATTTTTTATATTTTTTTATAGATATTATGGCCGCCATCCCGGTTTAGTCCCAGGGTCCGCTTAGATTACAGGGGATGTGGCTTTGGGACGAGTTAAGATGACCGATTGCCGCCTCACATCATCTATCACGCCTTCATCACATATCATTCATTATATTTAAGATGAGACAATACTATTACAAGTATCACAAAATTTAACCTCTACATAATAATGGCTTCAAGTTTGAATTTGACGTCAAATAACAACGGTTTATCATGTAAATTTTACGTTAAAATACAATTATCACTCTCGCCTTTTACTACGCACTTGATGTGCAAATTAATTTAATACCATTAAGCTTAATCACATTCAGATTAACACTTAGAAGACCTAATTAATAACCTTACATCTAAGTTTAGTAGTTATTTTTGTTTTATTAGAGGAACTAATAATGCAGAATACCACGTGACTACGATTCTTATTAATGAGGGAATGATAGAAGATAGGGAAAGAAGAAGGAATGTTAAAGAACTGTCTTTTTTATGCTTCTTCTACGTCATTAACAATGAAAAATTCATTTATAGGTCCTTTAAATATAAACCACTCACTCATATTATAATCAAAACCAGTTTAATTCCCAATAGAAGCCATTCCTATTATTTTCACTTTGTTTTTCGCGCGATTTTTTACGTCGTCACCATTGATATAGAAAACACCGTATACTTACAATGTTTGTTTATTACCAAAGACAAAAGAGAGATATATTGCTGACCATGGACAAAAGATAAATATACATCAAGCTTCCTTGTAAAGTTTAAATTAGGCCGCGACAAAGGACTGGAACCTATGACGTCATATCGTCTCTCCGAAGATAATATCCACTATCCATTTAGTAACTTGTAAATATTCCTCTCATCAAAGGTTGCCTGGTAAGAGATTGCTTTAGCAATAAGGCCTTTGCGCGCATATTTGTAATAATTGTTAAAACTGTAATTTCTGTAATTGTTTGTGTGCAATAAAGAATTTATTATTATTATTATTATTATGTTGAAACACTTGCATCTCACGTATTAACAGATGATATTTAACGATAAATATACTTAACCTGTTTTGTATAGAATGTCTTTAATTTTTCAGAGGGTAGTCACAGAAAGTAGAGATGCTACACCACCTCCAAGTTCGGCGGCATTCGATTATCTATACGAGTTTTCGGAGACCAGAAAAGTTTTAGAAGAGTTTTTCCGATGTCCCGCTTTACCTGGCCAGCAGCAGAACAATGCCGATGAGATAGTTAATTTCCAGGTATGTGATGTAAAGGCTTTCTTCTTGAACATTGTAAATTTTCATACGTTGTGTTACGTCCAAGGTTCTGGTAGGGAGTCGAATGGTGAATTTTTAAAATTACGATCCAACTACATACTTTGTTTCCTTCAAAATATTTTTGGTTCAATTAGTAAAAATATTAAAACTGTAAATTAAAAAAGAAACCATTGCACTAGAGTTATTATTTAATACGGTACATAGGTGTCTTAAAACTAGACTAACAAGTTAACAACAAGTGTATCATAAACCATTATAGATTTTTCCGTATACTGGAATTCGTCATTTATAACTGGGCGTCGCTCGATTGCAGGCGTGCATAATATTATTATATTATATGTGAACCGAATATTCGAGGAGGTCGTAATTTAATCAGTGGCCGGCATTTGGAGGAACTCTAGACTAAGTAGTTCTTACCACGGCCGGGTGATAAATGGGTGAACAATTCTAGATTCTATTGGTTATTTATTACATTTTGTAGGTGCAGTTCAATATATTACTAATATTTTTTGACTACCTCTAACAACGTTGATGTTTTTCAACCGACTTCAAAAAAAAAGGTTCTCAATTCGACTTTACATTGTTTTTGTTTGTTGCCCCCATAAAATTTGACTGGGTGGACCGATTTTGATGATCCTTTTTTATTTGAAAGCTGGTACTTTCGTGTGGCCCAATGTCGATTTGTGTCCAGTTCTGAAAATTTGGAGGTGTTTTTTTTGTTAAAATTTTATTCTCATGTGATTATTACGTGTATCTTTGTCTGGAAGTGTAGTTGGGCTCATCATCAAGGACGTGAAATCTTGTAATGTTAAAATTTTCTCTCTCAAATTCGTAAGAGCTTGCGAATTAAATAGGCATTTATAACGCGTACTACATTACGTACAACGGTCAAAGTCGTTGTATCTCAAGGCCACCACTTTAGTGTCGGTTGTTTCATACAAAGCTCTCTATTGTATATTATTTAATTTTGAATAAACTAAAAATATAGCTGGGGTATTTTTGATATGTAATAGGGGGCTGATTGCTTACGACAATTATATTATAATCCTGAAATTGTAGCAAGTCTAATAATGGATGGATTTCACCACACATACTAGAAGAAAAGGAAGTCTCAACTTGCCCTATTTTCAAACCCTAGATACTTTATTGAATATAAGAACCTTGCAGTAACATAACTATGATTCCAAGAAAATTGTGCTAAGAATTTAGTAGTAAATAGATATATCTCTCCTTCTATCTAGCGTTATCCCTGTCTAATACCATGATCCTCTTAAATTGTAGAGGATGTGGCTGTGGGGCGAGTTAAAATGACCAACAGCCCTCTGATGCCTTCCCCGAAATCGGCGTGAAGCGGCGGCAATGCTGTCACGTCTAGTGATGGTGTTGTTGTCGCGTTTCGTTCGGTTTGTGAGACTTCCTGGTGGCATTCCTAATACAAGCTTTTAATTTAAGCTTAGTAGGAGGTGCAAAAGGGATTATAATATATACCTAAAAAGTATTCCTAATATTCTTTAATTCATTACGTCTTTACTAACAAATGCCTTAGTTTTATCTATTAGAGTAGAGGGGTGTCATCGAAATGTGACATTGTGTGACAATGGGCAGGGAGGTCAAAAGTTTTGTAACGTCACATGTTAAAATTAAAAAGATTCAAAAAATTGAAAAAGAATATAGAACTGCTGTCTTGTTTTAACTTTTTAAAACACATGCGTAAATAGAAAAAGTTTGTGACTTCACACTAAGGGGGAGGGGGTGTAGAAAGTGTGACAATGTGACAAGGAGGGAGGAGGCCTAAAAATCGTGAAATTCCTGTGACGTATTTTATGGATGGATGACCCCTAAAGAGAAAAATATATCCTAAATATTGACAAAATCTAATTTTGTCTGCCAAAGCAACGTTTTCCACTAATGTTGTCTTTATTTAGAAATCACAATATATCACTGTTTCGGGAAAGTAATATATCTTGGTCACAAAAAGTATAATCAAATGATATATTGAATCTTTTTGTCTTTCCCGTCGGCGTCGCGTCAGAACTTTTATACTACTCAGCTTTTTCTGTATTACTGAGCTTTTCGTTTTAGACATAATTCTGTAATACGTATACAAGTACTGCATGTTCTTCTTCTCCCTAGCGCTATCCCGGTTAAATACCAGGTTCCGCTTAGATTGTAGAGGATGTGGCTGTGGGGCGAGTTAAGATGACCGATTGCCATCTGACGTCACCCTCGGAAACAGGTCAAATGTTTTAAAAAATAATAATTTTACATGGGACGCCAGACAAAAGGTCTAACCTCTAGTACAACACTATCTATTCTAAAAAATCTTCATTTTATAGTATTTTTAAATAATCTTTTTCCTATGCCTTTCTTTATCTTATAAACCTTCCCTTCCTATTATATATATATCTAGACTAGATAACATATATATAGATCGGTACCGTGATCCAAAGAGTAGACATAGTATTATTAAGTGCATAATGCCGGAGCCAGACATAGCTCAAAGTGTTTGTACATTTTTGTACTTGAAGACTATAAAGTACTACAAAAATTAGCGCAGCTACACAAAGTCCCCGGCCACACTACATGATCATTGAAATGATCATTCACATGAAGCTATATCTGTCTCCGGCACAAAGACAACAAAACTACTCATTCATCCTTACAAATTAACAACACAATCAAGCATAAACAAAACTTCTTGCTATAGATCGCTCCAATCCTGTAAAATCGATTTATCTCACTCGGCGCGACAAGTGACAGTTTAGTTGAGTCTGTCTGAAGATAGTGACGTTCACTCGCCTCTATTAACACGGCGACATGATTTATGGCTTTCAGTGAAGTCACGCTGGCACGGTGCGATTTCACCGAACGTTATGACTGGCGAATTATAATCAAATACAGTTAATTCCCCATTTATATTATGTATGTTACCAACTGTGAGTTCGTTCGCGTAAAATTAGTTAAATATATAGATACAATTTTCCCGTGATTATATTCTATAACTCGATAAATGGGCTTTTTAACACTAAAGAATTTTTCAAATCGAACCAGTAGTTCCTGAGATTAGCGCGTTCAAACAAACTAACAAACTCTTCAGCTTCATATATTAGTATAGTTTGATATGGGGGTAGCGCGGCGCGGGTCATTGATTTGTTTTGCGCGTCAACATTTTGTTGACGATTGCTTCCCAATATTCACGATACATTGCGCGCTCAATAATGGAATGAGGATGGCAATATCTGTTACCTCTCACTTCCGAGATGAATGATTATTGTGATTTTATTTAGGACATTAAATGAAGACTTATCACAAAGTTTGCGGTACGTTGTCTCTTGCACCTTATATAAAAGATAGTATATAGGACGTTATCAATTATTAATTTCACTAAGGAATTTCTAAAGTAGAAAGTAATAGAGGTAGTAGTAAGGAATGTCTAGCCTTCTGAGTTTATTTTGTAAGACACCACCGAAATGTCTTGTTTAATGCTGGCAACACTTCACTCGGTGGTAAACGCAGTGACACAGGCTTTTTCTGGTCAATTTAAACTCCGTTTAATGGTTGGATTTATATAGCGGTTTTATGATGCCGTAAACTTCTCCAAGAACGAAGCAAGACGTTAATCTTGGGTCGAATAAAATGTCCACAAAGACGTGACCTCGAGAACAGTTGATTCAATTAACGAGTTCTAAGGGTTGCTTGTGTCACTAACTAATCTTTATGTTTAGTTCTATTGTAAGAGAGGATGCAGACTTCATGAATTCATACTTTACTTATAGTTTTTTTTAGGGTTCCGTATACCTCAAAAGGGAAAAAAAGGAACCCTTATAGTATCGCTTCGTTGTCCGTATGTCTGTCTGTCTGTCTGTCTGTCAAGACCCTTTTTCTCAGGAACGGGAAGACCTAAAAATTAGAAATTAATACCAAATACTGAAGTCTACGGTCCCTTGAAGCTGTGAAAAAATCAACCCTCCAAGTGAACACAATCAAAAGATATGGCCGTTTATGTCACTTTTTGGGGGTTGGGGGGGGGGGGATGAAGATGACCGACTGCCGTTTGACGTCACCAGAAACCCCACAATCTCTACAGTCTCACGAGTGACGTCATTAATTAATGACGGGACACTGTTTTTAACGTGCCTTCCAAAACACGGATTTCTGAAAAACGGAACGGCCTACTTGCCACGTTAGTTACAAAAAAAATCTCTGTCTCGTCTCTAAGCGGAGCTGAGGAAAAAAACCAATTGTCAGCCATTACTCTGTCACCAGCCAGACACCAAATTGACAATCAATATTAATTTAAAATCGTTTAACATCTAGACTCACGACTGACGTATATTCTAAACTCCGACCACTCCATGGCTCGTATATTTTTAAAGTAAAAACTTCTTTAGGCGCGTTGGGAATTTGCGATGGGAAAAACCTCGCACTCGCGACACTGTTACCGCAACCCACACCTCTGTATGTTCGAGTTTTAACTTCCGTTGGCATTCCAGGAGTGCCACTGTTTTTTTTAATATGTTACAAGGGGAAAACAAGAAGACGGTTAACCTGTCCTTTATTTATGTTACAAGGGGCAGACCAGCAGGCAGCAGGCACCGAAGTGCCTACCGACGCCCATGGACATCTGCACGACCAGAAGGCCAGCAGATGCGCTGTATACATAGTACATGTATACATAGTATACAACAGATCATCCATTTGTTAGTAAAATTACATTAGGATTTTAATGTAATTTTACTAACAAATGGATCAGTTATGTTGTATATATATGATATAGGACCCGGACGAATAGAGAGACAGACCGATAAACGAAAACTTTAACAAAGCAGTAATTAGTACTAGCTATGCGTTGCTGTGGCTAAGTGAATTAGGATTTCAAAAAACTATCCTATCTCTCAAGTTGTACCAAATTAAACATAAATGCCAACTTTCATGAATTTCGATTGACTTGCTAAGAAGTTCGCTTGGAAAATACATAGTGACACTGGATTTTTATAGATTAAGATGGTAGAGAGTGCAAAAAACTGTCGAGTGTGCCTCTGACCTATCGGTTTTCCGGTCCGAATAGATAAAAATCCAAAAGCTATGTTTGTTTATCCTATTTGACGCCATTCTCTGTAAATAGAGAACATTTTGTAGTTTTTTCGTAGTAAATATTTGGCCTATTGATAATAAATATATTATCTTTTTCGCTAACACGATTTGGATCATGTAAGCCGTTGGTATATTTATTTATGAACTAGATTTTATCTGTTACTTTGTTCGCGTTAGACGCGATTCTGTTAAATTTCGACGGTATTTTTTATCTAGAACGCTAATTCTTTTGATAAGAAAAAAAAACAGACAGTAACCTTTATTCTTACTATGCCAGCCATTTACCCGCGAAAGTCCCATCAAAATCAGACAAGCCGTCTGTCTACTACGTTTAATTTTTACTTGAGCTACATGTTTTTCTTTATGTATATGTCCTTTTTTACTATTAAGTTTGGCCGGTAAAGATTTAGAATAAGTCTGCATTTGGGCACAGTCGTTTTAGAGTTCCGTAGTCCTACAAGGAAACCTTATAGTTTCGCTCTATCCGCCCGTCCCTACGATTTTCAAAATATTAGACGTAGACACTCGAAATTTTCTGTTTATTAACATGTTCTATTGAACAGGCAAAAAACTCACTAGGAAAAATATTTTGAATGAGTTCGGACGATAACTTTTGTAGTTATTTAACAAATACGTTCATCGCATATCAGACACGGAACCCTTTTATATAAGAGTGTCTTGACACGCACTTGGCATTTTTTTTTTCACTTTGACACACATTTTGTTTTAGTTTACTTTGTGTTATCTTTGTGTGTTTGAATTCAATAAAGAAATCAAGTAATCAACGACGCAACTCAACCTTGTCCCGGATCGTAGTATCAGTTACATATAGACTCGAACGACCAGTGGTTTATGAAACGTATCCTGATACGGGGGCGTGAGGACGAAGGATCCGCGAATGTCCGGCCAAGGTACAATTATTTGGGTTGATGATAAACTGTTGCTAAACATATATACATTTTTATTGTTTATATAAACTTTAATTTAAAAGTCATTTCAAAAATATGTATCTTATACTATAATATACAAAGCTGAAGCCAAATCTAAATTACCTGGAACTAAAAGATAGGCTATAATATATTATTTAATGGATCCTAAAGATGACAAGATATATTTTTAAAGGTGTGGGCGAAAGGTCGTGGATTTGCAACGTCTACCGATCGGTTCCGCACATTGGTTTGGTGGTTTACGTAAAAAATCTATCGCCGTTGACCTGCTGACCTTACTTTCTATACTATTACAGTTTTGTCTTGCAACTTTTTATGTTGCCCGTACAATCCAATGTTATACCTGAATGTTTCACAAGCTAGTATATTCCCAACTAGTTATTACGCTCGAGTTCATTCGCATCAAATTAGGTGAAAAATTTTAGCGTAATGATATATAGCCTATAAGGAGGAGGTCGTGGCCTAATCAGTGGTCGGCATTTCAGTTGATTGCTAGGTTAAGTTGCTCTTGCTACGACCGGGTAATAGATGGGTGACCCATTCTCTTCCCCAATAAATGAAATTTCTAACATTGAAAGAAATTTTCAAATCGGACCAGTAGTTCCTGAGATTAGCGCCTTCAAGCAAACTCACAAATTATTCAGGCTTATATATTATAGTATATATATAGTAGTAAAGGATAATAAAAGATTAGTATACATTTTATTTTTAAAGCAATTTCATATAAAGTTTCGAGCTGTGTTGTTTTGCATGTATTATTTTTAAATAAAAGTGGAAAAAAGCGTGAAGACTCGCTTATATGGAAGGGTTCCGCATATAATATGCGATAAACGTATTAGTCAAATAACATTAAAATTTGTCCGATTTCGTTCTAAATATTTATCTAATGAATTTTTACCATTTCTATCAATATGGAATATTTGAAGACTATATCTAATAGTTTGGAAATCTTAGAGGGGGTTGGTAGAGTGAAATTATGTATAGTATATAGGGAACCCTAAAAAGGCTTTTGTTCTTTTGTCAATCACTAACATAACTTCAATCTTTTATTATTTTGGAATTTTATATCGGTTCAGTGTTTGAAATTGATGTGGTAGTTCTGCCCCCGACCGTCGTGGATTGCGTCTCACTCACTTCTTTGAAAACACAATACTTTCTACTTCCGTATCTATCTAAAAGATCAGTTTTTGTGAGAAACTGTGCATTGTTGTTACAATTCGTTCCGTATGTCAGCTGTTTGTTACGTAAAATATTTCGCAGATGGTCCATCCGTACGACTTTCTATACCATCCTGAATAGTTACAACTTTACGTAACTACCTCCAAAAGACAGGGAATAAATGAGTCAAAACTGATGATGGGCTTCGTTTGTTTAATTTAAGTATTTTAAAAGACTGGAAACTTTTTTTGAAAGAGTGACTAACGAGTTTCTTGCAGGTTCTTCTCGTGGCTCGACTTTTCCAAATCAGTAGTGGCTTTAAAATATTTGACGATTCAAAAGAGCTCGTAAAGGTCTACTTGAATAAAACATCTGATCATTTGATATGATTATCTTTTGATTTGAAATAGGGCCACTTTTTGACTCTATCACTGGATCAGCTGGTTGGGATGCTTAAATGATCCATGTAGAATTTTAAAAGTTCTTGAAATTAAAAAAAAGTCAAATATAAGCCTACGAAGATTATTTCCTCATAAGTACATAGTGCCGATAGTCTTTTAAAGTACAGATAAATATAATATACTAACTGATTCCCGCAACTTCGATCACATGAATTCAGTAACTCTGTTATTTTATTGTACTGTACTGTATTTTTCAGAAAAGGACGACTAAATTATATTGTTTTAATTTAGAAAAAAATATTTGCGTAAGCCCATTACGGTCGAAGGTAATTAGACCCACTCAGTAAATGTCGTATTGTTGTCCAACGAAGTGGATTTGTCAATCGGGCAGCGAACAAATTATACGTAAAATGAAACAAGCGAAAAGGGCCCGTACGTAACAATAATAGGACTTAGTATTGCGCAGCCGAATAAAGAGTATTACGGTTTTCAAACGTGACATACTGAACACCGGATTTTAAATCTAAAGGATCAAAATGTTTAAATTGTACGCGCGAATATCGCCTGTACGCATTTGTAATAAGGGACATAATTGTGTGAGGCAATTTATCTGGTGGTTTTTAGTAGGTTAGATGTATGCGGTGGTCGATCAAAGCTACGCAATGTCCGGAATTAGGCTTGTACGGTGATTGCGAATCTGTTCATTTGCGTGACACGGGACGTCTCATTAAAACGCACTTTACATGTCATGTTTGTAATTAAGTGTGGATGAAGCTTGTTCGATGTGGAAGGAAGGACAGGGTTGGCAACGCCAAGTAAATGCTTATGTTTTTAATGTCACAACGTCTTATACATGGATGAACGCCGACTGCACGCACAAAAAAAGCTTGATTCATTGTCACGTTCCGCCTGAGCCGAGCGTGCAAACAAGAGCGCGGATCAAGTGATGGAGAGGCACTATCGGCTTAAGCGTTACAACGTAAAACGTAGTTCTTTTTTTGTTAATATAGTAATATAGCTTTGTTAATTTTTACATTATTTATTTTTTAGATTAGTAATTTCTGTGTTAGGTTTACTCACCAAATAAATAGTTTGATGTTATTATTTTCAAGATTATCAAGAACGTTTCTTCAACCTATATAATTTTTTTATAAAATTTTGTTTTTCGCCCTTATTACGATCGTTGCGAAAAGTAAGTTTTCCGCAATAACTTTGCCCTAATAAACGAAAGCTACGACAACTCAACGTACGAAGGGCAGAATAGAATCCGTAAAGTCCGAAACCTGACGCCGCTGGGAATTAAGCTTTAGCTTAAAAGGCTCGTGTAAATAATTAAATAAAAAATATTTTTAAAAATAAACTAAAAGTTCAGTTAAATATTGAAATTTTACCTTGAGAAAGCTAGACACGTACAAATTAAAGATTATCTCCGGAGATAAGAAGTTAGTTGAGAGATCTAATCGTAATCGGCTATAAAATCAATATGGAGGAAGAATCGTGCACAAAGTGGGCGTTTAACCTTTGGGCGTGCTGCGCAGGCGCATACTACGCGTCAAACCATCCATCATGGCCACTATCTCAAGCAAATTAACCTAAGAGACGCCACTGCTGTTCTTTAACCATTCAAAATGGCCCGCTTCACGTGTATTATGATAGAGACGCGAGGACCACCTTAAGTGGCCGGTTACGGATGGCACTACCTGGCATGACGTTTACAAATCGCTTGGCATGAGGTACATCACGGTTTCCAATTTACTTTCTTCCTTAACTTTAACATCTGCGGCTTCCACATTATCGATAGAGTTTTGTAGCTCAAGTGCAAAAATATACAAATTGCATCTTCATTCATTTCAATAGTCTCTAATCTTTGGATATTTGACTTTCAAATGTATGTCTAGAGAACTACAACCATAAAAAGTCCTAAATGATAATAGTATTACATACACAATAATTTAGTTGGTGCAAAAGTATTTCCTCATGTTTATTTTTAAAGAATTTTCTTATCAACAATATTTCAAAATTGAAGTAAAATCACACGAATACTTTAGATTTTACTTGTGTATGTACGATTAGAGGTATGTACAATTCAAAAGTACTAAATAAAATAGTGAACAAGAAATGTTTTAACTTTCCACTTTCAGTTTTGCCATTGGTACAGTATTAAACAGTGAAATGCACGGCATTAGTTGAAACAGTTAAATCTTGGGTGGTTTCGAATTAAATGTCATTCAAGATGAAATGTAGATTGGTGCAACGCCATTCGACTACTTTTCAGTACCGATACGCCAATTAATTGTGTAAACAATTATGTAATCGAGTTAAACGGGCCCAAAGATTCGTGAATGGATACGAAAAACGAGAGCAATTAAGCGTATTGTTCCAGATATAAAATGTAGGCTGCCCGAGTAAAGGTTAAAATTTTAAAGGTAATTAGTGTTGACTACGGTTATGTAAAGCTTTCAGATCGTATGATTAACACGGCCGGCTTTACTCAGTAAAAGTGACGGGTTCAACCAGTTGGATTGTGTGTTTTGTCTATCATTTTTGAGACAAACTACGACGCATGATACTTAAAGCTTGTCTATAATTATATGGAAGCAGAAAAAAGAGACAGAGCGCGTTTGGTTAATATAAACGTAATATAACATTTGAAAAGTTGATCCTTTGGTGGGAGCTACTTATCAACAAAATTATAATTATACTAGCTGTTCCCCACGAGTTCGTCCGCGTGTGCCACTTATCACTTATTTGAGGTTTAAAAATAGTTTTTGGATGAGGAATAATATTATGTTTGTAAAAAGACCTTCACAAATAATGCATTATTTTAGAACGAATTTGTCGTCGTGGACTTTTATTTAGAACTTTTAAAGGGGAACAATTTTCTGACATATGACTTTTGTGAAACTATAACCATTTACGCAGCGCACGTAGCGGAAACTCTCAAATGGGAAAAAGATCTCCCGATTATGAAACATTCTTCATAGGTGTTCCGCTCTTATTGGATTTAGCGTGATGATATATAGCATATAGCCTTCCTCAATAAATGACCTATCTAACACTAAAATAATTTTTAAAATCGGATCTATACTTCCTGAGATTAGCGCGTTCAAACAAACAAACTCTTCAGCTTTATATATTAGTACAGATTTGCTTGTCCTTTTTGTTTAATTATGTAGTTGGTTAAGAGTTTTGCTACATTGCTATTAAAATGGGGGTAAGTCGTTAATTAAACCTGTGTTAATAAACTCCTTTTCCCTTACAGACTTAACCTGTGGCATTATTTAGTCCATTGTCGAGTGAAGTATGCATACGCGCAGTTGGGTAAGTGAAAACTGTATCCAGCCCGCGGCTTCGCCTACACAGCGTTAGGTCATGCGCAACACAACAGACATCAATTTAAAAAATTGCACGTTTTGCATAATGCCCATCAATTACTTTCTAACTGATTTCAAAGAATAAATCAGTCGGCGCCAAATTGGTGTACGTTGTTTATTT
>JANCMC010007202.1:8320373-8337851 GCA_024363005.1 Charaxes varanes | reverse complement strand
GCCGACACAAATGAGTAGCGCCTACGATATTTTAATGATTATATGTTACAAAAATCTAAATTTATAGATATCCACTTCATGTATACAAATTATATTCGGATACTTTGTTATGGTTGATAATAAATAATGTATGTTTTACTATTTTTTGCAAAATGGACTAATGCGTATGTGAGCAAACGGTGACGCATGCCGATGTGCGGAAAAATTTGAATAAGCTTAAGTAGGGGGTTTAAGATACACTGGTGGATAATTATGTTTAAAATATTTTTGTTTGTGTAAATTAAACAAAATAAACAATAATTATAGCAAATGACATTATTTTTGACTGGTCATCTCGGAGTTATATTGTAATAGCGACATGGACTTCACTTCTGAATCAGTTAGGACCTTGCTATAAAAATGTTTTCGTAGTTATTCCTATAAACAAACTTAAATTTCTTTCATTACACATTATATGCAACTTTTCAACTAATCTTCATTAAACTTTGTATAATGCAAATCGTAATGCCGATCCAATTTTGTAAACACGATGTTAGGGTTTCAGGAGACGACACAGGGCATCTTTCATCTATAAAAAGGTTTTGTTTGAAATGTTAAAAAAATAGAGACAGCAAAGGCGTCAATTAAAGTTTGAAGTACACGTTATACTTAGGATCACGCCGCCAATAACACGACCCTTAAAACTTACATCCATCAGTATAAAGACAATGTTGCAGAAAACTTCAATAACATAGTATTTACCTGGAGGCATTCGAACGTTTACGCCAAATGTCTGTAATTTCGTAATGTACATCGGACGCGCAATCATAAAATCTATTAAATCCAGCACTAATGGTAACAGACATGGAAAACGTTACTAGGTATGGTGTACCTATTTGTAAAGAGATTAATTTGTACCGACATTTACTATTTTGGTATCTGCTTTTAAAAATTACACTATAGCAAATATAGCCTGTACGAAAACCTATAAATTTTGCAGAAAACTTAATAGCATACCTGAAGTGATAAGGCGTAAGGAAGATATCTATTATGTTCTATACTAAACATCTTTTAAGAGTTGGGTTGGGAGGACTATTTACTTTAATATTTTTTAAATATCCTATAATATTTTTCCGTTCCCTTTCTGTTTCCTGATATTTTCAAAAATTACCCGTAATAAATAGACGGCGCAATTTTCTTAATTTTTTTCTTTCATAAGAACCTTCTCCTGACAATAACAAATACAACAAAAAAGAATTAGCATAATCGGGCTAGCCGTTGATGCTTGATGACGTGACCAAGGTAAATAGGGCCACATACATGATTAATACTGAATCAATTAAATTTTATGCGCCAAAGGAACCGTTTATATTGATTGACGTAAAAATGTCATAATCTCCATTTTTCACAGAAAAAGACATCAATTTTAATTAAATTACACAACTGCTGATTGACGCGTCAGTATAATAAAGTAACACGCTTCGCCCTCTACTCAACTACGGTTCTTGTAGGGATGTCTATAAACGCGATAATCCTCTGCACAAATTTCCATAATCCTGGCATTTAGCCGGTAGAGGTGAATGATCAATGTAATAACAAACACCAGATAAGGCAAATATCGATTTATAAATCCTTACGACACGTCGCGAAAGATTCGATCAATCTCGTCTAGTCACGATGGCAGTTTATCTTCCTATAAAAGCTAATATGTCCTTAAATTGACGTGAATGATATTAGTCGGGCTGTCACGAGGAAGGGCTCCGTTTTTGCTTGTTATACTTTAGGGTTGTTTAGACCAAAAAAATATCGAATTGTATTTTATACATTTTACAGACTTTAATTCCTATGTGTTCTATGCACGCGCATACAAAAATAGTTATTTTCATATAGGTACTTATTAACTTACATAGTTCTGTTTTATGTAACAAAAAGACATCGTCTGTCTTCCCTTTTGAACACGATCGATCATTCCAATAGAGATTTTGACACATAGCTCTCTATGTGTCAAAATCTGTATTGGAATGATCCAAGGACCTTACTATAATATTGAAACTTATAGACGTGCCTTCGTTTCTATATTCATATAATTGAGAATGTTATCTTTTGAATGAAATTTTGTATAGCTGTCGAATATGTGGGGACACTACCTGGGACACTGTCATTATTATGTCTTTTATTTTTACAAACAACGTGTATAAAATCTGATAGTTTCATGAATGGAAAATGCAACGTATCGATCGATGTTACATTAAATGTTAATAACTTAAAGAGTTATAAGGAATGGTTAATCAGTAGTTTCAAATATTTTTTTAAATAACTTATAATATAGCTACATCTGCAGCTTTTTATTACCAAAATGACCGTAACAATGCGTTATAGTAGAATCGTATTCTTTAATGCCTATTAAATTTGATTACACTATTACAGTTTAAGTTAAATAAATATAAGAAACTGAATATTATAATCGACAACCCTAATGCACGATGTACGTCAATTTGCGACAATATGTTATGTATTGGTTACGATTGTCACGTTGGGAAAGCATACCGATGCTAGTATTTGCTAAATAGTATCAGGTCTACGAAACCTTTTAGAGTTACAATCAGGTCGTTTAATATCAAGTTAAGTAAAAAGAAATAATCCTTTAAACTAAATATTATAAAGAAATGTACATATGAAAAAAATAATAATGAAAGAGATGTTTGAATTGTTTCAAGGTGATGAATGTTTAACAACATAATACGAAGGTCCATAATGGTCTGTAAGCGTTATCGGCTCAACGCATCTGATCTTTCGCGTCAAAACCACTTATTATGCACAATTGAGGCTACTTTGTATTATGTCTCGTATAGTTAATCAATAAGATCGTAGCCCCGCGGACATCTCTGCCGCAAATTGAACTTCCCGACGCAGCCTCCTTCGGTGAGTGCGAACTCACTTGTAATTACCGACATTGTAAGCGAGGCGGAGTTTTGCGCACATTCAATTTTACGATACTTACAGGCATCGTGAGTGTTCGAATTTATCATTGGCTTTTTCTTTAATTTACGAAGTGCAAAGTACATTTATGCTGTTATACAATAATTTTTTACGATTGCCGTAAAACGTGTTCTGCGGCGATAATATTAAATGCTTATTCCTCTTAAGAGCAAGCGAGATGTGACCCGTTTAATAACGAACTTGATGTAATGTACTTATGCGTAAATATTTCCATTTTTTATGTCGACTATTCTTTGAGGTTTCTTAGAAAGTTTCTTAGATAAGAAATGACTGATGTTCCCAAGGATCTCTTTTCTATAAAGGCAAATGGCGATGTTATTAGGCATTTTTACCGATGTTCATTACAAGTCACTTGACATAGTCTAAGCCTAACACCAGAACATAAAAAAATAGTTACCTTACCCCAGCCAAATAATGAAGCTAGTGTTGGAATAACAAACAGACGCTAAAATCGTTTAATCTGTGCCATAGAAATAGTCATGCAATATAGGGACAATAAATAGAATACAATAACAGCATAAGCTCAGCCATAGGAGAGCTAATGCATTTCCGCCCTAGAAAGTAGATACGCCCGTGATTCATTGTGACAGATAAACTTATTAACGAACGTGCAATTATAAATTGCAGTACATCGACAACACGCGCAGTCGGCGAACTGAGAATCGAATGTAGGACTGTGATTTACGAGCGGTGGTTAA
Organism: Charaxes varanes; assembly: GCA_024363005.1. Taxonomy (NCBI): domain Eukaryota; kingdom Metazoa; phylum Arthropoda; class Insecta; order Lepidoptera; family Nymphalidae; genus Charaxes; species Charaxes varanes. Next base: position 8,334,174 of record JANCMC010007202.1, on the reverse strand, counting down.
TATCCCTGTGCTTAATACTTACGGTATATTAAGTAGTATTAATTATCTTGCAATAATAATATGAGCTGTACCAATAGTTGTCTATGCTGAAATTCCTTGGGGTAACGGCGAGGACCACTGCTTTGTTAGAAACGTAGGACGAAAGGTATTTATATTTACATCCAACAAGAACGATATTGTCACTTACATTGATTTGATGTTACCCTACTTGAAATGTTTCTGCCAAGTCTAATGTCATCAGCAGTAGAAGATGGATGATTTCATGTTATTGTCGCTATATTTGTCTCATTGGCACCACTTGGTGCCATGGGCAACGAGACTTAAGCCAAATTTTCGAGAATACTAGCATATTACTTGCAATCGAGGCAGCAATTTTAACAAGGTTGAATACGAGACAAGCAGTTTCTTTTTAATGCGATTATAATGAAGTCCTGGTCTATCCTCTTCTACGGTATCGCAGTCTGGTATCTGGATCCACTTAAATTGTTGTGTATGTTGCAGTAGGGCGAGTTAAAATAACCGCCATCTCACGCCATCCTCGCAACCATCACAATCTCTACAATCCCACAACTAATATGGTTTAGTCATCAGTGACATCAATCGGGTCCCACTATTTTACGTGACTTCCGAAACTCTACGGAGGTCGGGTATTTGGAAAGCAATGTTAGAATAGGTCACCGATTTATCACTAATAAGCGGTAAGAACTGCTTCATCTAGCGATCGAATCACTTGCCGGTCACTATCATCTTAATAATTCAACTTATTTTTATCCGCTTTTATGTTAGAAACAGGTAAGTAAAAATCAATTTCACCCAAACAGGATCGTGGCAAAGTAGAGCGATGGTTTCCTCATCCGCCACTTATCGCGCATGCCGCCTGACCAGGTCACCCCGATGCTTAAGATCATTTCCATAGCATCGAGGAGTTCATTACCCCAAAGACCGGAAAACATCGAGACCACATTATCCGGAACCGGTCGATTACGGTAGCACTTAATGCTCGTGTGACCGCTCTTCCGATGGATACATAATTAGGCAATACTAATACATAATTATGATAATATATTTGGTAACTATTTCAAGATACTCGTACTTCTTTCGATTTACTTTTGAGAAGAAAGAGTTGCTTAAAAATATTAAATATTGTTAACACACAATAACAGGCAACTTATAAACAGATCACGAATATCAAGACATCTTAAATGATTAATACAAACAATTACACAGTTATGAATTCAGATAACTTATAATTAAAATCGGAAAGGACTTCGTATTGACACAAATCATGGTGGGTGTACTTTAGATGACTCACTGTTTACATTAACCACTTTCCACCTATATATCTACACTTACTTTTACCCAATTTTAAATACTTCTTGAGATTACTAACATTTTTATACGTATAATTTTTATAGAAATCGCTTTTATACATACTGGCCTAAAATCCACATTGTATCATGAAATCACTTAGTGGTTGCGTCCATACGTAGATTTACTATTTGAAATGCAGTTTTATACATAGTATTACATCGTCGTCACTGCATTTGTTTTGTATAATATACGTCATGGATAGGCTATACTATAGACAACCTTACCATGAAAGTTACAAGGTTATTGTACTTGTGTAAGGCTTCTAATATTGCAGTCATCCAAAGATATTGGGAAACATTAGATGAATATACTGGTAGCTCATGCTCATCGGTCTGCAAGCAAGTTCTAGGAATGTGCATATACTGAAACATATGTCGTTTCTTAACTAGACATAAATGAGAAAAGATTGGCCCTATTTTAAGCCAGACGGCCCAAGTGCAAAACTATCTGGTGCGTAACAACACCTTTCGCGTAAAGAGATAGAAGCAACCTCATAGACGTATTGCGATTAAGGTGGTAAATCTGTCTGCGGTGGAGAGTAAATTATTCTCAACTCAGATGAGCACAAGATAATAAGTGTAGGCTATTATTTCCTTATGTAACTGTAATCTTTCAAAGAGTCTTGATGATAGAGTAGTTATAACATGCATCCTACAAAGAAAAGCGTTTTTTTTTTTTGGTAAGCTTTCATAAAGCCTGGAGATAATAGAAATAACAATAAAATTCGTAGATAAAGCAGTACAACGACATTTAAATTTAACAAAGTTTAGAAACTCTTAATATCTTTTATATTCATACAACTTTACATGTTTTATTTTTAAATAACTGGCTGACTGACTGAAATAATTTTGAAGGACATCTAAAGCCGCACTAGTAGGATCATACCAGATTTGGCTAGGCAGGAGATGGAACACTGGCAGTAAAGGTGAGTGTTAGTGATCACTATAAAGAGCACGCTCCTAAACCTACACCTCGGTCACAAGTCCCGGGCACTGCTATGGTTCCTTCTTCTGCAACGCGATGAAATTAATCCCGAAATCAATAAAATTTGTCTAGCCCAGGAGTGGGTCTTTTGATATCCTATTATGATGTATTTTTTTAAAAATAATACTAGCTAATCCGGTAAAAGTAGTATTGCCCGAACTTTGGCTCGTTACCTACTCGTTTTAGCCAGTTAACCAACCTCCTTTTCGTTTTTTCTATAAATCGTGACACTGACGGATTATTTTAAAAATTTTATTGGAAGTATTCTGAAGTAGCGACCAATTGTGTTATTAGTATTTTTAAATAACCATTCGACTTTTCGTTTATGTCTCTTAAGAATTGAATCTTCCCTAAAATAAGGGGAATGAAACAAAATAAAACACATCTTAAAACGGTCCAGCGGTTTTCGAGTTTTAGCGGGACTAACGAACAACGATTAGTATATGGTAGAAAGGCTTTTAAGTTGAAAAGTTAAATTATTATATATCGGAAACGGTGGCTCTTAGAAATATGACTTTCGCAGTGTAACGAACGACATATTGATAATAATATAATAAATTATGTAAATTTATTTACCTAAAAAAGATAATATAATGTTACAAAAACATATTGTAGCATCAAATAGCATATTATAATATATTGGTTGGACTCTGATGCGTAAGCTAGGATGCCCTGTATTATAGCCATCAGCGGCTTTCCCTCCATCAAAATAACTTATCAATAAAATTTTGACCACCTTATTAAAATTGTTTTATGCATTTAAAATTAAAATAAAAAGAAATATGTAGGCACAGTTATAATAATGTCAGAAATGATTACTTAATGTGTGCGTGCGTGCGTGTGCGTGTGTGTGTGTGTGTGTGTGTGTGTGATTGTGTGTATGCGTGGCCAACTTTTCTGTGCTTCCTGCAACAAAATTTTCGTCACAAAATAAACCAGTGCTAGAATGGGTCACCCATCTATCACCCGGTCGCAGCCAGAGCAACTTAACTTAGCGATCGACTCAACTGCCGACCACTGATTAGGCCACGACCTCCTCAGACTTTATGATCGGATAATACTAACAAGAGCAAAGAAACAATTTTTAAGATCCTTTTCTTGGATATAAAAATAACAATATTTAAATTGTATCCTATAAACTTGCATATGAAGAGAGAAGTGGTACTATTCCTTACTTACAGTAGTAAATAAGGAATAGTGCTACAGTACCAGGCGATTGATACTACCACTATATTGCGATATCCTTTAGTGCCGAGTTCAAATGTAGGAGGCTATATAATTTTCCATGTCATAAACATTTGTATAAATCACTTGAAACGATAGCCATACATTAATGACGTTATGATAGATATATAATCTGTGTAATCTCTTTAACAGTGTTATCAGGTCTGTTATCACTTGGGTAATTATGAAAGCCTTAGATAGGTGCTACTGTACTAGACTTATCAGCTAGATAAGGAGACCGCCCACGTTTGTTTGCTCTTGCTTCATTGAATACCATATTTTTCGGGTTATCGCCTTTATAGGGAAAGGAAATTGCAACACTTTCAAGTAGCTGCTTAGGTTTGATGGAGGAGAATGAACTTATTTATTCTTCCCCATATATTTCCTCTGTTAAAAAGGATTCCCCATTTAGTTCCTCTGTTAAAAAGGATTTGTGTTTGCTGATATATCTTTGAACACTAACCTACTATTTGTCATGCACATGTTCCAAAAAAAAGTCGTCTTTTTCTTTAAAACATACTTCATCATCATCATCATCGGCCTATCATAGTCCACTGTTGGACATAGGCCTCCCCCAAATCGCGCCATTTCACCCGGAACCGATTCAGGCCGAACCATTCTTCATAACGAATTTAGAATTAACCTACTAGTGCGTTAGATATACGTACATACTTGCTAACAAAGAACTTATTCGGTTAGTTTATGATAGTATGGGACTCAGATTATAGACATTCAGATTATATACTAAACATTCTATAATCTGAGGTATGTATGAATGCTGAGGTATGTGTAATTATTTTTTTAGCCACAAGATTTAAAGAAACCAGAAAACAGCCACAAAAATATATTTAAAGCGCTTTTTATATAATTCTGCATTGAGTAAAATAATTTTATTTCGACGTTACGGACGTGCATTTTATTTATAGTTTTGTTAATAAATTTAATTTATTTTCACAGGTCATGTAGGGAATTCCTTCTCTGGCGTCAGTAATCGTAAGTACGGGCAGTTATTAATTTTAAATTAAAAAGTAATTTTTAATTATTTTTTTTTTTGTTTTAGGTTATTGTTAATGTCTCTCAGTGTTGCCATCATGACAATCACAAAGTAAAACTTTACCTACGCCGGAGCGAGATATGGCTCCATTTGCATGATCATTTCAATGATTATATAGTCTGGCGGGGGACTTTGTGTAGCTGCGTAAAATTTAGTAGAACTTTGTAGTCTTTAAGGACAAAAATGTACAGACTCTTTGAGCTGTCTGGCTCCGGCATTAGAGTTTGGGCAGACATTTAATTGTCACTGCTTGTTTATTTTGAAATATAAGTAGCAACAAAGTCGCTTCCCCTTCTTGTACGCTTACGTCTTTTAAACTACGCAACGGATTATGAAAAAAAGTGGGCAGTGATCTTGGAAAAAAATATAAATAATTATTCATAAAATAAATCTATATAAATAAATTTTAAAATTATTTATTTGATAAATATAATTCGAAATAAAACAAAAACAAGCATTACAACAGCTTTTGTAACACTTAACAAATTTCTTCGTGATAATAAAAATCTGAATTGAATAAATAATACTTTGGATGCCTCCATCGAACAGTTTTTGAGGTCAGACAACATCAAGGACCTCTGATGGGAAACAATACCTTAGCGGTTCTTCACGAGGGGTCAACGTACGTTTTTTCCAAGCGATATGGGTCCTAGTGCACAAATAAATACATTTCATTTCAACCTATATCGACCTCCTATTTGGTAGAAATCCCCTCACCTTAACGTTAAGTTATTTAACCTGTGCCATGCACATTCATATATACATAGGTATTTAATATCAGAGCTTTAGAAAATAATCATAATAAATTTATTTGCAAAAAAATTTTGAATTTGTATCATTTACGCCGCCGCTATTTTGACAAAATTGAATACCAGGATTTGGTGTAATTTTGAGTATTCGTAGTTTGTGCATCAACTTGATTTTTTTGCTATAAATAAACTATACTATTTTAGACCTCATCACAATAGCTACCTGCCATTCAAAGTCCCGTCAAAATTGATCCAGCCGTTTCGGCGATTGTACGTACGTAAATTATACACTTAAATAAATTATACAGTATTATTACAAATTTCTGTACCTATAAATTATACATTTTTATTTATGTGTCTTTAACTTTAACCAGTATAGGAGATTTTAATTAATATTGTTGTTTTTCATTGTTTCATTGTATAAAAAACAACTTTTACACAGTAGAGAACAAACTTTAATGTAAAGGAATTCGAATGAACCATCTCAAGCAAAGTTTTTTAAATAATAACACAACTGCTCTCATTTTCGTGGAACTCTTACCGAGAGGTAAAGGAATTTGTAAAGTGCCTAGTATCAATTTCCAGCAATAAAGGTATAAAAAATTATTATTTATATCATGCAAATATAGCTTTTGTCTCAATTGTGATAGCTTTAAGTCTGACTATAAATTCCACCTTAAGTTATGTAAAAGTATAGTTAGTTCTAAGTTGAGACAGGTTTCCGTTCAGTAAATTTCGAACAATAGGAAGGACAATCGTTAAACAATTGTAAATTTGTATAGAATTTATAAAATATAGTTATCATATTCCATAAAATAAAGTTAGTTACATTGTTTTATGAATAGGATCCGAGAACTTGGTGTAGTGTAACGGAAATCCGACTGTAGTAGAATTAAAATAAAATAATTAAGTATTGTATCTGTATTTTTATTTCTCAACACCTTTTATTTATGGAATGTACCTATTCTTCTTTTTTTAATAAAAAAAAGAATCTCTTCGCTTCAAAATTTATACCTTGAGAATAAATAGACTGATTTCTTTGATTTGACGCCCTGTAATAGGTTTTATTTTTTCAATAGAACATCAGAAGTGAAAACGTATCGTCAAAGATGTTGGTAACGGTGACGTCAAAGTCAAAGACAAGCGTTCGATGACGATGACGCGAGTTCCATGACTTTTGTTCACGCAAAAAGTACACATATATACACAGTGACATAATACAGCTTATGTCACTCAAGCGTTCGGTGACGCGATTTCAATGGATTTTCGCATCTTAAAAAGAATCCCAATGTGCCTATAGATGTTTTCACTACAAAAATATTGTATCGTAAAAAATTGAACTGCGAAGAGCGTGTCAAGACACGCTTATAAAGAAGGGTTCCGTATCCGGTACGCTATAAACGTATTTGTTAAATAACTTCAAAAGTTGTTCTTCGATTTCGTTCAGAATAATTTTCCTAATGAGTTATTTAATAACTATTAAGCTTCAAGGTCTCATTGAATAAAACAAAAACACACCATTTTGACAACACAATATGCACTTCAATTAATTTCATTTCCGACGGAAGTAATCTTCCACTACACGTAGTTAGAGTATACGTAAATATAGTGTCGGAATCAAGAAATCTTTTTAGTATCTACTTCTTATGAAGGTTACAAGAGGGTATAACGATGCGCCTTAAGATATTACGTTCTGTTATGCCGGAGCCAGACATAGCTTGATTTGTATGATCATTTCAATGATCATGTAGTGTGGCCGGGGACTTTGTGTAACTGTACAAGTTCTGTAGTACTTTGTGGACCTCAAGGACAAAAATGTACAAACACTTTGAGCTATGTCTGGCTCCGGTTATACAAGACTTCAATTTAATTTAATTTTTAAAACTACCTATTATGTATATAACAAAAGCAAGTGCTATATTTAAAAATTGTTTTCATGGAAGAGCGTGACCTTCTGCCACGAGAATCTTCGATACTCAATAGAAGGTCCAATTTTTACTACTAAAAGTTAAAAAAAAAACAACAAAAAGTGCTTACTAATAAGTAAAGACCAGAAAACAAAAGCGATAATAATTCAATTTTTCGCCCGGTATTCATTGGCTTGATCGAAATATGTTCCAATTAAATTTGTTCCATTACAAAACTGGAAAAATTCAAAATGAAATTGCTTTTTGAACTCTGGAGTTTACAAATAAATAATTGCAATATCTTATAAATTAATATATAACAAATCACTTATGTGAGCCACCTGCTCGTGTGCATCTGTAAAATTTAAAAAAAAAGAGTTTTTCATGTCGTCTCTAAGCCTACATCTATAATAGAAAATGATAAAAGCTTCGAGATACGAGATAGGAGAAGCGAACCGGCGTATGAATTTGCTTAAGATCGATATAGTACATTCTTAAAAGTATATTATATCAATATAATATATGAGGCCATTCGTATAAATATAAATTTAAATACAGTAACTGGTGACACCTCGCGCGAAGTTATACAAAACTAATGAATAACTATAAAAACTTGGCATTAGTCAATGTCATAATATTTCACACCAGAAAATATACATTCCAAATAAGTTTATTGTTGCTATAGTGTAATGAATTACATTCGACATATTATGATTTGCTTAAATAATTGTAATACAGCCCGTAATGTAAATATTCAAGTTTGCTAATTACGATATAGAGGATATAACACTTTATGTAAAGTTCTTACCAAGACAAAAAGCTTAAACCGACACATAGTAATAATAATTTGTCAACATGTCACGTACGACTTTAGCGCTAGGACTCTCACAACTGCGCAAAATAAACGATACCTACAAGGGCAAACTCATTTATCTAAGGCCGGCAACCCATATATACATAATATATAGGAGAGCCTTCTAGTGGCCAGGTGTCCATACACTACGGTGGTCACATAAAAACCGTAAACCACCTGCTTTTCACCACATGGCTCGCACTGTCAAAAACTTATCAGGTCTTCTCTTTTAGAGCCACGCCTTTACTCTACACGTCATAACGTCACTGACTACTTTGGAATAACCATGTTTAGCTTGGTCAAATCTATTCACTGTTCAGTTCTACAATAGTTGTTGTAGTAAGAAAACAGCGACGACACATATTTCAACTAAGGGGTAGTCAGTGAGGTTACGACGTGTAGAGTAAGGGCGCGTAGAGTAAGGGCGTGTTGAGTAAGGGCTTGTAGAGTTAGGGACGTGGTAGTCCACCTACTTATAGGAAATGATGCAAGGTCCAATAATGGCTTAGTTTAAAAGAGAAGGTGACGAAAATAGCTAGTTTTAGTTAAAAAGAAAGAAGGAAAAAATCATTATTTATACGTCACACTACTATACAGACAATTGTGAAAATTGTGAAATGCCCTATGAAACTGGGCATAAATTATCTCCCTTATATTGGTATTAAAAATTATAATAGTATAAATCAGCGGTCAGCAACAATTGGCTCGCTCTCTCTGTTTTGTAAATGCTAAACTAATTCTTACAAATGGGTAATAATTAAATTGTACGAGGCGTAAAGCTTTGTTGTGATATACTAAAATTTAGTATTTTTAATATAGCTTACACAGTCTTTTACATAAATAGATAACTGCCCACCTATTACCAAATTATTATTTGACAAGTTTGACCTGCCAACATGTACTTTCTTTAAACTATGGCCCGCCTACATCACATTTTTTAAAGATTGTGGCCCTTGTCTGACAAAAGGTTGACGACCTCTGATATAGATTGTAGATATTGGTAAAGCAGTGTGACCATAAAATGATAGCTACTCAATTGAAGTAGGATTCGAGTCACGTTTTCTATAAAGTAACGAGATGTCACTGTATGTTCAGGCTAAAGCGTCGGAAGGCGCAGGGGAAGATGGGAAACTGAGCATGATGGAAGTGACCCTCAAGCAACTAAGGGAAAAGGTAACTGTTTAGATGTATTTTCTTCTTCTTCCTAGCGTTATCCTGTTCTAGTACCAGCTTAAATTGCAGAGGATGTGGCTGTGGGACAAGTTAAGGTGACCTACTGCCGTCTGACGTCATTTCCGGAAGTCCTACAATCTCACAACTAAAATCACTCGTTGACATTTATCGGGACCCACTGTTTTACGTGCCTTCAGAACCACGGAGTGCAATAGCATGAAAAAAGTGCGGAAAGTGGCATAATCGCCGGTAGACAACTTGGCAAGACTTTGGCGTATTGGGGGGCGTTAAGGGCAAGGTTTTCATTGACGACCACTACTGATGGTCGTCCTTTTTTGAAAGCTAGTTAAAATAGCATATACGCGCACACAAAATTTTAATTGCTTCTTACATATATAGATAGTGTCTATCTGATATAATTTGAAGAAAAGTACTTCTGTCGTTTACATATTTAGTTTACCGAATAATTTTGGTTCGACCTAAATTTTTGTCGGTGACACTTTTAATGATAAAACATTTCAATGTAGAACGTCACTATCATTAAGAGCCTTGTCAGAGAAAGTTTTATTGGCAAGCGTTCATCCCTGTCTTCGAATGTTCCAATTAAAATCTGTTTGTTATATTACAACTAAACCAGTTCATCATGGATTAAAAGCTGGTCATAATGTTGTTTCAGCGGCTTATGTTCTAACACGTAACAGGGCGAGAAAATAATTGAAAAATGAGATGTAAAAAGAAAGATATTTTCGTGAAATTTTCTTTTTTGGAAGCCAGACTTACAGTTAATTAATAATTCTAATTTTTTGAAAGACTACAATTAGACAGTAAATTGACGTTTAAATGGAAAATACGTTAAAATATTTAAATTTAAAGAAACGAAAATTAATGGATAACTTCTACGAAATTATAGATAAATTCTAGAATCCACAGTCCACGTGTAGGTAAAATATCAGATCAATTCTTTTTTAATACTAGTAATTTTATTTCAACGCTAAAAGAAGGTTTATGACGTAGAGTAAATTAGTAATTAAAATTCAACAAATGCATGATTCTTCAACTCATAAGAATTAGGAAACCGGCTTACCCGTCTCTTTTGACTGTGGTGGTAATTGTGATTGAGGTGGTGATGATGATGATGATGGCGGGGGTGGTGGCGGTGGTGATGATGGTGATGAATACTCTCTAGGAATGGAGTGAGGAATTGAACCTTATAGATTTCAGAGCATCACTTCCACAATCCAAGGGATGGTCTAACTGATTCTGTTGGATAAGTTTATTTAAAAAGCTATTGAAAACAAATACCCAAGCAACCGTAGATATGTTATCTCAAATCAATATGAGACATTTTATATATGTATTTTATCCTTGAACATACGCCAAATAGCACTTAAGACTTGACAGGTATGAATGGACGTACCGAAACTTGATACAGGTAAAAAGCGTAACTTAGCACTAGAAGTGATGCATAGAGAACTTAGAAACTAAGCTTAGTTTGCGCCAAGTTAGATGTAAGTGCTAAGTAAATGCATAGTAGGTACCGAACTTGTAAAGTACACAAGGCAGATAGACGAAGACTTTTCGTCATCTCAACCCCAAAAGCTCCTAAGTAAGCTTTTGTTGCCTCAAATGTAACTAGATGCTATGCAAGACGTTGTCTGTATTATACAGTTAAAATGTTATAACATTTCTTTCTCCATATTAATGTATACTTTTTAACAAACGTAAAGGTTTTTTATTATTTTTGGAAATGAAAAATATACAATGATTTTTATTTTTTCAGGTATGTTGGCGGGTATTTAGTAATTTCATCAATTTTAAGGTAATAATCCTATAAATGAAATATATACACAGAGTGACTGGTGAGACACTTAAGGAGGGTACTCAGTATTCGGTTCTCGTTATGAGACGAATTCATTCCATGGATTCACCGTGCGGGTGCCGGGTCCATCGCGTTGCAGAGGAAGGAACCATAGCAGTGCCCGGGACTTGTTGATGATGTTCTTACTAGGCCTGACGTGGTATGTAAAATTATTATTTCATAAAATATGCGGCCAGTGTCACCTCATTTTTATAGAAAAGATAAAGGAGATTTATGGATTGCCTAACAGCAGATGAGTAAAATTCGGGCAAGACAACGTCTATCGGGTCTGCTAGTTTGAAATAAACATAAAATTAAAGAAAAGCAAGCTTTATCAAAATGTACCATGGAATTTCTCTATGAGAATATATCCACACCTTATCCTCGAGGGAAATGTAACCGATGCTATCAAATGTGATGCCGGAAGCTAGCTGTGCTCTATTTGAGGGAAGGAAATGGGACCTCTTGAGAAAATAACGGATCATCCAAAATTTACTACTTTTTCAGCTTTTTATTAGCTTTGGATGTCCCAATTGTATTGTTACGAGCTGATGTTATGGGATTTGGAAGAATATAGATTAGTTTACGATCCGTTTCTGGTTCTAGTAATAATCCATTATCTATATGAAGAATAAATATATATAAAACATGAAGTATATAATACATGAAGAAAAAAGTTTCAGCACTATTTTAGGAAAATTGCGCGAACGGAGGAGTATGAAATTTGGCACAATTATAGTTTACTAACCCTCACCGTAAAATTAGATGAAAAATTTTAACGTGATGATATATAGCCTATAGCCTACGTAGATAAATGTGCTATTTAACACTGAAATAATTTTTCAAACCCGACCAGTTGTTCCTGAGATTAGCGCGTTCAAGCAAACAAACTCTTCAGCTTTTTATGTTGGTAAGTATAGAGTATAGAATGTGGAAGAGGGTGAGCGAATGCAAAAATTTTTATAAAATATGCAATATTAATGTATTAATATACATCATGACGCACACCTATTCCATACATTAACATACACATGTATATACAATCTAATATATATAATTCTCGTGTTAGAGTGTTTGTTGCGAAACCGGTTCTTTTGAAAATTTTTGGGCATATTTGGTAGGTCTGAAAATCGGTGGTAGACAATTTTTTTTAACCCCTAAGTGATAAAGGTGGCCCAGGCGTACCAAGTTGCGGGGCACACTTCACTCTAAGATGGAACCATCTGTTTTTCAAGTAATAAAAGCAATTATCATACTAATGAAAATTTCGCTACTAACTAATAAAAACATCAATACGCACGTACAATTGAAGTTTTTGTGAACATTTGCTGAATAATAGCCAGGTTGGAGACCTTCGGGGATGATTGTGATTACGCCATTACGTCGGACAATGTAGTCCCAAATAAATGTCCATCTTCACGTTCCATTGTAACGAAAAAGCTTTGTCATTCTCCTACGGAACGTAATTCGGCAACAGGCCCCCCGACGTATGATTAATTGTGTAGATTCTGTACGAATCTTGTTAAATCACTAGGCTTTTACTAAGACTATGTCCGCGCAAAAAATACCTTATTATACGCATCTCATAAATACGAACGTAGTACTCATAAATTTATATTATAACTAGCTGTTTCCCGCAAATCCGCCCGCCTAAAATTGCGAGAGCCATTAGACTTCCTTAAGAGACCTCCGTGCCTAATTTCATCATTGTACGTCCCGCGGTTTTCGATATTTAGTATTAGCTGACCTTTGGCTTTTGTATATAAAGATAAGCTACATTTCTTTTGGTACTTTTTCGTTATTTTATGTTTTATATAAACAACTCGAATTAGGATAACATTTTTTTTTCATTTACGTCCGGTGTATATTATATTAACTTTGTATGAAGCTAGATTAAAGGAAGGTTCAACGATATCTTAAGATATAATTATTGGATAGAAGTAAAAATTGTTCAGTTTCTTTTTGAAAAAGGGGTAGGTATACAATCTAGGGCATATTCAACCTAGGGCCAAGCGGAACGTAGCCCGAGGCAACCGACTGCGAGGGGCGGTGCAAGCTAGATAAATTAAAAAATATATATATACCCTATTAAAATAGACCGGTGGTAAAAAATTTGGTTGTAAGTTTAATAACCATGGAGACGCAATATAATCTGCTGGATTTTAGTTTATGATATTTTTTCCTTTTTTGTAATCTATGAGGTTGGTAACCACACAGGCCCAGGGCGACGAAATGGAAAACATACCGCTGTATACATTGATACATTATATTATATCAAATCCATACTGCCCTTCTCAAGTTCTTAAATAACAAACGAAAATCCAGACAGACATTTACTGAAAAATATAGAACCTATCTTGTCTCTTTTCTGTTTTCTAATTTAATTAGATTTTCGTAGAAATCTCTTCAATGTACGGACGACTTGACTTTTACGCTTTTGACATAGTAGTTATTTTATTACAACAGATAGCTATCTTATTGCGTTTTATCAACGATCTCGTGAAAGAATTAGTGATTTGCTGAAATATGATTGGGAAAATATTATTTTAGCTTCGAGAGAAAAATATGTCAGAGCGCTTGACAAACATGCCAAGAACATAACTGACAGTATTAACACTTGATTAGATC
>JANCMC010007202.1:8293705-8320273 GCA_024363005.1 Charaxes varanes | reverse complement strand
TAAAAATTGCATTTCAGACTTCCTATAAAGATGCGGTTATATTAATATACAGAATTATATTAATATAAATTAAAATATTTAACCCAGTGGCGAAATTTAATTTCACGGGGCCGTGAATGTGGATATGTACGCGTGAACGCAGCGCGGAACAGGCGCGACCCTTTGTTGCGAGACAAAATAGCGACTCTGATCGGGAAACTGACGTGAAAACGCGCGAACACCGCGAAAACCGTCTATATTATCGTTCACGCCTATTAACGGAGGAAATCTATGACAATAGTAGGGGAGGGATCAATGCTAATTTTGTAGCCATTAAAGCGTCGTGTGGATCAAGTGGATTACGTAGATTACGTGCATAAATAATACGAAAAAAAGGTTATTTTAATGTTGTACATAACGAGCGTTATACATAAGAAGCGTGGTTTTATGGAGCCCGTGGCGGTTTTAGCTACATTGCCTTGAGAAAATAATCAGATTATATTTTTTGCGTAATCCTTAGAGTATTTCCTTTACAATAAACAAAATATTAGTCGCGCTGCAATACGGGCCAAGCGAGGAGCGGACTTTTTTTTTACGTATATGATGAGTTGGTACTGTATGAGGAGGTCATAACTGTATCAGTGGCCGTTTTAAGACTGGTTTTCATTTATGCGATCTCCTCCGTGTTTCGGAAACCACGTAAAACGGTAGGTCTTGGTTCATGTCACGGAGTGGTAGTCGTGAAATTGTTAAAATTGTTGAGGTCCTGGGGATGACGTCAGATGGAGGTTGGACATCTTAACTCGCCCCACATCCTCTGCAATTTATGCGGACCCTGGTACTAGACCGGAATAATGCTAGATGGAAGAATACTTAACACTTGTATATGTGAAGTTAGTTGATGTCTGATTGGTTAGGTTTAGGTTTAAAGATATTTATTCCTAATAAGACATTACACTCACTTACTAAAGAATATAGTTAGAGCTATTGAATCTTTTTCGTTCACATTTCACCCAATACATTCATAGTTTTGAGGTTAAATGTTTTGCTAAGAAAATTTTAAATGTATTCAGTGAATGCATGCATCTTATACGTAGAGAAATTGAAAAGCTGCGCTCCTTCAAAAGATAGCGATTTTTTTTCCGAAATGAATGATTCTTGGTCTAGGAACAACCTAGCAACAACAACAAAATTGGTTAACAACTTCTATTACTTAATGTACAATACAAAGATTAAATTTGGCATGGAGATAGGTCAGTAGATATCCGTTAACAACGGATTTTTCGATAGGGCTAGATTAAGGGGACCTAAGGGCTCTTGCGAGTTTAATTTTACGCGGACGAAGCCGCAGGAAACAGCCAGTCTTATTATAATAATTATAGATTAAACACGATTTACAACATTAATTACAAAAATGTTTACACTATATAATAGTATTGTGTAAAAAATATAATTTATTGGTCAAATATGTAATAAAAAAATTACTAAAATACAAATTGGCCAAACGAAACAGTCGTGTGTATGAAATATGGAATCTCCGGGGATAAAGCGGCACCGCTGCGTAGAGAATTCCTTTAAGAACAAAATGTTGTGGAACACTTGCCGCGTGATATATCGCGTCCTCTGCGCTCTTTACTCCGCGGTCGTGTGTTGAATTTTACCCACCTGAAAGAGTTAATTTTTTACACGAAACATCTAAAGCGACGGGATTTAACGTCTAGTAAATTATGTTTTAATATAAATTAAAGAGTGCCTGGTGCTCGAACTTCGGCCACATATCTTGAGGTTTGTGTACTATAAGCTTACTTAAAGCTATTGGCACGTGATATTATACAAAATTTCAATTTTACGTAAAAATTACTTGTAAAATTATAAGATTTTAATTAAATTAAAGAAAACTTTAAATAAGAATACTTAGGAAATGGGAACGGGATGGAACGAAACAGAACGGAACGGGAATGGGAACGAAATGGAACGGAACCAACGGAACAGGAATAATATCATAGGATAATAGAATGCAGTAAATAGCCCTATAAATAACCCTACGTTCCGACAGGATATCGTCAGCCGGATCCGCAAGTAAAATATATTCGTGATGCATATTTTATAAAAATATTAGCATTCGTACACCTTCCTTTGTACTAGACATGTCATGGATTTCCGCAAAATAACGCCTGATTCTATCAGTTGTTTCTTTGTTTGTTTGAACGCGCTAATCTTCAGGGCATATCGACCTTCGCTGTTCGCTCCCACCTACTCATCCATCACCGACCACCCTTCCACCTTAGTGTGTTTTCCCACAACTTAATTTAAATAAGGTGGACCATTCTGGGGATGAATTATTATTTTACCTTGTTCACTTCAGGCACAGAAATCCCCATCTTCTTTGATCATTTTTTGCTTAAATACATATATTGTTATATTGCTCATATTTCACTTTAAAGTTCCGTACCCCTTCAAGGAACCCTTACAGTTTCGCTCTGTCCGTCCGCCCGTCTGTCTACCCTCAAGGTGGTCGACTTTAATAGGATTTATAGGATTTCCATTAGGTGACTTGAAAATGTCTATGTTGATAAAACAAAGACACTAGGAAAATTATTTTAAGCGAAATCGGACAGCAACTTATGAAGTTATTTAACAAAAACCTTTATGACCTTTTATGACCTTCCAAAAGTCGCAATTTATGGTTGACTAGTTACAAACAAACAACTAATGTAACAAATAATTTGTAAAATAATCGAAGAAGGTTAAGTAACAATAAGAATATATAATTCATTTACTCTACTTAAATGTATTAGCAATTAATTTATTAGTTATATCTTTTCCTTATTGTTTAGAATTATTTTTAATACAAGCGATTTTAGTATATAGATGTTTTTTATAAATGCCGCTCTAGCAGCAAAACTAAAATATTTTTTAAAGTAATTCGCGGATTTAAACAGAATCCGCTTCGATACCGAAGAATCATCAGGAGGTAGAGGAAGAAGGCTTTACAAAAATCGTATTCGTGCTTTGAGGACATCGTGATTTGAGGACACGTTTTGATAAATTTTAAAAGGTCTCCCCAAAACAAAGCAGGTCTTGGAGGTGATATTTAACTTCTAACAACAACAAATGATATTAGTAAATTATTAATAATTGGAACTGACGGATCCACGTGTTTTTCAAGACTGGAAGAGAAAGTAAAAAACTAATATTCCCGCAGTCTGGTCACACTATTTATTTGTTAAGAGGAATGGGCACGGGACAATGAAGTGTAATGGAAATTATGTTGACGTGTTTCTTCCTTAATAAGAGACAATTTAAAAAAATAAGAAAACAAATTAAGAAATACGAGTAATACAGTTTGGTGTTGCAGACCCAACAACACAAGTATCATCTGCATCCAAAATAACCACCAGCAACACTTAAAACACTACGTTATAATAGGACCGAAGAAATTGTTACGTTAATTGATTTTAGGGTATCGTGCGTACTTTCGTAACACTCTCGTCTCGTCCTCCACATGATTTCATGTAAAATACTCGGCTGTGGATATGACATAGCAATATCTCAGTTTCTTAATACACATTTACATAAAATAGACGTTTTATCTGTGACAATTTTTTTTCCTTTAGGTACAAGAGATAGTGTCAATGTTTAACAGGCCCTTTGTACATGTAACTAAATATAGGCTAATATTACGCTGGTTCAGTTGAATCTGTCTTGTATCTGGTCCAAAGTCAAAATTAATATTTGTTGGGCTTTACCAATTGATGTCTCTTGTAGTGATATCGTCCAAAACTTTCTAAATTATTATTACTTTGTATGGAAATGTAACCAGTTTCTTTTTTATTATGAAATCTTAAAAAGACTTAGAAAGTCTGAAAAAATCTCATTATCCAACTAAAGAGTTCAGATTGGAAGATTCCTGATTGAGAATTTTTTTGAGATTTCTCAGGATGGAAACTTAATTCCTTATTAGTAACTTGCTGGTTTAACTCGTCTGGTGTTAAAATACTGTCTTCATCGCTAGTATCGCTCATTATTTTAATATTTTTAATCTAAATCAACATTTTACGCTACCAGTTTAACAACGAAATATTATTCCCGCTATTTTTTAAGGCGCGTTCAAAAACAGTGTCCATAATTATTTATGTTTCAAATGATGAAAATAGAAAAAAATATAATTATAAATACTTATGCGTTGCTTATTTTCGTATACAATAATACATTAAATATGTAATTAAAAAAAATAGTTTCAATAAAAAACATTATCCATTTTACAAATATCTTTCCAATTTAGTTTGTTTACTCGTTTCCGAACATGTTTTCTTTGTCGTCGAATTTCGAAATTGGACCTTCTTGGACTTGTGTGTGTGACTCGCTCTTTTTTAAGGGCGAGAAAAAGACAGAGTGCATATAGTTGGCATTCTTTATTGAAAAAATTAAAAAGTTACTTTGTCTCTTGGCAAAATCGTATTTTGTCCACTGTTTTTACGCAGCAAAACTTACATGTTTGAGCTGCTGAAGTGAAAAAGTTATTGTTATATAGATATGATAACTGTCATAGATTTCTTGTATTCTATAAAGTCTGAACTAAATTGAAATTTATAAATACTTGTTTAAAAAATTAAAGTAAGTAAAATTTTAAAGTTATAATAAAATGGCCGCCAAAAACCAGATAGGCCGAGAAAAAGGTGGCACGACGACACCTTGCATCTTGGACACCTCTGTGGGAAAGGAGTGCAATGGGATGGCTCAGCATAGAGGAGATTGGTCTAGGAGGAAGGAGGCCTTTGGTCAGCAGTGGACATTACATGCTAATTAAAAAAAAAAGCGCAAAGGAGGATCTTCGTGTCCCGGCTAGTTGGAGTTGCCCGAGGCGGTCGCGCCTCGCCGACAGTTGTTCGTCGGCCATACAAATATATACTTCATCAAGGTAGGATAGTTTATAGTTAAGACATCCGCTAAGAGCGGTTTCTCGATAGGGTCAGATTAAAGATTCGCAAGAGCTCTCGCAAGGTTAATTTCACGCAGACGAATTCGCGGGAAACAGCTACTTTATAATAAAATAAGCGTATTGTAGGTTTTTGATACAAAGCGAGTATTAAAAAGAAATGTATAATGACTTTGAACTTTAAAAACTCATTAATTTGCATACGTATATTTACATATTACTGGAACAGGTATAATTTGTATGCGCAACAGTTTGCGAGCAACGGTTTTGTGGAAAGAGTAGGTATGTGGGGCTTTAGTAACTACATTTTTGGAAGGTCGTAGTAAATGAAACACTCCTGTCAAGGTCATCGTGGACGGTTAATCGTGACGCAATGGTAAACGTGTTCTCGCTTTGTGGGTTCATTGATAAACCCGACGACCGATTGGCTCATAAGGTAACGGCTATTAATATTGGACGATGATGGTTTCAAGAGGGTATTTTTAGCCTAAATTCGTCTCAGTTCTTTTAATAGTAACGTCCAAATTGTTTTATAACGCTTCGAGGTAAATTATTATTTATTATTTCATTTTATATTTATAAGTCTTTTTTTTTTGGGAATTTTAACAAGTCTTGAAGCTTGAGCAAGATTTTAAATAGAGTAGTGCAGGTACCAGTACCTCTTTTTTTTTTAAAGAATATTAGGAATAGTTTTTAGGTATGTCTAATATTCCCTTTTCCCCTCCCACTAAGCTTAAGTTAAAAGCTTGTATTAGGAGTGAGAGCGACAATGTCTTAACTATCCCCACAACCACATCCTCTGCAATCTAAGTGGACCCTGGTATTGGATATGTGGGATAACACTAGGTAGAAGAGAAATTGTCCAATTACTGAAGAATTTAATGTTGTGTCTTTTGTTGTTTCAATGCAAATCCAGACCAATAAAAAAGCCAAGAAACTGCACTAATAGTATTGTATCAATTTAGGCAGGCAAGGGAGGAACACTGACATTGAAGTTGATTGGTTTTTTTTTAACGATACATGGGGCAAACAAGCAGGCTGTGAGTGACTACTTATGTCCATGGACATCCGCACCACCAGAAGGCTCACAAGTTCATTGCCTGCCTTTAGAGAGGGGCTTAGGCAACCATGAACCCTCAGAAACCGAACGAAACCAGGCAACAATACCATCACTCAACAGAAGAAGAGCAGTAATAGCATTGCTACCATTTCAGGCAACCTTATGTAAGAAAGAAGTAGAAATGTTAATGGACATAGTAAAAAATACATCGAATCTGCTCCTGGGTCTAACCAGTACCTGTGTTGCCAATCCATTGAATGCTAAAATATACCGGGTAATTGTGAGTCATACTTGCGCATTAATGATTCCATGCCATCACATAATACTTTACCAGGCAATTTGACAAATTTAAATTTTTCGGATTTTTCCTATAGTAAAAAATGTAGCTTTTTGCCAAATTTCAAAATTCTAATTTAGCAGAAAATACCCTGTAGATTTTGGTTTCATTTTGCATGAAAAATATCACATACTTGTGTATGTGTGACATTTTTCAACTACGTATCTCAACATGTTTCTGTGAAAAATTAGCTTACCATGCAGACCTACAACAAAGTGATCCTGTAAGGGTTCTTTTTCCCTTGGAGGTACTGAACCTCAAAAATACAAATAGAATATAAGTGTCTGTTCGTAACAACTAAATTCTTGCTTAGTGCATATGACCGTGTACACGATTTTTATAACAAAAAAAAAACAATTTTGTTTGCCTTTATCTCTGTGTTTTATTAAAGCTATAATATATTTTAATATTACGTTTATGGTGGATCCCTCACTTGCAGATGGGTAATATTAGAAATAATTCAGATTCAAGTAGACTTTTACTCTCTTGAATCGTCAATTATTTTAAAACTGATTCGGAAGAGCCTCGAAATGAATCAGGAACACACTCCTAAGCTAGTCTTTTAAAACTTGTTTTTACAGAACTGATGTTTTAAGTTACATTTTGGCATGTTAACTATTAAGTACAAAAGTGAAACGCCTGCAGATAAGCTCCAATTCCAAGCAGTTTTACCTTTAATAAAGTCTTCGACTGTATAATATGCCTTACGAATAAACGTGTCTTTAACATGTTGTTTAAATTTAACCATACACAGTTAATCACATAGGCTATTTTCATTGTAAGGAATTTATTAGGGTTCCGCACAAAAATTTTAATCTTTAAACGACAAAATCCCTAAATTAATATTTCAAGCTTCTGTAGCTCAAAAATTGAAGAACTTACTGAAATTCATAAGTTTATTATTTCTACCTGATCCCATTGACCTATCGTCGAGACCACTCCATTAAAGCAGGTTTTAAAGAAGGTGCACTGGAGTGGTAATCACAATATTAGGGACAAAATATACTCTTAATACTATTGTTATTATTATTTTTTTAAAATCATATCAGACGAAGTCGCGGGTGACAGCTAGTTATCTTATAAAAGCTATTACAGACCTCAAAATTATCAGAATAGAGACGGGACTGAATACGATAAAAAACGAAACGATAATGCTCATATGTATGTAATTATATATTTCTAAAAAAATATTTGTGTATAACAGGCGGCTGTTACCTATAACACAGGCATTAACTTGTCCACGTTAGGAACAGACGTCCGTGTGTCATATAGTCCTATATATATTTATTATAATATTATTCTCGTTTTAGTTTCCGTTTCCGTTTCCGTTCCCGTTCCCGTTCCCGTTCCCGTTCCCGTTCCCGTTCCCGTTCCTGTTCCCGGTCCCGTTCTCGTTCAAATGAATGTTATTTTAAAAGCGCTACATTAGAAATTATTAAAGATTATATCATTTTTATACATATATAGATAGATATGCTCCTATATATGACATTGCTTAACGCTTAACATAACGACATATTATGAGAAACCAACAACCTTAAAAACCATTTAATAAACACAAACAAATACTATGAAGACGAATATAAGACCATAAAAGAAAAACAACAAAAAATTTTCATGTCCAGGACTTGAACCGGTGAATTATTATGAAAGTGGCAAATCTTGTGAACATTTCGTCAGAACTTGAAATTGCAGCCTCATCGCCTTGATATTCTAAAGTCCACAACCGAGTGATTTTCTAGAAACTACATACTTCGCACAATTCTTCGTGGAAAAATTACTAGATTCAGTGTTTCAAGAAAAAGTGAATACTAATTATCTGTAGCAGCCGCTACATAACGAGATGATGTCGAGTGGAAAGATACACTAAAGCAATCTAGATGGCGCTATTCGGTCAGGTCGACGGACGCGGAACAAACGCTGTCGCGTACCATACAAAAAACCAACTCACGCTAGCGAAGTTTCTACGCACGATCACTATATATAGACCTTCCGATGAACAACTGTCGGCGAGGTGCGGCAACTCCAACTAGCCCGGATTGAAGGTGACAATTCCTGCAAGGTAAAAATTTTCTTGAAAATCGCACGGTTGTGGATTTTAGGATATCAAGGTGGTGAGGGTGATATTTCAAATTCTGGCCATCTTATTGTGATTATGGGGAAAAGTTGTTTAAGTCAGCTTCGGGAGAATTGAAGATCAGAAATCCTTAAGATTTCACATCGTGCGCATATCAAAGGGTTAAAGGGTCCGTGTAGTGCTGTGCGTCTTTCTACGATAATAATAATCGGGAATGCTATAATTGGGTCGAAATAGGTAGTAGAATACGTAATTAGTAGTGTGAGTAGAATTTCTTCCTCTATAATTTTTCAAAAACATACAAATATAAAAGAGACTGAGACTCGTATTTGTCTCGCCCAAACTGTTTACCTGAGCTGATGACTGATACATAAGTCTTCATTATCAAGAGATTTGCAGATGCAAGTCTTTGAGTACGCTAATGATATCTATGTAGTATTAAACTAAATATATATTTAGAATTATAGAACTAAATATATATTAATTATATCAATTAGTATATTTAATATTGGAATAATAAATTAGAATAAGAGCTTTATTTACTCAATAGTGGTATGGTACCTTTTTTATTTGAACCGGACTCCCGATTTAACCGGATTATCAAGCGGTTCACTCCCCAACCCTCTTATCGCCCCCTTTCCTAGTACAAGCTGTGGGTTTCGTTAGAAGAGAAACAGAAATATTAAGTACATTAAAAGCATTTTTGACTATCTTCTTCTTAATAACGTTACTCCGAGCTAGTACCAAGGTTTGCTTAAATTGCAAAGGCTGTGAAGAACCCCACAATCCCTGCGATGCGAAATATCACTCGGTGAAATTAATCGTGACTCAGTATTTAACGTGCCTTCTAAAACATGGAGGAGCGGCCTCGGTAGACGCTGTCTTGCCTGAACGTTGGGTTACTTACTATTTATTACATTCTATTATCCTATAGTATTATTTCCGTTCCTGTTCCCGTTCCCGTGTCGTTTCCGTTCCTATTCTCGGTCCCGGTCCCCGTTCCCGTTACATTAGAAATAATATGTGGTTAATTATTCTTAAATTTTCCGCGCAATTTTATTAATTTTTTCTTTCGTAAGAACCTTTTCTTGACCATAATAAACACAACAAAAAAAAAGAATTAGCGAAATCGGTACAACCGTTCACGCGTGATATTCATTTCATTTCAAGAAACCTTAATTGGACAATAGAAAAATACGATGGCAGTACAATATTATTGCCAACTTTTGCCTGATTTTTGGATCCGATTAATTCCACCATCGATGCCAAAGACAGAAACGCGAACAAAGAAATAAAGCAAAAAAAAATACAATATCATTATCTCTCGTATAGCTAACAACTATTTTTCTTCTTTCACGTCAAAAAGCGGAAGGGGTGGTTTTCCTTCCTTAACCCTCCGCGAGAGACTTCCTCCGCATTAATCCACACAAAGCAATGAGATCTATGTCAGGGGAAAATAATTACAGTATTATTTATAACCATTCTTTTTTTTTAAGGGAAAAACAATATGTATACAAATAAAGTGGCAAAGGCCGTGTCAACACGCGCATATATAGATGGGTCCGCATTCCGTGTCTGATACGCGATGAAGGTATTTGTTAAATAACCTCAAAAGTTGTTGTCCCATTTCGCTCAAAAAAAATTCCTAGTGAGTTTTTAGCTTGTCCTATCATCATGGAAAATTTCAAGCTTCTTCGTCTAATAGTTTGGAAATGCTAGGGGGTGGGACCACCTTAGGGGCAGACAGACGGATGGCTGAAAAAAACGTCCTACTTGTTATAAAAATACACGACCTACATTCTGGGCCTTTTGCGTAGATTTTTACAGTTCCATTAACGCATTGGGGAATTGGAGACAGTTTGGGTGCGGATTAAGGGGATAATCCCCGTCAACAATCTCGTGACAGACACGCCGTGACTCGCTAAGCCGCGTTGTACTTTTGACACCTACCAACAATACAACGTTAAACGACTCCATTGTCAAATATATTTGTACAAATTCCTTTGCGTTTCTCTGTTTTTATTTTATTATTTTTGACGTGACAACTTTTATAGACAGGTTTGGGTGGGCAGTAAATTCATGGCATTTTGTCGGTCCCATGACGATCTCCATTTACGTTATTTGTTTATGTTTTGTTTATGTTTTTTTTTGCTTTGGATTATACAAATTTTATTTTATTTATTAAAATCGTAATTAAGTAGTGAGTCACTATCATATTCCATTATAACCTCTATTGCACCCCTATCAGACTGTATTTTTGTGACAAAAAACAGCCTATGTTCACTCCCAAGATCCAAACTCTATCTTGGCAGGCTGTTTTTTGAGTTACTTTCAGGTGACTGGTGAGACACTTAGAATACTTAAGGAGTGTACTCGGTACTCGATTCTCGTTATAGTTATTTAATCAAATGTCCTGTGGTTAATTTGCTGTTCGAAAAAGTTAGTTCGTATATGCATTCCCCAGCGTAAAAAAAAATGGTCAGTTATAAAAAAAAGATTCAATGACGGCTGTCAGTCGGAATATTACGCGACGTCAATAATAAATAAACTATTTATTTAATTTTTTATTTAATTTTACATATTACCCTGTTAGGGCGTTTGTAAAAATATTTTTCGAAATTATTTTAATTTTATGTCTTACCAGGTTTTATTTTAATAAATTAATATATTAATATTGCATATTGTAAAAAAAAATATTAGCATTCGCACACCTTCCTCTCTATGAACTATTATTGTGGCAAATTTCATTCTCCTCCGTCCGCGCAATTTTCTTAAAATGGTACCTAAAGTTTTCGCTTCACGTAATAGTATATAAAATTTTCCTTTATGTCCCAATATTTAAATTCGTTTACGGTTTAACTTTTTCTTATCTTTTCCCATGTGAGCTTCTTTTTTCTTCTTTCTTATTTATTTCTATCTGTGAAAATTTGTAAATAGCTATACTGTAAGTTTATACATGTCTGATTACATAATATAACTATGTAGCATTCGTAATACCCTTATTTTGAAGCCTTTATAACTCAATGGTACGAAGACAGCTTAATCCATAACGTGCACGGTTCAACAGCCGCCTAAACGCCTGCATAGATTTTGACGCGACTTTCACTAGCAAATAGCTGATATTATAAGAAATAATGTAAGCTACAATAGCAGTTTGAATAAATATAGCAGTGTTTCGTAACATTAAAATGCTGAAAATTGTAAAAAATGCGAAAGAAGGCGAATGGAGAAAGAAAGAATAAAGGTAACATAATTTATTAGCAACTGTGAAAAATATGAATTAAGTAAATTTAGCAAACTTAAAACGTATGATTAAATATAAAAAGACTTAATATTTAAATTACAGGTAGTGTTATAAAACAATAAGACTAACCTTTAAAAATCCTTAACGTAATAAACAATTAATTCACTTCACTAATTTGCACACACACACACACAGAGATTATACGCGCTCTCAGTCTCACACATACATACATAACTTACACATACTTTTCAAAATTGACACGTAAATTCACACTAACGCACACATTCCAGAAGTAGTTTTTAAGAACTAAATTTATAAGTGCCATATAAATGTTTATGTATAACTTTTAGCAACAAATAATGTTTAGCTGGAACATTGTTTTAGTTCTAAGTTTCTGGAGGTGGGCGTGACAACTGATACGCAGTTTTAACTTTTTCATCGTTACCATAATTATGAGTTACATTTGTTCCTCTAAACTAGTTTTCAATATAAATAAAAAAATAAATAAATAGGGTTCAGTCAGCTTTAATATTAAGTCAATGTGACTTGTGTTACTGTCTTTACTAATCCGATTTGAGCTAAACATCGACACGGGAATCTAAATATGAATATGCAATTGGAATATTCAACAAATTGTATTACATTAATGCTACTGAGGTTCATCAGTAAGAACATTTTCAACTAGTATATTCGACTTACCTTTCTTCCGTGTCATCCTAACCACTGGCCCGGGCTTTATTCACTTTTAGATAAAATAGGTGGACCATCTTCTTCTGCCTGCCCATATCCCACTCTATGTAGGATCGACACAATATGTCTTCCTTCTCCACTCTGCTCAATCACTTGCTGGTTCAGAATTTACACATTTCCTTCTCATATCTTCATTCATAGACTCCATCCTTCATTTTTTTGGTCTACTAGTCGTTGTATGTATTCATACCTAACTCCCGTTAACTCACATATCCTTCAACTCTTCTCGTTGCGTGCTCACCTATAGCTTGCTTATAGCTCCTACCTATAGCTCCTCATTTTCTTCGCTATGGATACCACCTTCAAAGTTTTCCGTATATAGTCCTTCTATATGCGATCTTTTCTCGTCACTGTACACATCCTCTTGAGCACTTTCATATCCGCTGCCTGTACATTTCTTTTATCTACCACCTTCATTGCCCAGCATTTTTTCTTCTAAGTTTAAGGAGCATTCGGGGATCACAGGTTGGTCTCTGGAACTCGGTTGGATCGGTCGATCCAATTTTTTCTACACTATTAACTTTTGGGCAATAATGTCTGTCAAATCCAATAATACGAATGTTCATTTAAAATAACGTTAAAATAAATTTCATTTAAACCGTGCTTGCATTTACATTTATTTTCAAATCTAAAGAGACATTTAGTTCCAAATAAGAAACAAAAGTTGGCTCAATTTGGCTTCAGGGAGAAAATATAACGCCTATATCGAAATCGCGATTCCGTTTTCACTTTGGGAGGCCTCCGTATGAACGCTTGCTTACCCTAAATCCGGATAAAACAAATTCAATCGGGCTAAACAAGTTTAAACTGGTATAAGCAGGCGCATACTTGTTTCTTTACGCCTCGGGCGGAAGAAAGTAAGAAAAGTGTGAAATAGGGATGTTACTAAAGTAAGTTTATGGGAACCGCAGTCGGAATTTTAAAGTTTGACTTTCGAAGTACAAGAGAGTTATTATTAAACTGTTAAGCGCAGTGGCAGGACGTGACTTATATTAGATATGGGCATGAAACACATTACATTTGAATTATATTTTATTCTATCGTTTTGATCTTTAGACCGTGATCCCTGAGGTCAGAGGCCCCTCATGTAGATGTACCTTGGATTATAAAGCCTTCGGACTGCGTGAGTCTTGGACCGTAAGGTTCCTGTGAGTTGAAGGTGCTAAAAATTACAAACCTATTAGATTCCTAAAACTGCACCTCTTAAGAATGTGATGTGTCTAAATTCAAAATCCACGAGACCTTTTAAACTTTGAGCCTCTCGGATCATGGAGACTTGTATGCGAAGCTTTTAACCACGATGATACTTGAACTGTAACACTTGATGTTCAGCGAAGTAAATTATGGCCATACATTAAGAGTAACTCAATAAACGATAGTGAAGAGAGGGTTAGGACAATCTTTTTTATGTTAGCAGCGAGACACGTTGAATTTTATACGACGTTAAATAAGGAGTAACATAACATTGATTCCAAATTGTCCAAGCTAAAGATGTAGTCGATGGTTAAATATTAAACAGAATTACCGATATTATGAGGTTAAAGTCGAAGATCTGTTACATCCCTAGTGCGGAGCTCTGAATTGTCCCATGTGGGTGCATGCAGGGAGGCATACGAGGCAAATATCTATAGTTCAAAACGAAGCTACAGCCTTCTTGAGAAAATGTCTTTTATATTTTCTTTCAGCGTGTTATGCGGAAACTGTAGTATATTTTTAAAGAGTATAAGAATAATTGAGGTATGCGTAGTATTTTTGTTTTGCCTCTAATAGTCGTTACACACTTATCGATAAATCGTTGCGAAAAGACTGTGCAGTTAAATCGTTGCGGAAAAACAGTGCAGTTTAATCGATTACTATTTTTGATACACACGTATCGATAAAAGTGCGCAGTTTAAACTGTACAGTTTTTTCGCAACGATTTATCGTAAAGTGTATAGCGGCTATAAGTAAGCATAAAATTTGTACGACATCCTTATCACCAAACTGATGAAAAACTAATTTCATATTTTTCATTTGAGATTTTTATATCTCGGTCGATCTCAACGGTTGTATCGGCGAATTGAAAGCAGAAAGCTTAATTTGAAACTAATGTATTTTTAAGTTTAAGTTTTATTGTTAATTTTATATTACAATGAGCAAAATGACAGGCAGCAAGCAGCTAAGTGCCTACTGACGCTCATGGCCATCTGCACGACCGGGAGGCAATCAGATGCGTTGTCCGCCTCTTATGACGAGTTTAAGCCACCAGGAAGTCTCACAAACCGAACGAAAAGCGACAACAATACCATCACTTGACGTGACAGCATTGCCGCCACTTCACACCGATCTTATGTGAGAAACAGGTACTGGTACCCGAACGTGTCAGCACTATTCGGCTATAGATCAAGAGAGTTGCAAGCATGGCAATACGTCTAATATAAATCACTAATTTTAACATTACACTGTAATTTAATTTAGTAAGCAGAGAAAGGCTAAATAGCCTTATAAGGTTTTTCATCAAGTCATGAGTGTCAAATAAATCTGCGACCATTCGATATTTAGATGCTCCACATCTCTCTTTAATACAATTCGTTGGTTTCTCTTATTGGACACGGAATGGTCTATAAAAAAAACTTTCCTTTATACTGCGAATCCGTAAAAATGGGTTACATCTATAAATATTTGGGAGCTTAAGATAAGAGAGCCTTGCACGAAAATAAAACCTTTTATTTAAATAGCAAACGCGCATTTTATCCTCAATAGCAATTTCAAAACTTTTGGCAATCTTATTTCCAACTTAAGAATGCTAATGGCGTACAATTTTAGTTTTAAAAATTGCATAACGATGTAAAGTAAAAAAACTGAAACTTCCTTATAAATCACTCTATCTATAGGTGACCATAGCATAATAAGCGGTTCAATAGCTTTTGAAAGAGACAGACATACGCGGTGGAAGACTTTATTTTATAATATGTACAGTTAAAGATATAATATAGATCACTTGGTTGTAAATTTTTCTCCCAAGGGGTCGCTCTTATTTTATCTTTTCGATAACTGGTCAGGTCTACTACGGGTACGGGTACGTGACCCCGGAGCGCCCTAGTTGCTATTGTCACTCCCCTTACACCGCTCGTGACAGTAGTATCCACATCCTTTCTCTTATCCCCATCTACCTTTATTTCCTTTTACTTCACCCTTCTCCCTTACTCCTGTCTTTCTAATCAGAGGTTGCGCCATGCTTGTAGCCGAGTTGGGCCGGCGTGTCCAGATACCAGTACCTCTTTCTTACATAAGATCGGCGTGAAGTGGCAGCAATGCTGTCACGTCAAGTGATGGTATTGTTATCGCGTTTTATTCGGTTTGTGAGACTTCCCGGTGGCCTAAACTCGTTATAATCTTATTACTCACTACAAAACCGATCGCAAAGGACTTATTTTCTGCTTTGACCCCAAAGCGGCGCAGAAATGTTAAAATAAATCTCATTGTTGCACTGTTTTTCATTAAAGCACTGTTTTTTATTTTGATATAAATTTACCACACATTTTTAATGTCTGGCTTAAGTTTCGTATAAAATGTTTGCGTTACATCAAAAAGATACTGGCTGAAAATAAAAATCTAATGAAAAAAAAAAACAAAACAAATGGCTTGTATTTATTGCATTAGCAAGAGGAGTTTAAAAAATAGAAGTAGACAGCGATGTAGTTGAAAGAAAAGAAAAAATAGACCTTGCTGAAGCAAGTAATTAATGCACTCGTGTACATAGCACTCGTGCATTAATGTGACTTCCGCCGATCGCTTTATTTTTAACTAGGTAATAGTTATCCATATACAATACCAGAGTAATAAAATCGATTTTAACCTACTTCTAACAATTTTAATATCGATTTGGAATTTACGTAAAGCGTATAGATGTTTTTTTTATTTATTGCGGACTATTAATTTTAGGTATATTTTTAAAGGTTTTAAGTGTATTATTAGTATTTTTCTGTATTATTTAAAAATACATATGGGTTGAAAACAAATGTCTCAATAGAGATATGTTGTTAATTACCCACATACAAACCTATATTACTAGGAGACACGCAGACACATTATCGGCCTTTTAGAGATTAAAAGGTTCCTAATTTCTTTGCCCGTATCCTTAAAAATATCATATCTCGGTATCTAATTCAAAAATTAATAACCACAAAATAAACTTTTTTTTAAAGCAAAACAAAACTAGAAATACTTTTTAAGTATCCCACGTGTTGCTCTACCAAACTCAGCTTAAATTGTAGAGGATCCAGTGATCACTATAAAGAGCGCGCTCTTAAACCTACACCTGGGTCACAAGTCCCCGGGCACTACTACGGTCCCTTCGGATGGACCCGGCACCCGTACGGTGAATCCATGTTATGCATATTGAATGCTAAGAAATTCGTCTCGTCTCTCTACGTTTATAGAAGATTACAAATACTTACACTGACTAAAAGGGCCATCGTTTGCTTAATTTTTTTACGATTAATAACAGGCAAAGAGAACATTTTAAAATATCACCAAAGGCGAAACACAAAAAGAGCAAATAATTTCTTTTTCTAAAGACAATTTATGTTTATCCAATTAACCGTTTTATAGTCAACTCAATTTTAATTACTATACAACAGATAATTCCCTACAGCTTGAAATAAATATTAATGTGTTCAGAAATATTTTCTGAACAACATCATTTATCCATTCAAAAGTGTACCTAAATAATTTTATTAAATTAAAAACCATTAAAATAAATATCGAATTGCGGCGCAAAAAAGTCGCCCGTTTCATTAAACTCAACGCATCAAAAAATAAAAATACCGCATTGTAGAGGAGACAATTCTCTACTTTGATGTAAAGAGTTACAACCAAAAACTTTTTGTTTTTGCAAAACAAAAAATTATAAATATTTTGAGAATAATCAGTAAGTACATGTCTGAAGCCTCGCCTACTTAGAGAGTTCTTAAGGTAAATGTCTTTTTTTTATCTTTTTATTTGTAATGTTAACAAATACAATAAAAATAAAAATTATACCGCCTGTGTACACATTGAATATACATCTTTCATGTTTTTAATTAATTAAAATTATTTAGGTACAATTCTGAATGGAATTTTGATATTTTATTCATTTTCTGTACACTAGTATTTAATTTAAGCTGTAGGAAGGTCCACCGGAACCAGCTAAATTTTGAAAGTGGTCTATGAGAAAAAAAATATGGCAACCTATATAAACTCGGCACATACCATAGATTATTCAAGTGTCAGAATAATGCGGTGTGTTTTTAAGATGACATAGACCACAATTTTACGATCGAGAAATTTCATTAAACCTCTTGTAGTGTGATTATTAAATAAGTCTTTAGTACGAGCTATTCTATAACAATTGTTTGATTAAAGGTAAAATATACACACGTATGGCCGCAATGTATTCTCATATAAGACAGTATAAACATTTGATAATACATTAAGTAGATGACCGATGTTAACTCACCCGCTATCGGCGTCTTATCTCTTGGCCGGGGCGCAATGAAGTCGGGAGCTAAGCAACTTGTTAGAAGTTAATTTATAGCCAATTACGTTACTGTAAGCCAAGCCTGACATGCAGAGTGCACGCCACAATACAAACTAACCTTAACCCGACTGATGTTAAGCCTGGCTTGGGTTTAGCTTTATTTTTATGAGAACAAATGCTGAAAACTTTATACCATGTAAGGGTGCTAAATTTGTTGAACCTTGAATATGTAATAAATAGGTTATTAATAATTGTTCGCTTCAAGCGATAGTTGCAAAGGTAAAAGCCGTGATGTATTTATAATAGAGTACGTGCATTCTAATAAAAGAGCGAGTGAACTTGTCTACGATTGGGTTAAGTACGTTGAAGGTGCCTATAAAATTAAAAGTGCCTTAAATATTATTTTAATGTCTTAAAACATTTTAAGATGCTGAAGTATCATAAAAAATTGCCACTAACCCGAAAACAGCCCTTCTCAGGGCTCCCAAAATAAAAGCAGTCCATTTCAGGGCTCACCAACTTCAAAAAGCCCTGTTAACGGACAGCGTTTCGTTCGGTTTGTGAGACTTCCCGGTGGCCTAAACTCGTCATTAAAGGCCGGCAACGCATCTGCTAGCCTTCAGGTCTTACGTAATATTTGGGTATATATTAGACTAGCTGTTTCTCGTGACTGCGATCGCGCAAAATTGTAAGAGCCCTCAGGCCTTTATAACTATAAACTACGTCTTTGCCAAATTTCTTAATTGTACGTCCCGCAGTTTTTGACACTTCGTGATGTGCTGATAATAGGACTGACGTAAAAAATACTAAGTGAATCTTAGTTAATGATTAACGCGGAATTTCCTTCTCGTTAATAGTTTTCTTTTTGCTCCGGTTTTTGCACTTTACATCTGGCGAGAACGCGAGCAAAAAGTTAACGAGTTCGAATCCGTAAGGTCACGGAATGTCAAAATCGACACTGACCTTCTATCGGCGTATTATGAACTAGCTATGCCTGCGATTTCGTCCGCATACAGTTAGATGAAAAATATAGCGTGTTAGTATATAGCCTTCCTCGATAAATGGGCTATCTAATACTGAAATAATTTTTCAAATCGTTGGATTTGAAAAGATTAGTAGTTCCTGAGATTAGCGCGATCAAGCAAACAAACAAACACGCCCTTCAGCTTTATATATTATTATAACCAGCTTAAACTTCGTCCAATCGTCCGTCCCTTTTAGGATTTTATTTTTTGAACGATACCTTAATTATTTTCATAAGTAATCTATATTTTCTCTGTAACATCGCCTGTATGCCAGTGAAAATCCTGTCGAGATCGGGCAAGCCGTTACAGAGATCACCCTTAACATCTATCTATATAGACAAAAATGTTTTAATTTTTGTGGTAGTGCATGGCGTATGTACGTTGGCGTAACATCAGTATATGACTAGTCCCCCTAAGTGGATTATGCCATTACTTTATTAGATCCGCTGTGGAAAATTTGAAGTGTTTTTAAACGACAATGCTACAAAGGGCAAACGGGTAGGAGGTTCTGTTTGGTAGCTATTTGGGTTCTCATGGTTCTTGGAGTCGAGCGAGATGATAATAAAAATACATTTCTTTCTTATGCGACTTTATATATTTTAGAATTTCTTAAAAGTTACATAACATAAACATCTCCATGGTTACAGCAATTCTGTTTTATTGAGTAACGAGACAAAGAGGTTAATTACGCCCAAACAGGTTCTACCGACGCTCAAAGACAATGGCGCTTCGCATAGGGGTCCCTATGTCAATTATACTCTTATTTTATGAAACTATTAAAATTTCGTAGTGGGAAATTTGATGTGTACACAAGGGGCAAACGGACAAGTAGTTCTATCAGCTAATCGAAAAAGAATATCTCAAATTCTCAAGGTCGTTAATCGCGATTCCTCTCTTCAGGTTTGGCCGTCGGGTGCTGTTTTTGTATCTTCTACGTATTTCACAAACTATTGAGAAATCTAGTAAAATTAAAAGATTTATTTGTGAATCAACATAATACTAGTAAATGATCAACGTATTTTGTCTTTAGCTATAAAAAGAAAAGAAACTGTTTCCCAATTTTTAATTATTCTAAAGCTTGACAATAAATAATTAATAAAAAGAGATCATCGGTAGATATCAAGCGAAGAAAGTATAATAAACTGCATTTATTTCCTTACTTATTAAAGATTATACGTAGCCAGCTTCTATGTAAGCCAAGTACTAGAAAATGTGTCCCGAAAGTTATAACAAAACTGCGTTCAATAAAGACATTCATAGATAGAGCGTTTTGATAAAGCGCAATATAAAAGCGGCCGCTCTATTCTTTTAACTTCATCTGTAAGATAAAATAAAATACTTATAGTAAACTTTCGTGAAAAATATTTTTATTTACATGCTTTTAACACAGGGGAGGCCCTTCGTGTGACCTTGGTTTTTCGTTGTTTGGGCCAACTCCTTGGTGTGACATCACACAATCAAGAAAACAACAGTTTCTTGTAGTTATTTCTGTAGTATATTAAGAATCAATAATAATAATTTTGGCATGTCACGTCACACAGCTTTTAACAGATGTCCCACAATGTCAAATTTTGGTGGCACCCAACACCCCCTTAACACGTGACATTAATTATGGATACCTCTTAAAGAAGAGAAAATATAATTATGAATAACGTTTGTTCTTTACATCTCAGGGAAGATAAGAATGCTCTAGATATTATTAAGAAATAAATAGCCCGCAAAAAGCTTTTTAAAATAGTTAACTTATTGTGCTAATATAGGAAGGATCAGCTAGGAGTATACAAAATATCTTACCCTGACCAAATTCGGTAGATCAGACCAGAATGCCAAATTTGGTATGACCTCAATACCAGTAGCGCCCATCAAAAACTTCTTAGTGCAAATCCCAAGAACAAGATACAGTATGACAAATGAAAAAAATATTATAAGCAGCGTTGATCCAAGAGATCGACCTGGTTCTTCAATTTGCTTTAAACATGCATCCTTCGAATAAAAAGCAAATACCTGCAATACAAAAAGAGTTACAAAACCAGCTTATACATAGTAGCGAGGGGTATACCCGCAAAATCCCTGTACAACCTGATAAAAAGACTGTGGCTTGTCAAGAACTATCATGTTCTTTATTAAAAAGGACATCTAAAGCTGCACTAGTATGGTTAATCCAGATTTGGCTAAGCAGGGGAAGGAACACTGCTGTCCTGTAACTTGGAAAAAAACACTTATCCCAACTAGTTCATCTAGTAAACTATTACTCGGTATCCAATTTCAAATTTCTTTTGTAAGATTTGATACAGAATCTTGAGTCCAGAATCTTCCTGTTTATTTGTCCGATAACTGGTCAGATCCGCAACGAGTACGCGACTCCGGACTACGCTATCTGCTATTGTCACTGCATCGTCCGTGACAGTAGTATCAGCAACTTTCTCCCTTTCCATACCTTTATATCCTTTTATTCCATCCCTTTCCTTTATTCCTGTCTATCTAATTAGAGGTGGCGTCACGCTTACAGACTTTTTGGTCTGTAACCGGATTGGGCCGGCGCGTCTGGGTACCAGTACCTCTTTCTCACATGAGATCGCCGTTAAGTGGCTGCAATGCTGTCACGTAAAGTGATGGTATTGTTGGCGAGTTTCGTTCGGCTTGTGAGATTTCCCGGTGGCCTGATCTCATCATTAAAGGTCGGCAACGCATATGCAAGCCTGATGATGATCATGAGCGTCTATAGTCCTTAATGTGAACTGCCTGCTCGTTTGGTCCCTTGTAACATAAAAAATAGACTCTTTGAATGGTGGAAGAATTTTATAAAACGAAAATTGTTTGGTTTATAATTATATATTACTGTATTTACAGATTTTCCATAGCATTAGAGAATTATGTAAAATTGTTATTTTTTTTTATTTTATTTTTATTTTATTAGGGAAACAAACAGTATAATATTTCTTACAAAAAAAGTGATAAATGTATTATATGGATTAAGAGAAAAAAGAAAAGAATTTAAAAAAAATTGTTACAAAAATCTATGATTAAATTATTGTTAATCGTTTGATAATTTGGCTCTGATTTGCTTCCTAAATGACGAGAAACTGACTCTATATTTGGCAGATCTACTTAACAAACTTCCTAAAAAATAGATTATGGTTATATTGGCCTCGTAGTACTCTGAGATTGTTATAAACTAGTAGGGGAACATTGAAGGTGTGGAACGAGTATGGTAAAAGGACCCCAAACTGGGTCGCAAGTTCTAAACTGTATCATGAATCCATGAATTCCTGGATTTTTTTTAACTTTTTCTCTCTCTTATAATTAGAGTTTATTTCGGCGAGTTTTAATTACAATTTATGCTTAAGTTCATGATTCAATTTAACGTTTCAACAAATTGAATTAAAATTTATTTTCGTTAATTAACGTGAGAGACCATTAATTAATTATTTTGAATTACTGAAACGTGCAAGCTTTTCAAGTATTGATATATTATGGTTCTTTAGTGACAATTAGTGTTTCAGTGAATTTTGTGTATATTCCCAGGAGTTCGTAGATGGTTTGAAGAGACAACTGAATCCAGTAGACGACGCTGCTGTCGGGATATACTAAAATTTCTTACGTTGACCGCTATAACTTAAAAACTTATTTGTGACTATTTTTGAAGGACTAAAAGAAAAAAAAATGAAAACTCTTATTAAAAAATACCAAAAAAATGCAGATTTCGTCGCTACTCCAGTTTACTTCAAATAGTTAGCGTTCGTACTAAATCAACTAACACGCGTTTAATTACTTATGATTAAAAATTATGACATCAATATTTAATAATATTCAGTTATGAGCCTAATTGTGATAAAAAATGATTAGTGGTCTAATCAGTGGTCGGCATTTTAGTCGATCGCTAGGTTAAGTTGCTCTTACTGAGACCGGATGATGAATGGATGACCCATTCTAGCGCTGGTTTATAACTGATATCCGATTTTCTCCGTGCTTCGTGCAGCCGGCTTAAAGATTCTTAGCATAGTTAAACCACTTTATATATTCTGTATTGCTAACTGGATTGTGAGCGTATATAGGATATATTCCCGAAAGATACGGCACTCCACTCCTTATGATGGCGTTAAGTATGCAAATATGGAAAGGGATTGTTTTTTATAATTTACTAGCGGACTCGGCAGACGTTGTCCTGCCCAAATATGGCTTATTTTCCGTCTGTATGTCTTTATGGCTTATATCATGTCTTTCAAATTGGATCAAACTGTAAACGGTGTGCAAATTTTATAAAAATCGCTTTAGTGGTTTAGGAGCCCATCGCGGACAATCAATGCGACGCGTAATTTATATATATTAAGATTTAATACAAAACCTCATGCTCACAATACCTTTGAAATGTTTATATTTCTGTTCAAAGTAGGATATATTTTTAGTATATAAAGTGTGATTATTACGTGCATTTCGACTGTAATGATTACCAACGTCGATGGTCAATTGCACTATTAGAAAGCTCGCAGATGCGCTCCCTGCCTTTGAGACATTTGTATAACAATATTGTTTCAAAAATGTATGTATGTATTCGAGAAAATATAATAATATTACAATTATATACTGATTTGCAAGGCATATTATAGCTGAAATGCTATATTCGCATTCACCACATTTATTAAAAGCCAACCAAAATATTTCTGTAAAACTTGTAATGTTTAACTCGTGTTACTGTTGAAACAAAATGCTAAATCAAATGTTCAGCAGAACTATTCCTCAAAACCAAACATGCTATAGTGGTTTGTCGGGTGAAAGTTGAAACAAAATGAATAATTCACAATCAACAACACTGCCGAATAAGTTTCGTGACCCACTTTCGATTTACAGCTTCGGAACTAACATTGTTGTAGTCAGCAGGGTACACTGAAACCAGCTAAATGTTGAAAAATATTTTGGAGACCTCTGATCTACGGCTATGCGTTTCCGGTCTCTATTATAACGATCCAAGTAACTTCTCCATCTCATTCTTGGTTCGCCACGACATCGTTTGCCATCTGGGGTCCATAAAGTGGAGATTTTAGACCAAAGATCATCCAAAAAGTGGCAGACATGTCCAGCCCAATCATACTTTAGCTTGGCAGCTGTTTCTTTATAGTTAATATAAACATTAGAGATAATAGGATAAAGGTAGAAGCTACAGCCTGACTTTGACACCTGATGCTGTACAGAATTTCACAGAAAATTAACCAATATTTGACATATTTTGAAAATTTTAAATGAATCATGACCTTCGCACAATAGTGCCAGGAAAGCTTTAACTATAATAACAAGAAAGTTTAATTATTATTATTAGTATGAGAATTGTAATGCGAACGTATTGAACAGTAGAATTTTTAAACATTATCCTATCATAAAGCTTATCAATAAACATAGTTTACAAACTAAGACGAAATCGAGTAAAATACATAAGAATCCTCGAACAAAATTAGATTAATTTGAAAGTTGTTTGAGAGTCGAGTAAAACTTAGAATAAACTTGAATATAAATAATTTATTAAAGTACAAGAACAGACTTTGTTTATCTATTTGAATTCAAAGTAATGTACACTGAAGAGCATTAAGAATACAAATCACGCTTTAAAATTTCTACTTTTATTGTAAATTACAGCGGAAACGGTCATAAAGAGTAACGGTCAATTTATTCTTGGAAATAAAGCAATCTCTTAAGTAGTAAATGAAGAGATTTATATGATAATAATTTGCTGACCATGGGCCGGAGCAAAGGGCGCCCATTTGCCGCTTAATAGGAAGAATAAGAAGAAAATTAGGCTTAGCTAAAATGTTTCTTTCATTTTTAACCGACTTTTAAAAAGGAAAAGGTTCTCAATGCGACTGTATTTTTTTATGTCACATCAGAACTTTTGACTGGGTGAGCCGATTTTGAGGATTCTTTTTTATTTGAAAACTGGCAGTTCCCGTGTGGTGCCATTTCAATTTGATCGAATTCTGACAATTTGAAGTTGGTTTTTTTTTTGTTAAAATGTTATTATATTATTTTGTTTATGACCTTCTTGTGCCATGGTTTTATAAAAATTGTAAGGTTATTTATCAAAGATCAACTTTAATTGATTTAAAAATCATAAACAAGGACATGAATCACAGTTCAGATATTAATTTACAATCCTTATACCAATTTGAATTTTTTCACGGTTACCGCATCCATAACTGCTACTAGTTTCTGCATTATTATTCGTACAAGTTTAGTTTTTTTATACTTAGACATATATTAGATATATGTATATATAAATTTAAAGGTCATGTTAAACAAATGTAAAGGGTATTATAAGATTGGAGATTATATTTAAGATATAAAATGTTTGTCAATGATAGACAAAAAGAAACTGACTTCAGACTGACCACACGGGAAGCTTCAGCTATAAAAAAAAGGAATCATTAAAATCGGTTCACCCAATCGAAATTTTTAAGGCAATAAACTTTTTAAAAAATCAGTCCATTTGAGACCCTGCTCCTATTCTGAAGTTGGTTGAAATCACCACCTATGTACTTAAGTCGCTCCAGTTTATAAAGGACAATATTGCAGTACATAAATTAAAAAAATACGTTATTTATTATACCATAATTAATAAGTAATAACGCTGTCGGATTAAGGTATGCATATTTGATATGGTAGCATTCAAATTAACATATTTTAATTTTATAGGCCGCTAATTGTAACCGAGATTACATTCGATTGACGTGGCTTGTTTTTGTATCGCATTATTTATTCAAGTGGTAACATCAAAGGCCATATTCATAATAATATTGTAAGGTTTAAATGTATAAATGACCTTCTAAATTACATGTAGAATTATAGCAAAAAAAAATTGCACATTTTTTTGGTATTTTTCATTTTAAAAAATAAATGCTGTGTTTTTTTACGATACAAGGGGCAAACGAGCAGGCAGCAGGCACCTAAGTGCCTACTGACGCTAATAGACATCTGCACGACCAGGAGGCAAGCAGATGCGTTGCCGGCCTTTAATGACGAGTTCAGGCCACCGGGAAGTATCACAAACCGAACGAAACGCGACATTGTTGCCGTCACTTCAAGTGAGGGTATTGTTACCATAAAAGCTAATATCCAATCTATTTATTTCCTTTTTTTATATATTTATATACTTATTTCTACAACATCTTTACATAGTACTTATCCTTATCATATAATTACATATTAGAATTATAAAATAAAGTCCAAGACCGAGTATGTCTTTCTGTCTGTTCGCGATAAACTAAAAAACTACTGAACGGATCATCATGAGGTTCACTAATAGATAGAGTGATTCGAGAGGAAAGGTTACAAGTATAATATATATACATACATATATATTTATATATACTAAGCCAAATAAGTTCTTCGCTATATTGATACAGATGGCACCGACTTCAACACATAGTAAGTGTCTACTAAATCGTATGAAAGTACTATTTTTGTTTTGCTTTTTAGTTCCTCGCCTTTTTGTTTTTGAAGGCGGTTTTCTTTTTATTTAAAAATAATTTATTTTCAAATTTTTAGTGGTAAATAGATGTATTTTGTTTATATATGATATGGTTTTTTTTTTAATACCCCACTCGTATATATTCGCATCCTATCTTTTTCTACATAAAGATATTGTTAATTTTTGGTGAAAAATAAAAAA